>SJYV01013312.1:0-23969 GCA_006410875.1 Neotragus pygmaeus | reverse complement strand
AAAAAAAAAAAAAAAAAGCTTGTTGAAGTGAATCATAACCTGATACTTCAGGAGCAGTGCATCAGTTATAAAGGAGACCATGAGTGTCATTTGAGAATAGAGGTTTCATACGAAATAGAAGTAGATCATCTGTCTGCACCAGGATGTGGCCAGTGTGAAGCAGTGGTGAAAATGAGAAAGAACACGTATTGAGTCCCTTCTATGACTCAGGGAAAGTCTTCTGAAGGCACGTTTGGGAAGAGTAAGGTGGACCAAGAGAAGTTGCAGCTTTGAAGTTCAGACTTAGGTTTGAATCTTGACTTGCTACTTGGCTTGAAGGCGTGTTAGCTCCTCAGTCATGTCTGACTCCTTGTGACCCCATGGACAGTAGCTCCCCAGGCTCCTCTATCCATGGAATTTCCCAAGCAAGAATACTGGAATGGGCTGCCATTTCCTTTGGCTTAGTCTGTGTTACTAGACAAAATAAAATAACTTCTCAGAGTCTTTTTTTTTTTTAAATTTTCTACAATGAATATAGCAATCAGAGTCTTGAAATCAGGAGGAAATCAAATCAGATAATTGTAGGCATCAGCCTTCTGAAGGTTCCTATATTTTTCTGTCTTGACTCATGTCACCACCAGATTTACATGTGGCTTGTTTATCTGCTTTTTATTAACTAACTCGTAAAATCTTGAAAGGCAGTTATGATTGTCTCTATTTTAGTGATGTAAAAGATGAGTCATGGTGGTTAAGTATGTATAGCGAAGTTGAGAAAAGGGCCCAGATGTGGTTGATTGAATTTCTGAGAGTTCCCCCATAATATATGTTAAATATTCCCTCATCAGAGATCTCCAAGACTATTTTAAAGGCTATTTAAATAGCACCGAATCTACGGTCATCTCATTTGTAGTTTTGATTCATTTTGCTACATGTCAACCATGCGGTGAAAGTCATTCAATGGGTCAATTCAAAATTCCATAATTTTAAAAGACACTTTGTTGACAATTTTATTCTTGTTTATCCTCCTCAGCCTTGTACTTTTCTGCATTTTCATATTGATTTCATAAAATCCTCATTACTTATTTTTTTTCAAACGTACTAGCTATGATTATGCCTCTATAGTTTGGAACAGAATGTTCACTCTGCTTGAAATACACTCACCTTCATGGGTTTGGTGGACTCCTACACATTCTGAAAACTCCAATTCTCATTGTTCCTCCTTTTTGCCCTTCCCTTCATCCAGGATATCCCTCGTCATTCCCACAACACCTGGAGCTAACCTAACCTAAAATTCAATATTTGCAAAACTTGCCAATCTTAAAACACACACACACAGAACAACCTTGTGGAAGACAGATTCTTAGACCAGACTCAAGTCAGGACAATCAAAACTTCCAGTGGAGGCACCTATAAACCTTAATGTTTATAAACACCACAGTCAATTTTATGATCAGAGAAGTGTATGCTACCTAAATGGATCAGCTATTAATTTACATTATATTTGCCTGTTTGCATGTTTCCTGCCTCTAGCTTGCAGTGTTCCTTCGATATGAACCTTATTCAAGATGGATTTTTTAGTTTATTGTCTAGAAATGCAATTTTCAGGAATTGTTTGCTGAATGAATGAGTTAATGGAAGAATACTCAGAATGAAATAATAAACAGACCTCTCATATAATCCATGGAAATCTTTCCAAGTCACCATGAGTACAAACTCCAGATGTCTTATTGCTGATTTCTGGCTGGTATTATGTGTTATGTTTTCATTTTGCTTTTAAACTTTGTCTAAGACCAGCAGAGACCCCTCTTCTTAGAGAACTGACATCAGTTCTGCAGCATGTGATCAGAGTCAAATTAGATTGGAGAAATTATGAGTGTAGACAAATATATCCCCAAATAGCATTCAAAATAAATATAGACTTGAATTTATTGAAGTTCATACTAGGTGAAATATACTGAAAAAAGTGTAAGGATCTTTCTTGTAAAAGTTCTAAATTATAATGGAGAAGAGAAATAGTAATAAATAGGATGACAAAGAAAAGTTAAAGAGATTAAAATATATCCATGAGTACTGGGACTTCTGTCATCACAATCAATTTCAGCTTACAAGATGTATCTCTTTTCCTTGCATAATAAAGTCCAGTCCTCTTCATGATGTGTAAGGCCCTCCAAATCTGGTCCAATCAACTCTGACAATTTTGTTTTATTTTGTTTTATCCCTCATCCATAGGCCCACTCATAAGACACACTTCTCTCTCTTCTCTTTCTTTCTCTCCCTCATGGTCTGTTGCATCATAAAGAAACAAAGCCAGATGTTAAGGAAGTAATAAATAGTGTTCAATGATAAATAACGCAGTGGGGAAGAAGGTCCAGTGTAAACTAAACTCAGCTTTGATTCCAGGTGTATTAAAGGAAAGGTGATGAAGGGCATTGAGGGCAGTTTGCTTCCTGTGACCATATCATCTGTATTTCCTAATCAGCATTTATCTGGAGAGTGGAAAAACAAACTTCTTGGTGACCAGAGGCAGTTATACAATTTGGAACAAGGCTCCAAACGTGCTAGGCTCTTACACTCCCAGGAGGACTGAGGGATTAGAACTATCTCCTTGATTGCATTTTGAAGAGTCTGCTCCCAGGTCCTTGAGGAGACAGTTCAGACTGATAGAAGATTCAGATACAAAAGGGCAGACAAATGATTTATCACTGCAACCTTATCTGCTCTAAAGGAAGTTAGGCTCAAGGTTTTACAATCATATCATCAAGTTTCAGCTGGAATAAGCAGTAGGTTCTCCTGGCACCATTGAGCTTTCTTAGACAAGCATTTTAAGGAGTCTGTGGGCATCTTGGGGACACATATTTAAAATGTTAGTGTCTATGTTAGTGTTTTATCAAATCTCTTATAAAGAGGTGCTCATGCTTAGTCACTCAGGTGTGTCTGGCTCCTTGTGACTTCCTGGACTGAGGCCTGCCAGGCTCCTCTCCAGGCAAGAATGCTGGACTGGGTAGCCATTCTCTTCTCCAGTGAAAATTTCTGACCCAGGAGTCCAGTCCAGGTCTTCGGAATTTCAGGAGGGCTTTTACCATCTGAGACACCAGGGAAAATAGGCAAATTAAGCACCTGTGTGCAAACAAATGGGCTTCCCTGGTGGCTCAGATGGTAAAGAATCTGCCTGCAATGCAGGAGAGCTGGGTTCAATCCCTTGGTTTGCGAAGATCCCTTGGAGAAGGGAATGGCTACCCATTCCATTACTCTTGCCTGAAGAAATCCCATGGACAGAGGAGCCTGGCAGGCTATAGTCCACAGGGTTGCAAAGAGTTGACCATGACTCTAATCTCATTTTCCCCTAGAAAGCTAATATAAAAATAAAATGATATAAAAATCAACCTTATATTCAAGATGGACAGTGAGAGCAGAAAAAAAATGCCTTTGTCCAGGCAGTGAAAATACCATGTACCAAGAAACAATAGTAATAAAGGGTCTGGAAGATTCCAGAAAAGCAAGAGGATGGTCATTATTGCTAACAAGTTAGCATCTTCATTCTTCAGCATGACAGGCAAAGACTCATCTATTTGTCAACTCTTTGACTTCCTCCAGCAAAGGCCCCTAAAACTACCAGGGTGTCCATATCACCAACTCTTTTTCTAGGATATTGGAAGATATGTAAGCCAGAGTGATCAACAGGTTATCCTGGCAAACAGAGGAGGCAGAGGGAATCCCTGCAGGCAGGAAGCAGGTGCCTGGGGAGACAGACATTTCAGTTATCTATTGCTGTACAACAAACTACCCAAAGCTTAGTGACCTCAAAAAGCATCCCTTTTCTTAAAGCTTATACTTTTGGGGGTCAGGAACTCAAACAGGGTTCAGCAGGGCTAGTCTTCCACTTCATGTGGCATCAGTTGGGTCATTCTGTGATTTTTAAGGGGGGCTTCACTGTCATTTCTGTCTCAGAAGGGACAGTTGGAAGTCAGGCTTAGCTGTGTCATCTCCCCCTCTGTGTACTCTATGTACAGTTCTTTCACATGCTCCACTCTCTCTAGCAGGAGAGCTGGGGGACTCAGAGCTCCCAGAGTCAAGGAAAAAGTTGCCAGTCCTCCCAAAGACTAGATTCAGAACCTGGAACAATGCAAAGCATCATTTCCTCTGTGCTCTATTGTTCAAAACAGCCACTGGCCTGCTCAAGATCAAGGGTAGAGAAATAGGTCTTACCTTTTGGTAAAAGGAGGGACAAGTAAGGTGTAACCATCTTTAATCTACTGTCACAGACTTATATAGACATTCTTTATTCATCCAGAATCTTTCATGTCATAAGAAGGAAAACAGGATATAGTTCTTATAGTTATAACTATATATAGCATTATTATAGTTATATTTAAATTATCAAAAAAGTATCTAAAAATACCAATGTGACAAAAGTGAAAACAAATACGATGGCCTCTAATGTCTACAAAATATATGAAATATCTTTGTGTTCATAGGTAGTTGCCAGGGTCCAGCCTCAGTGGATCCAGGGTAATCCGAAGGGGAGATGGAATCAGTGTCCTAGGAAAAAAGCTAATTAATTAGAAGTATAAAGAGAGATTAGAAAAGAATAGGGGAGTAGGAAAATTAGTGGAGAAAAAGAATCTAAATAACTTGGTTTACGTGGAATACCAATAAAACTCGAAGAGAAGGAATTTGAACCACCTACATAGGCCACAGGCATCTTTCTGTTCTCCCAAAGGAGAGGAGGCACTGAGGCCTCCGCAGTCCAATCTTAGAAGCCCAGGCAAAATTAGCAGGCTTGGTGAGTACCCACACTCCAGATGGGAATTCAGCCAGAAAAACGGAGAACAAGAAAGAAGGCATGGGAGAATCAGTCTTTCCAGAAACTGATCCATTTTCTTTATTTTCAGGTTTGCTTATCTACTTTTTGTTATACATAGGTATGAATACAGAGTCACGCAATGTCAGCAGACCTGACCCTTGTCACAATCAGGTGCTTCATATAAAATTATACAAAGGTCTTAGGGGTTTTACATCATCTTCTAGCCATGAGGCCTGCTGATATTTTATGGCCCTTTCTGATAACGGTCAGTCAACCAGAAAACTTATTTTTTCCAGGGGTGATTTTTTTTTTTTTTTTTTTTTTGCTTTTCCTCCTGCATTTGTTGACTGATTTATAGTAGAATGTGTACATTCTAATTCACTGTGTTCTGGAAACATTGCAGAAGCTCTGAATCAGGGAGAAACTGTGGATCTGGATGCCCTAATGGCCGATCTTTGCTCAATAGAGCAGGAGCTCAGCAGTATCGGTGCTGGAAATACTAAGCGTCAAATCACAGAAACAAAGCCCACTCAGAAGTTACCCGCTAGCCGACATACATCAAAACATGGCACCTTGAAAGGACTGTCTTCTTCGTCCAATAGGATAACTAAACCATCTCATGCCAACTACTCTCTGGATGACATCACCGCACAGTTAGAACAGGCCTCCTTGAGCATGGATGAGGCTGCTCAGCAGTCTGTACTAGAAGATACCAAGCCCTTAGTAACCAATCAGCACAGGAGAACAGCGTCAGCAGGCACAGTGAGTGATGCTGAAGTACGCTCTATTAGTAATTCCTCTCGTTCAAGCATCACCTCTGCAACCTCCAGCATGGACTCTTTGGATATTGATAAAGTAGCACGCCCTCAAGAACTGGATTTGACACATCAGGGGCAGCCAATTACTGAGGTAAGTGGATGAAACTTTCTTCCCAGTTATTTCAGTATTAAGGAGGCAATGGTATTTTTTCCATCCTCTTCTAATAAACTTTCTTGTTTTTTTCCTACACTTAAAATTTATCAGAAATACCTCTGAGCTAAGGTTTAAAATCAGACTATAGAAGAATGTATTACCAGATACAGCAGTGTCACAAAGATGATTAAGAAAAATTTTAATTTCTTTGGTTTTAGTCTTATGACTATTTGAAGTCCTTAAATTAATGTCAGTTGTATAATATGATTAAGAAGCTTGAAATGTGATTTATATTTCATATTTTACAAAATTATGATAGCTATTAAGCTGATAATTGCTTTTTAATATGTTTATTATAAAATGGCCACTTGAGAAAATGGCTCATATCCCCATTATTGTTCTCCTAGATTATAAGTTCTCAGCGTTTACTCCATTTTAGTATCAGAGTTGATGTAGTGTGGTGGAAAGAACCACTGGACTTGGAGTCAGAAAACTTGGTTCCAAGTGTCTCACTACCTGTTGGTCCTAAATGAGTTATTCAGTCTTGTGAACCTCAATTTCTCATAAGTAAAGTGGAACTAATAGTATGTAGTCTGCCTTCTTCATACTGTGGTTCAGTGTCAAAAGTGATAGACATGAACAGATTTTAAAAGATGAAGTTTTTCTGATATGATGGAGGTGAGGATAAAGAATGGATTTGTGATGAAATAAGTTTAGCAAAAGCTGAGCTTGATAAAGGAGAATTTTTTAAATTGAGTTTTGTTCATCAAGGAGAAAGCAATTTTGTTATAAGGTAGCAGCAAGAAAAAAGAAAATGGATGGGGCAGAATAAAACCAACCTTCTGTTCAATGTGTATCTACAATGTTCTCTAATAGAGTGAAATAATTTGTATTAATCAGTACTAAGTTAAAATCTTACAAAACATTGTTTAAGGACTTATAGAGAATTCAAAATTTGTATCTGTACATTGATTTAATTTAGTTAGTTTCTATCAGTCACTAACTCTTGGTATCCACTCATTTACCTAGCTTCACTCTGGGCATTGTAGAGCACAAAAGAAGCATGAATCATGATAATTTGAAGATAAATTTGAGTTTTGTTGCTTGTGAAGGAAGTTAGCAAATTATATTGAAGAATAAATTTTTGTTTATTTAATGAAACTTTCCTAAATGGTTTATATTCTGTAGAAAACTGCTTTCTCCATTGTGAAACCTGAGCATTATTTTTAGCACCAGCTCCTTAGCATGTATCACTTACATCTTTTAGACTTACCTGTTGGGATATGAGTAATATTTTATTAGAGATTTGCTTTCTTATTTATCCTGTGCTTTGTATGTTCTTTCTTTTCAATCATATTATTTTGAGTTGGGTCAAGAGGCATGAGGGCAGGTTATGAGCTAATTAAGAATCTCGGTGTATGTTTCCATCTGTAAAATACATTCGTTATAAAAGTTCCCTCAGTAAAAGCACACTCGTTATAAGTAACAGTTGAAGAGCAAATAAAGTAAAAAGTGAAGTCTTCTAGCAAACACTTTACATGGTATCGAGTGGTATCCATGGGCAAGAATGCCAGTGTACAATGATATAATAATTTAAGATAAGACCTAATGTAAAGTTTGGTGAGTAAGCCAGGATAAAACAAGGAAAGGAGTTAAAGTTTTTTCCATCAGCCTGTTTTTTTGCCTTGCCAAGATGGGTAGAAAAGTGGTTTAACAAATCTGGAACTTGTTTCAGTATACTTTTTTTATGGATCTAGTCTGTTCTGATTCAAGCTAAGAAAACTGAAGGAGGCTTACTAGATCCCAACCCCATGTATTAAATTGCCACCAGATTCAAATACAGTTTAAAAAAAAATACTTTAGTTTTTCATGCATGGAGTTAGAGTCATGAAGTTCTAAAGAGACTTGTTACCAAAAAAACCCCCAAAAAACTCAGCTACACATGGCACACATGCGTGCTGTGTTCTGCTCCAGGGATAAGCGCTTTCTTTTCTTTTAGCTGATTCTTGGTGTATTTACCTATCATTAAATCTACAGTTATATTGCTGTATCTTGATTTTTTTTTCTTCAGTTGTTTGTGTTACTGACTTCTCACTCTGGAAAATGAGGATATAGTGCTCCTTAGACAGTTCCCCTCTTTTCTCCTCTCCCCTTCCAATTTATTTTGGTTGGGTAACTATTCAGTGTTCATATTATCATGACCTGTATACTTGCAGTTCACTACTAAACTGTATATACTTTTATTACATTTCCTTTTGGGGACATTACATTTTGCTTTTCCTGGAATTCTTTAAAATTTAAAGTAGTATTTGTATGCTTATTACTATTTCAACTCCAAACTTTCTCCCAGCTGATTAAATCTTTTATTTGGTTTTAATAAAATTGGTGTTTATTAATTTCATCTTCTTAAAATTCTTGTTGTCTTTTGAAATCTTTACTCTAGTATCATCATTCTTAGGTCTTTTCTCTTGGTGGGTAAGCTGCTCCACGGAAGACTCTTCCAGTCCCCTGCATGGAGGGCATGCACTTTGTTGTCAGGGCTTTACAGCCCATTGGGAAAGAAGGCATGGGATATGGAATGGTCCTCAACACGACCTTCCATTTAATCGTACTAGGTCAGGGTTTCTCACCCATCATCACTATTCACATGCTGGGCCAGATAATTGTTTGTGGTAGGAAGCTCTCCTGTGCATTTGTAGAATGTTTAGCGGCATCCTGGCACCTGTCTGCTAGGTGTCAGAACTGCATGTGCTGTGCTGAGCTGTGCTTAGTCTCAGTTGGATCCGACTCTTTGCAGCCCCACGGACTGTAGCCTGCCAGGTTCCTGGTTCCATGGGGATTCTCCAGGCGAGAACATGAGTGGGTTGCCATGCCCTCCTCCAAGGGGTCTTCCCACCCCAGGGATCAAACCCAGGTCTCTCGCATTGCAGGCAAATAGATGCTTTACCTTCTGAGCCACCAGGGAAGCCTGCCATAACTGCATACATCCCTCTAACTATAAAGTCTCCAGACATTGGTACATGTTCCCTGGAGGCAAAATTGCCCCCATTTGAGAATCACTGTGTTAAATAGAAAGGTTTAACAATAGCAGATCTGAGCCTTTTTTTTTCCCATGGGAAATAACCTCGGATTTTCCTTTTCCTGGCATTCTTTTACTAGAAACTTGATTAATATAGAATGTATCCAAGTAATATTGTTTATTGTAAATTGACCCTGATTGATGATTGCATATGGACCAGGAAGACTGTGAGTGAACTCTAGAAGCCTATGAAAAGACACTATGCTTGATCATGGTGTGCAGTGTGTGACTCTTGTAAGTGAGCATGAACATATGTCTCCAGAAACTCTGGAATCTACACACATTGGCTGTCAAAATGCATGGCTGCTTCCTGTGGAATGTGAAGTCTCCCTAGGCCAGGGTGATGCCTGTGCTTATTCACATGATCTCTTTCTCTTACAATGGTGGGTCCATCAAGGCCCCTGGTGGGTTGTGTAAATCCCTTCTGAAGATAGCATTGTCACATGTTAGCACATTGTCTTTCTGCAGAACTGAGTGAGCCTGGTGCCAAGCTGTGGTCTCTTGGTCCTATGAATGAGTATCAGTCTGAACCTGAGACCACTGCTGGTGGCAGGAAAAATCTGGGAATTAATTGCTTTCTTAAATATGCTTTCAGCCAATCCTGCGTTTAGTCCCATCTTCACTTCTGCTGCTTCGCTTTGAGGTTACAAAATGTAAATTGGGGTGCTTCTCTGCTTTTCTCCAGTTTTGGCTTAGCATTCAGCTTTCCTTGGGCATTCTGAGTTGTGTACACTCAACCAGATGCTTCTCGCTTCCAGATTTTTGTCATGTCTTCTCATGAGTTTGTCTTTAACACAACAGCAACAACAAAATCCTTTTTCTTTCTTTTAGCAGGATTTATGGAGGGAGTAGAACTGCCTCATTGGCTATTCACAGTCTCCTCCTGCCTATAGTCTCTTTGCCGTGTAGTGCCCCAGGGTGCAGGCGTCAGACTGCCCTCTCTCTGTCTACTCCTTTGGTGATCTTACACACTGACAACTCCCCAGTTTTAATCCCCATCTCATTTATTTAAGGTACACTAACCCCACTTACATCCTAATCCCTCTATAACAATGGTTCTCAACTAGAACCTAGTTTGTCCACCAGGAGACACTCAGAAATGTCTGGAGACATTTTTGGTCATCAGCGATAGAAGGGTGGTACTGATGTCCGGTAAGTAGAGGCCAGGGGTGCTGCTAAAATCCTGCAGTAGGACAGGCCCCACAACAAAATGATCTGACCCAAAATACCATCAAGGTTGAGAAGCCATGTTCAAAAGTCATTTAGCATCTATCACTCACTGTTAGCAATACGGCAGTAAAACCGGGTTATGCAGAGCTGTCTGTTGACAGTTTCTGATAAAGATCAAGGACCAGCATTAAATCATCTTTAGATTCAAGGGAATACAGGTTTCTTTAGCCAGTGTCTCTCCCTGAACTCCAGGCTCATGCATCCTCTTTCTAATCTATTTGGTCATCTATTTGACACCTCTATTTGGTCATCTGAAAAGTAACTCAGATTTAACTGGTCTAAAACTGAAGTCCTGATCTTTTCTCCCAAACTTATTCCTCCCACAGTCTTCTCTATCTCAGTTAACAGCTATCATGTCCTTCCAGTTTATCAGCAAAATGCTTGGAGTCTTTATCTCCTCTTGTATTCCCCATCCTCCTTCCAATCCAGCAGCCAATTTTGTTGCCCTAACTTCAGAATATATCTAGACTTGATCACTTCCCACCACTTTCACTGCCATCAAGCCAACATCGTCTTGAGACACACAACTAGTCTTCTGTGTTCACCATTCCTTTAACAGTCTGTTATCCCCATGGCAGCCCTGAGTGGTCCTATTAAAGGTAAGTCAAATCTTGCCCCTCCTGTTTTCAAACCCAAAGGCTTTGTATCTTACCTGTTTTCAAACCCAAATCCTTGCAGGGCCGTACCAGATAGGCTTTCTGTGGCTTGCCCCTACATTCCTTTCTTCCCTCCCTCTCTTGCTCTGTCAGTTCTTTGCCAGTAGTCAGAGCCTGCTTCAGAGCCCTTTTACCTGAACACCCCACACCCCACCCCCCACCTGGATACGCTTCCTCAGACAGTACCCCTTTAATGCCTTCAGGAGTTTGCTCACATGTCACTTTTCCAGTGAGGCCTTCTGTGATCACCCTGTTTTAAATGAATTCTTCCTCTGTCCTGTGAGTACTTACCTCCCTTTTCTTAAAAAATTTTTAATTTATTTATGGCTGCACGGGGTCTTCGTTGCTGTGCTGGTCTGTTGTCTAGTTGGAGCAAGCAGGGGCTCCTCTTTGTTGTGGTGTGTGGGCTTCTCGTTGCGGTGACTCAGAGCACAGGCTCTAGGCAAAGGGGGCTCAGGAGTTGTGGAGGGCTTAACTGCCCCACGGTGTATGGGATCTTCCCAGACCAGAGACCGAATCTGTGTTCCCTGCCTTGGCAAGTGGATTTCCAGCCACTGGACTCCCAGGGAAGCCTGTTATCTCCCTTTTCTGCTTTATTTTTCTGTTTATCACCATTTAGAATACTATATATTTGACTTTGTTTTACTCTAAAAATTTTGCTTGTCTGTCTTTTCCACTTGAATGTAAGCTCCATGAGGAGAGGAATTTTCAAAAATTTTCTATGATTCCTAATGTATCTTTAGCACCTAGAACATTATTTGGCTCAAAAGAGAAGCAATCAGATATTTGAAGAAGCATTTAAATATATGCATGTGTTCAATCCATCTTTGTCTAGAAGTTCTGTACTCTAAAATTATCAGCAGTTTTCTTTCAAGATGGTAAGACAGGGTGCTTCAGGTGAAGTAGCATATGAAAATCTGATAGTGAAACTTTTTTTTAAACACCTCTAAGTTCTTTAGAGGCAGTAATTATACCTGTTCTAAAGAAACCTAGGACAGAATAGTTACTCTCACTGAAGTTTAGTGACACTAATACCAGTTAGAAAAATCAATTTGATATTGGTACTATTGCATCTTGGGGATGTGGGTATTCAAACCACCCATCTGAAAACAAAGTAATTTTATAGCTTTTCTTTCTACCTCCTTGCTCTCTGAAGCCAGCGGGGCTAGGCATAATATAATTTCACATCAGGAAGAGTAAGTCTGTTTCTCTTGCCTTTCTCTTTCTTGACTTTNGCAACAGTTAGAACTGGACATGGAACAACAGACTGGTTCCAAATAGGAAAAAGAGTACGTCAAGGCTGTAAATTGTCAGGTTCTTAGCAAAATGATTTATATATATATATATATAACTGAATATATATATATACATATGTATATAAATATATATATATACACAAACACAATCTATATATATAATGCATCTATATCTTCCTGACCCAGGAACTGAATCCTTGTCTCTTGTGTCTCTTGCATTGATAGGATGATTCTTAATCACTATGCCAGTGCCACCTGGGATGCCTTATACATAATATATATATATATCACACACACACACACACACACATATAGGTTTTTGTAACATACATACAATGCATTTTTGAGAAGTAAAAGTTGTCTTATAGAGTTTTATTTCTTTCACACGTTCATAACCATACACACTATAATATATAAAATAGTTAACCAAAAATGACCTACTGCACAAGCAACTATATTCAATATTTTTTAATAATGTACAAGGGAAAATAATCTGAAAAAGAATATACATATATATCTAATATACTTCAATAATTTTTTTTAAAGAATCACTGTCCCTCANATATATAAAATAGTTAACCAAAAATGACCTACTGCACAAGCAACTATATTCAATATTTTTTAATAATGTACAAGGGAAAATAATCTGAAAAAGAATATACATATATATCTAATATACTTCAATAATTTTTTTTAAAGAATCACTGTCCCTCATTGCCTAAAGTTCGGTGTTTTGAAAACTAATTTTCCTAATTTTTTTGTACACATATATATATTTTTTGTTGTTGTTTTAGGTGGGAAGGTATTTCTAGGCACTGTTATTTTCTTAGCTGAAAGGTTTTAAAGAATTAACTTCAAAGAATTAACTTTGTTATTCCATCTTGAATGATTTATAAATGCTTTTTTCCTATTGTGTTAAAAATTCATATTAAACATATTACTAAACAGCTAAATAGTTAAGTTTTTACCCATTTCCTTAAATATTGTTCACTACTACATTACTAAAAACAGAGCTAATTTTGCATTACTTTTTCCTTTTGACTGCATGACTTCTTAACTGAAATGGCATTTTCTCCATTTAGGAAATTGAACCAATTCATTGCCTTTTAAAAGATGTCCTGCCCATAAATGTTTACTTTGTCACTGCATATGTGAAACAAGGAATTAAGTGAATTTTCCTTCTGTGTTTTTCTATGGAATATATACTATATATCAAGATCTTCAAGGAAGGAGGAGGCTTCTCTTCTGCATCTAAAATTCTATATTTTATTATTAAAATAATAATAATAATAAAATTGGAGGAAAAATATTCATTGAGAACTTACTACTGATTGCATTACTAGTCAGCATATAAGAAGGAAACATATCCTGCTGAGTTGCCATTGTATATCATATCTAGAACAGTCCTGGGACATCACAGGTTCTCAATAAATATCTATTAAATAAATGTATCTGCCCTGAGCTAAGTGTTTTACATGTATTTTCTTGTATAGGGAGAAAGGGAAAGTGAAAGTCATTCAGTTGTATAAGACTCTCTGCGACCCATGGACCATACAGTCTATGGAATTCTCCAGGCCAGAATACTGGAGTGGGTAGCCATTCCCTTCTCCAGGGGATCTTCCCAACCCAGCGATGGAACCCAGGTCTCCCACATTGCAGGTGTATTCTTTACCAGCTGAGCCACCAGGAAAGACCAGGAATACTGGAGTGGATAGCCTATCCCTTCTCCAGGGGATCTTCCCAACCCAGGAATCAAATCAGGGTTTCCTGCATTGCAGGCAGATTCTTTACCAGCTGAGCTACCAGGGGATCCCTTGTATGAATATGACAAAACTGCTCTTTCTTAGGTTCTGTTTCTCTTTCTTCCTTTGCAAAAACACTGAGATAATTAAGATCAAAGGATTAGCCTTGTCCAGGAAAGAAATTCTTCTTTCAAAAGTAGGAAAGAGAATGAGATCAAAGATGTTTTAGGAGATCTGGATATAGAGAAGAGATAAGTTGAATGAAATAATTAATATTGGATGGTCTAAATATTCCCAGTACTGTCAATTATTTTGTTCCAGAGACCACAGCCATCTATTAATGTAGAGAATACATATGATGTCAGTATAAACTATGAGGTTCATTCACTTTCACACTTACTCATCATTTAAAAAGTTTTTATTTGTATAAACTCTAGAGATTGGGTTCCAAAATGCCTTACTGCATTGCCACTTATTTTATAGTCATTTCTACTTTACCCCAACCGAAGCACCTAAGGAAAGGTTGTTTTTGCCACAGCATATGGTTGGGGATGGAAACTCTCAATGGAACTGGTCCTACTGTAGTTTCATGCTTGGAACTGAAAGCTGACCTTAGAATAGGTAACTAGAAGAGCTACAGCTGAGGAGCTCTCAAACTTGGAGCACTCCTGTGGTCTGCAGCATCTACAGTATCCTCCAGGGCATCATCACCCCATGAAGGAGCTTCTATTCCAGTGGGAGGTACTCACCTAGTGATGCGGGTGGAAAGACAACCTTTCCCAGTTCTAACTCACTTTGATATCTGGAGGGAGAACAGACCTCCCAGGACTGAATATTTCTTGGTATTAGATACTTTGAGATGAAAGAGCATTCAAGAGAGGGACATTGCTAATAAGGCCTGGTGGGTATCCTAATGGGAAAAATAAATGTAGATATATTCAGTGAAATGTGTAATATTGGATGTAAGTGAATAATGTGAGATTAAGTTAATTCAGTGAAGGTGAGACTTAAAGAGATATGAAAAGAACAGTGAAGAAAGCTCTTTGAAGGTTATCTGGATTTGAAGGGTAGAGGAACAAGAGATACCAGCAAAAAAAAAAAAAGAGTAACAAGGCCAGTAAGATGGCCTTCTCCTGGCTAGTTTCAGGGGAGAAGTGGAGATTTAAATAGGGCTATAAATGATGATATACCAAAAACACAGGAGACAAAAGCAAAAACAGACAAGTAGGACTAAATCAAATGAAAAAGTTACTTTTCCTTTCAGCAGAGGAAATAGTCAAGAGAATGAAAAGGCAATCTACAGGATGGTAGGAAATATTTAAAGGGGTTAATTTCTAAAATAAATAAGGAACTCATACAACTCAATAGTTAAAAAAAGAAAAGAAACCAGTTAGAAAATGGGTAAAGCACTTGAAAAGCTATTTCTCCAAGGAAGACAAACAGATGGCTAACAGGTAAATTTTTTAAAAAGGCAATGCAACATCACTACTGTCGAGGAAATACAAATCAAAACCAGAGTATGATATTATCTAGTAACTGTTAGGATGGTGAGTATCAAAGGGCAAAAGATACCAAGTATTAGCAAGGATATAGAGAAACCACACACTGTTGATGGAAATGTAAAATGGTATACAGTTTCCTTAAAAAAAAAAAAAAAAAACGAAAACAAAACTACCATACGATCTGGCAATCTCACTCCTGGGTTAACATCCAAAAGAAATGAAATTAGGATCTAAAGGAGATACCAGGACTCCATGCTCATTGCAGCATCAGTCACAGTAGCCAAGATAGGGAAGTAACTCTTAATGTTCGAAACAAATGGATAAGGAAAATGTGGCATACGCATATAAGGCAACATTACTCGGCCATGAAAGACTTAGTCGATCAGTTAAGTCCAACTCTTTGCAGCCTCATAGACTGTAGCCCCCCAGGCTCCTCTGTCCACAGATTTCTGGAGGCAAGAATACTGGAGTGGGTTGCCATTTCCTTCTCCAGGGGATCTTTCCCACCCAGGGATCAAACCTAAGTCTCCAGCATTGCAGGCAGATTCTTTACTATCTGAGCTACCAAGGAAGACCTTAGAAAAGAAAAAAGTTATACTATTTGTGACAACATGGACGAACCTGAAAGAAGTCAGTTACAGAAAGAAAAAAAAATTACATGATTCCACTTACATAAGGTATCTAAAATAGTCAAACTACCAGAAGCAGAAAATAGAATGGTGGTTGCCAGGGCCTAGGGAGTGGGGTAAATGGGAAGCTGTTCAAGGGCATAACGTCTCAGTTATAGAAGCTGAACAAGTCTTGAGAGTGCCTATATTTAACAACAGTGTTAAAATTAACTTAAAAGTTTGTTAATAGAGCATATCTCATTTTTAGTATTTCTATCACCCCTTCCCCCCATAAAATGCAAAGAGACACGAGGACACTTTTTGAGGTGATGGATATGTTTATATGCTTATTACTTTTACTGTGGAGAAGGAAATGGCAACCCATTCCAGTATTCTTGTCTGGAAAATCCCATGGACAGAGGAACCTGGTAGGTTGCAGTCCATGGGGTCGCAAAGAGTCGGACATGACTGAGCGACTTCACTTTCACTTTCACTTTTATTGTAGTGATGGTATCCTGGATGTATGTATATGTCCAAACTCATCAAATCATATAAATTAATATATGTATTTTAAAATGTAAATACACTAAATTCTTTGTAAAATAATTATAGTAAATAAAAGTTCTCAAAAAACCAAAATGTGATTTAGAAACTGTCCAGGGGAATTAGGATTTCATTGGAATTAAGAACAGTTGGGAAGATCCCCTGGAGAAGGAAATGGCAATCCACTCCAGTGTTCTTGCCTGGAGAATCCCACGGAGAGAGGAGCCTGGCGGGCTACAGTTCATGGGGTCGCAAAGAGCCGGACACGACTGAGCGACTTCACACACACACACAGGTGATCACTGCAGCATTGTCTATAGTAGCGAAGACCCAGAATCAAACTAAGTGTCCACTGACAGATGAATGGACAAAGATGTGCTGTATATATACATATATAAAAACATATATATAAACATATACATATATGTACATTATAAGAATGCTGCTACTGCTGCTAAGTCGCCTCAGTTGTGTCCAACTCTGTGCGACCCCACAGACGGCAGCCCACCAGGTTCCGCCATCCCTGGGATTCTCCAGGCAAGAACACTGGAGTGGGTTGCCATTTCCTTCTCCAATACATTATAAGAACATATACCATGAAATACTACTATCCATAAAAAACAATGAATTAATGCTATCTGAAACAATATTTATAGACCCAGAGATTATCATAGTAAGTGAAATCCGACAGAAAGATACATACAATATCACTTATATGTGAAGCCTAAAAACTGTTACAAATGAACTTGTATTTGCAAAATAAAAACAGACTCACATACATACAAAACAAATTTATGGTTACTGAAGAGGAAGGGCTGGGCAAGGGGAGGGATAAATTAGGAGTCTGGGATTAACAGATACAAACTACTATGTATAAAATAGCTAATCAATAAAGACCTATTGTATACAAGGAACTGTCATAACCTAAAATGGAAAAGAATCTGACAAAGTATAAATATATACACATGTATATGTATAACTGGGCTTCCTGGATGGCTCAGTGGGTAAAGAATCTACCTGCAATGGAGGAAAGTGCAGGAGATTCAGTTTCAATCCATGTGTCAAGAAGATCCCTTGGAAAAGGGAATAACAGCCTACTCTGATGGACAGGGAGGCCTGGCATGCTGCAATTCTTGGAGTCACAAAGAGTCGGACATGACTGACTGACTGAGCTGAACTGGTGTTCTTGCCTAGAGAATCCCATGGACAGAGGAACCTGATGGGCTATAGTCAATAGGGCCTCAAAGAGTCAGACATGACTGCAGTGACTGAACTCAGCATGTGTAACTGAATCACTTTGCTGTACACTTGAAACTACCACAACATTGTAACACATCTATACTTCCCCTGCAAAAAGTCTCATGGGTGGATTAGAGGGCATCCTATGACATAAAAGCAAGTATTGTCCGAGAACCTTAACCTCTCTGCTGCTGCTGCTGCTGCTAAGTCACTTCAGTCGTGTCTGACTCTGTGCGACCCCATAGATGGCAGCCCATCAGGTTCCACCATCCCTGGGATTCTCCAGGCGAGAACACTGGAGCGGGTTGCCATTTCCTTCTCCAAAGTATGAAAGGGAAAACTGAAAGTGAAGTCGCTCAGTCATGTCCAACTCTTAGCGACCCCATGGACTGCAGACTACCAGGCTCCTCCGTCCATGGGATTTTCCAGGCAGGAGTACTGGAGTGGGGTGCCATTTAACCTCCTAGCAGGTGGAAATTATCTTGCTTTGGAGATCATAAAACTTTATAGAAGGAGTGGATGTATGAAAGCAAAGTCCATTACAATGTGTTAAGAGTTAAGATTTAAATGATTCTCTCTCCTGGAATAGAATAGCACATTGTTGAGTCACACACTATATCAGGATTCTTATAAGAAAAATGATCACATAGTTTTATACTTTTTCCTAAAGAGCCTGAATTAATAATTCATTTAACTTAATTAAATAGAGTTTATTAAACACTTTTAAATGGATAAAAACATGCAACGTCCCTTGAGGGGCTTAGCTAATTCAGCCTCAAAAGTGAAATCGGAAAACACTTACACACAGTTTCATTAATACTTTCAATAAATATTTTATCTATTGTGGCACACTTTCAGTTGGGATCCTATAAGTGAGGTTTGAAACCATGGAAAAATTTAGACTGAACAGAGCATTAAGCAAAACTACATTTCTCAGATTTTATTCCTGGACAGAAATGGAGAACAGAGAAGATGGATGAGATGCTGGATGGCGTAAAACAAAGGTGTTTCCCACTGTTGATTCTGAGTATTCATTGGAAGTTCTGATGCTGAAGCTGAAGCTCCACTCCTTTGGCCACTTGAGATGAAGAGCTGACTCATTGGAAAAGACCCTGATGCTGTGAAAGACTGAAGGCAAGAGGAGAAGGAGACGACAGAGGATGACAAGGTTGGATAGCATCACCGACTCAATGGACATGAGTCTGAGCAAGCTCTGGGAGGCAGTGGAGAACAGAGAAGCCTGCCATGCCATAGTCCATGGGGTCACAAACAGTCAGACATGACTTGGCAACTAAACAGCAACAGCAGTGTTGATGTGATTGCTGAAATCCAAGGACTTACGATGCAAACCGACTGTGCTGAAGGGAGGAGGGGAAACCGAAACAATCCCAAGGCTATTTATGTGGACAACACATGCTGNCTGCTGCTGCTGCTGCTGCTAAGTCACTTCAGTCGTGTCTGACTCTGTGCGACCCCATAGATGGCAGCCCATCAGGTTCCACCATCCCTGGGATTCTCCAGGCGAGAACACTGGAGCGGGTTGCCATTTCCTTCTCCAAAGTATGAAAGGGAAAACTGAAAGTGAAGTCGCTCAGTCATGTCCAACTCTTAGCGACCCCATGGACTGCAGACTACCAGGCTCCTCCGTCCATGGGATTTTCCAGGCAGGAGTACTGGAGTGGGGTGCCATTTAACCTCCTAGCAGGTGGAAATTATCTTGCTTTGGAGATCATAAAACTTTATAGAAGGAGTGGATGTATGAAAGCAAAGTCCATTACAATGTGTTAAGAGTTAAGATTTAAATGATTCTCTCTCCTGGAATAGAATAGCACATTGTTGAGTCACACACTATATCAGGATTCTTATAAGAAAAATGATCACATAGTTTTATACTTTTTCCTAAAGAGCCTGAATTAATAATTCATTTAACTTAATTAAATAGAGTTTATTAAACACTTTTAAATGGATAAAAACATGCAACGTCCCTTGAGGGGCTTAGCTAATTCAGCCTCAAAAGTGAAATCGGAAAACACTTACACACAGTTTCATTAATACTTTCAATAAATATTTTATCTATTGTGGCACACTTTCAGTTGGGATCCTATAAGTGAGGTTTGAAACCATGGAAAAATTTAGACTGAACAGAGCATTAAGCAAAACTACATTTCTCAGATTTTATTCCTGGACAGAAATGGAGAACAGAGAAGATGGATGAGATGCTGGATGGCGTAAAACAAAGGTGTTTCCCACTGTTGATTCTGAGTATTCATTGGAAGTTCTGATGCTGAAGCTGAAGCTCCACTCCTTTGGCCACTTGAGGTGAAGAGCTGACTCATTGGAAAAGACCCTGATGCTGTGAAAGAATGAAGGCAGGAGGAGAAGGAGACGACAGAGGATGACAAGGTTGGATAGCATCACCGACTCAATGGACATAAGTCTGAGCAAGCTCTGGGAGGTAGTGGAGAACAGAGAAGCCTGCCATGCCATAGTCCATGGGGTCACAAACAGTCAGACATGACTTGGCAACTAAACAGCAACAGCAGTGTTGATGTGATTGCTGAAATCCAAGGACTTACGATGCAAACCGACTGTGCTGAAGGGAGGAGGGGAAACCGAAACAATCCCAAGGCTATTTATGTGGACAATACATGCTCAGGCATCTAGTCTTCTTTATCAACACTCCCTCCAGTAGGAGAAAACAATATTGAGGATCAGAGCCACTGAGACACACAACGTGCAAAGTTCAGGTGCCAAGTAAGTGTTCATGTTTGTTAACGAATGGTGGTGGGAATGAGCATGGAGAGCAGTGAGGGCCACGGGCTTTGATCCATGCAACTGCCGCAGTGGAGGCCTCAGGGCACTCCTCACTGAGTCCGCAAGGAAAGTTTGCCCCTCCTGAACCAAGTGAGATGAGGAGGAAAAACTGAGTGATGAGCCACAGAAGGTGCTAGTCCTGTGAGGAAGACTGAAAGCCTGATCCTCTAGACATGGTCAATTTTCCTGCTGCCTCCCACTTCTTCAGTTTGTGTCCAGACCTAGTCTTATTTTGAGAGAATTCCTGGGTCAGCAATAAAGTTAGCAATCATTTCCAGGCCTGGGGCCTTTATAGGAGCATCTTCTAAAGGAATCAACCTTCCTGGGGACTCATGCTCTGCCTCTACATTCCATTTTGGTGCCTGTTGTTGGCTTTATTGGAGGATCTCTTGGCTCATCCCATGAGCCCTTCAACTGACAGAGATCTCCACTCTCCACCGATCTCTTACACCCTCTCCATCCAAGACTAACATCCATTGCCTAATATCTCTCTGCCTCTTGCTGGAGTCTCAGCACATTGTCTCTTTCATCCAGAGGCTCACTATGCCCTGCATATTTCACTCCCTATGTCTTGCCATCTTTCCTGCATGAGACCTGGTTTTTAGAAGCACCGATATCAACACAATCACATCAGTCTGATGTAAAAGGAGATAATGGAAGATCACTGCTATTTCTTTTAAATTTATTTACTTTGGGGGTGTGCTGGGTCTTGGTTGCAACGCACGCTTTTTTCTGGTTGTGCTGAGAAGGGGCTACTGTCGAGTTGTGGTGCGCGGACGTCTTGTCGTGGTGACTTCTCTTGTTGTGAAGCACTCACTCTAGAGTGTCTGGGCTTCAGCAGATGTGCACTGTGGGTCGGTAGTTGTGGCTCCCAGGCTCCAGAGCACAGGCTCACTGGTTGCGGTGCATGGCATTGGTTGCTCTGGGGCATGCGGAATCTTCCCAGATCAGGGATCGAGCCTGTGTCTCCTGCACTGGCAGGCAGATTCTTCACCACTGAGCCACCAGGGAAGCCCTCACTGCTATTTGTTCTCAGGCGCTAAGATTCCATGCTTTCAGGACGTCTGCTTACTGACTCTGCTTGCAAGAGGGGAGCAAAATGACTGTTCATGTGTTTTGAAATATTAGAGAGGGAATTATAGTCATGATCATCTTATACTGTTATCCTCAGATGTTCCCCTTGGAGAGGATCAGAGTCTAGGAATTTTTCTCTGTTCTCTGGCTGGAATCTCTGCAGGAAAGATGAAAGATGAGTTTTCCACTGTATAGATGAATTTTTGCTCCCTGATGCCCTCATCTCTGCATCCATTAAGGATTCATGTTATCAAAAGATCCTGGGTGACCTTTTTTCTCACATCACTTTTAAGTCCCCTTTCACATGAATGAGTTGATGTCATGGCTACAAACTCTGGGCAATGCTAATTTCATCGCACCGAGACAAGTTCCGAAGCCAAATCTGAAGGGAAGGTGGAACAGATGACAGGGTAATAATAGGAAGCTTACAACAAAGCATCCAATAAGTCTGGGAAGAACCAGTCTTGATGTCAAGATGGAACAGAACAAATCAATGTCAACTGTAAAGCTATGTAAACCTCATCGACAAGTCAAAAACTATGGCAAAGAGCTGTCCTTGAAAGTTTACAAAACTGACAGATTAGTGTTTTAAAGAGCCATGGTGTCACCCTGGGTCACCTAGCAGGGAAGCGAATGACAGGAATCAGTGCCTCAAAGTGGAATCATAGGCACCTTTCCAGAACAGTTTCAATAAAATAAAATATAACAAACACCTCTCTCTGACCAGCTCCGGTTTGTAAAATTTCATCAATTCTAACCAATGCGTTGATATCCAAATAAAGCTTGTTTATCAGGGTTTGTGCTCATTTGCTCAGTCGTGTCTGACTCTCTGAGATCCCATGGACTGTAGCCCACCAGACTCCTCTGTCCACGGGATTTCCCAGGCAAGAATTCTGGAGAGGGTTGCCATTTCCTCCTCCAGGGAATCTTCCTGACTCAGGGACAGAACTCAAGACTCTTGTGTCTCCTGCATTGGCAGGCAGATTCTTTACTACTCCACCACCTGGGAATTTACTTAATTCCTCTGACTGGCAGTATTCCATGAAATAAAGAAGGGGATATTTCTTGGGAGTTTAAGATGATGTAAGAATCCATTAAGTTGGATACCAAGTTTAGTGATAATACTTCACGGATGACACTTACCTACATCATGATAATTTCTGAACTTTTTTAAAGCCTGGTATATAACTCAGAGCTACAAAATAAATCTTTACTGGTAATGGGGCCCTGATGTACATTTTGAAAATTGCCTACTAGTGATTGTTATGCCTATACCTACTTGGAAATAACTTTTATTTATGTCACAGCCCACAATAATGACAATCAATACTTTAAGTATTTTCTTACCATATATCATACTCTACCAAATGCTTTACATGCATTAACTTATTTATTCCTCACATTTGACTCCATAAGGTAGGCACTTTATTTTCTAAGACATCTTAAATTTAAGGATGCTAACTAGCTTCCCCACAGATTAACTGGGACTAGAACTAAAAGTCTGTCTTAAATTAAATGTGCAGAACCCCACCGCCTGAAAACTCTTGAGCATTTATCTGTATTGTTTTAATGGAGCTTATAGAACTAGGAACAATACCATCAAAATAAAAAACACAAATCTCATTCATGTGGAATGCCTCCAGCTCCTTGTTCTAGTTTTTCTTGCCTTCCCAGATATAAAATATTGAAATTATTATGTCCAACCACAGACAGAATTATTCTCAGTGCACCGTCCAAGTTCACACTACCACTGAAATATTTCCTTCTAATGATGGCCCTTAACTTTTGCCACTGCCAAAGTCAGATATACCCCATGAAGGCAATGAGGATACTGAAGAATTATGCTCCAATGTCCTTGCCTATATTTAGCCTGTGATGGAGAAACCAGCATTCTAATATTTAAAGCATGAAAGAGGAAGTACCAGAGCCCCAGGCGCAGCTGAAATCAATGACTTGCAGTCCCTCAAATAATAGGTGGCACCAGTAGTAAAGGCCACACCTGTCAATGCAGGAGCGATAAGAGAAGCTGGGTCAGGAAGACCCCCTGGAGGAGGGCATGCAGCCCACTCCAGTATTCTTGCCTGGAGAATTCCATGGACAGAGGAACGTGGAAGGCTATAGTCTATATAGTCCAAAGAGTTGGACATGACTGAAGTGACTTAATGTGCGCACACACACACACACACACACACACACACACACAAAGGAACTCTGACAATGCTCACTCTACACCGTTGCTTCCAATATCTACTTTCTCTTCTCCACTCTTCCCCTGATTCCAAGTCTAGGGGAAATGCCTCTGTCTTCAGATTTATGCTGCCAGTCTCAACACTGACTCATTTAATTCCATCTGTTCTGTACACTACTGACCTCCACTCACTCCTTACACAAGAGAAAAAATGACCAGGACTCTTATAGTGCCAACAATGCTTTACTGAATTCACTTAATTACCTGCTTGTAGTCCCTCATTGAATATACATGTCTTCTTGGCAGGAACCATGTCTTTGCATTATCGCCTTCCTCTCATCAA
>SJYV01013305.1:0-11324 GCA_006410875.1 Neotragus pygmaeus | reverse complement strand
CTATCGGGTCTTGAGTTGATCCTCGGTGTGACCGTAGAGTCAGTGCAGGGGAGTCAGATGTATCTGAAGTGGATTGGGACATCGGGGTCTTTTGGAATGGTGGCACGACCCCTGGAGTTCCTCTCGAGGTTCAAGTTGAGACCGCCTCATCTTGAGGTCTGACGGGAACGGTGGGATTCCTTTCTTGACAAAGCAGAGAAATGGACCTTCATCTCGAGATGAGGAGGGAAAACCGGGGCTCTTCTTGAATGGTGGCGGGACCATCAGTGTTCCTCTTGAGTGGAGACAGATATGTCAGGGAACTTCTTGAGATGCCTCAAGGGTGTCAAGGACCCTTTCAAGGCTCAAGAGTGAAGGTGGGATTCCACTTGAGACGCCAAAGTGGAAAAGGGCCTCATCTCGCATACTGGGGAAAATCTCCTGGTTTTTTCTCGAGTATCGGCTGGAAACTTGAGGTTTCTCTCGAGATATGACAGGGACATCAGGGACCCCCACTTGTTGCCCCAGGAAATTCCAGTATACATGCGAGTTGCGAGGGGCCTATCAAGATTACTCTCCAGTCGCTGAAGGGACCGTGGTCCTCATCTCGATTTGAGGCCTGAACCTCAGGATCCTTCTCCAGTGCTGACATGGATCTCAGGATTTCTTTGGAGTTTCCAAAAGGGAGTCAGTTCTCGTCTCATGTGGAGACTTGCAACTCTGCTTTCCTCATGAGCTGGAAAGGCAGTGTCAAGTTTCAGGTCGAGTTGACAAAGGGATCAATGGCTTTACCTTGATGTGCAACAGGGCTGTCACACCTGCTATTGTGTTTTGAGTCGATCCTCGGGGTGACCGCAGAGTCAGTGCAGGGGATTCAGGTGTATCTGGAGTGGATTGGGACATCAGGGTCTTTGAGAATGGTGGCACAAACCCTCGAGTTCCTTTCGATGATCAAGTTGACACTACCTCCTCTTGAGATGTCGGGAATGCTGGGATTCCTTTCCCGACAAAGCAGGGTAATAGACCCTCATCTGGAGATAAACAGGAAAACCGGGGCACTTCTTCAGTTGTGGCATGACCCTTGGTGTTCATCTCGAGTGGAGATGGGTATGCCTGGGAACTTCTTGAGTTGTCTCAAGGGTGTCAAGGAACCTATTGAGACTCAAGAGGGAAGGTGGGATTTCTCTCGAAATGCTGCAGGAAAAGGGCCTCATCTCACGTTGAGGGGAGAATCTCCTGGTTTTTCTGGACTTGCAGCAGGAAACTAGGTGTTCCGCTTGAGTTATGACAGGAAACTCAGGGACCCACTCATGTGGCCTCAGGAAAGTCCAGTCTCTGTGCTAGTTGGGAGGGGCCTCTTGGGATTCCTCTCCAGTCATTGAGGGACCATGGTCCTCATCTGAGGTTGAGGCCTGAACCTCAGGGTTCCTCTCCACTGCTGACATGGATCTCGACGTTCTTCTGGAGTTTCCATAGGGGAGTCAGGGCTCCTGTCCTATGGAAACATGCAAATCTGCTTTGCTCTCTAGCTGAAAAATCAGTGTCATGGTTCCGATCAAGTTGACATAGGTATCAGTTGCATTCCCTTGAGGTGCCACAGGACTGTCACAGCTGTCATCGTGCTTTGAGTCAACCCTCAGGGTGACCGTCGAGTCACTGCAGGGGAGTCAGGTGTATCTGGAGTGGATTGGGATATTGGGGTCTTTTGGAATGGTGAAATGACCCATGGAGTTCCTCTCGAGCTTCAAGTGGAAATAAGCCTCTTCTTGAGGTACGACGGAAATGCCGAGATTTCATTTCAACCAAGCAGGTAAATGGACCCATATCTTGAGATGAGGAGGGAAAACCGGGGTTCTTCTTGAGTTGTTGTGGGACCCTTGGTGTTCCTCTCGAGTGGAGATGGGTTTGCCGCGGAAGTTCTTGAGTTGCCTCCAGGGTGTTAAGGACCCTTCCGAGGCCCAAGAGATAAGGTGGGATTTCTCTCGAGATGCCACAGCGGAAACGGGCCTCATCTCGCCTTGAGGGAAGAATCTCCCAGTTTTTCTCAAGTTGCGGCAGGAAACTTGGGGTTCCTCTCGATTTATGATGGGGATTTCAGGGACCCGCTCTTGTGGCCTTAGGAAAGTCCAGTCTCCATGCGAGTTGTGAGGGCCCTCTCAGGATTTCTCTCCATTGGCTGCCTTGGCCGAGGTCTTCATCTGGAGTTGAGGCCTGAACCTCAGGGTTCCTCTCCAGTGGCGACATCGATCTCGATTTTCCTCTGGAGTTTCCACAGGGGAGTCAGGGCTCATCTAGTGTGTAGACATGAAAGTCCGCTTTCCTCTCGAGCTGGAAAAGCAGTGTCAGGATATGGATCCAGTTGACATAGGGATCGGTGGCATTCCCTCGAGGGGCCACACAGCTGTCACATGTGCCATCGGGTTTTGAGTCGACCCTCGGGGTGACCATCGAGTTAGTGCAGGGGAGTCAAGTGTATCTGGAGTGTATCGGGACATTGGGGTCTTATGGAATGGTGGCATGACACCTGGAGTTCCTCTCAAGATTTGAGTTGAGACCGACTCCTCTTTATGTGCAAAGGGAAAGATGGGATTCCTTTCCTGATAAAGCAGGAAAATGGACCCATATCTCGAGATGAGGAGGGAACACCGGGGCTCTCCTTGAGTCGTGTTGAGACCCTTGGTATTCCTCTCGAGTGGAGAAGGTTATACCGGGGAACTTCTCGAGATGCCTCAAGGGTGTCAAGGACTGTTTCGAGGCTCAAGAGTGAAGGTGGGATTCCACCTGAGATGATGAAGCAGAATAGGGCCTCATCTTGTATTGAGGGGAGAATCTCCTGGTTTTTCTCGAGTTGCAGCAGGAAATTTGGTGTTCCTCTCGAGTTATGACAGGAACCTCATGGTCCTGCTCACGTGGCCTCAGAAAAGTCCATTCTTCATGCGTGTTGTGAGGGATCTCTCAGGATTCCTCTCCAGTCGCCCCTGGGGCCTCAGTCCTCATCTGAAGTTGAGGCCGGAACCTCAGGATTCCTCTCCACTGCTGACATGGATCTTGATGTTCCTCTGGAGTTTCCATAGGGGAGTCAGGGCTCCTCTCCTGTAGAGACATGCAAGTCCACTTTCCTCTCAATCTGAAAAATCAGTGTCACAGTTCTGATTGAGTTGACATAGGTATCAGTTGCATTACCTTGAGGTACCACAGGGCTGTCACAACTGCCGTCATGTTTTGAGTTGTTCCACAGGGTTACCGTTGAGTCAGTGCAGGGGAGTCATGTATATCTGGAGTGGATTGGGATATCGGGGTCTTTTGGAATGATGGCAAGACCCCTGGAGTTCCTCTGGAGGTTCCAGTTGAGACCTCCTCCTCTTGATGTGCGACCGGATCGGCGGGATTCCTTTGCTGACAAAGCAGAGGAATGGACCCTTATCTCGAGATAAGGATGGAAAACTGGGGCTCTTGTTGAGTTGTGGCGGGACCTTTGGTGTTCCTCTCAAGTGGAGTCGGGTATGCTGGGGAACTTCTTGAGTTGCCTCAAGGGTGTCAAGGACCCTTTTGAGGCTCAAGAGGGAAGGTAGGATTTCTCTCGAGATGCCACAGCAGAAAAGGGCCTCATCTCGCATTGAGGGGAGAATCTCCTGATTTTTCTCGAGTTGTGGCAGGAAATTTGGGGTTCCTCTTGAATTACAACATGGACCTCAGGGACCCGCTTGTGTGGTCTCAGGAAAGTCCAGTTTCCATGCGAGTTTTGAGGTACCTCTCAGAATTCCTCTCCAGTTGCTGACAGGGCCACAGTCCTCAAATAAAATTGAGCCTGGAAGCTCTGGATTCCTCTCCAGTGTTGACATGGATCTTGGGGTTCCTCTGGAGTTTCTACAGGCGAGTCAGGCCTCATCTTGTGTGCAAACATGCAAGTCTGCTTTCCTCTCGAGCTGGAAAATTAGTGTCAGTCTTCCTGTTGAATTAACATAGGGATCGGTGGCTTTCTTTTGAGGAGCCACAGGTCTGTCACATTCGCCATAGGATTTTGAGTCAATCCTTGGAGTGACCGTCGAGTCAGTGTAGGGGAGTCAGGTGTATCTGGAGTGGATTGGGACATTGGGATCTTTTGGAATGGTGGCACGACCACTGGAGTTCCTCTCAAGACTCAAGTTGAGACTGCCTCATCTTGAGGTCCGAAGGGAACGGTGGGATTCTATTCTCGACAAAGCAGGGAAATGGACCCTCATCTCGAGATGAGGAGGGAAAACCGGGGCTCTTCTTGAGTTGTGGTGGGACCCTCGGATTTCCTCTAGAGTGGAGACGGGTATGCTGGGGAACTTCTTGCATTGCCTCAAGGGTGTCTAGGACCCTTCCGAGGCTCAGGAGGTAAGGTGGGATTCCACTTGAGATCCCACAGTGGACAAGGGGGTCACCTAGTGTGGAGGGGAGAATCTCCTGGTTTTTCTCGAGTTACTGCAGGAAATTTGGGATTCCTCCCGAGTTATGATGGGGACCACAGAGACCTGCTAGTGTGGCCTCAGGAAAGTCCAGTCTCCATGTGAGTTGCTAGAGACCTCTCGTGATTACTTTCCAGTTGGTGCTGGGGCCACAGTCCTCAACTGGAGTTGAGGCCGAAACCTCAGGTTTCCTCTCAAGTGCTGACATGAATCTCGGGGTTCCCCTGGAGTTCCCACAGTGGAGTCAGGCCTCGTCTCCTGTGGAGACAGACAAATCCGCTTTCCACTCGAGCTGGAAAAGCAGAGTCCAGCTTCCTGTCGAGTTGACATAGGGATTGGTGGCTTTCTCTTGAGGTGCCACAGGGCTGTCACACCTGCCATCATGTTTTGAGTCGACCCTCGGTGTGACCATTGAGTCAGTGCAGGGGAGTCTGATGTATCTGTAGTGGATTGGTACATCAGTGTCTTTTGGAATGGTGGCACGATCCCTGGAGTTCCTCTTGAGGTTCAAGTGGAGACTGCCTCCTCTTGAGGTGTGATGGGAAGCCAGGATTCCTTTGCCGATGAAGCAGGGAAAGGGACCCTCATCTCGAGATGAGGAGGGAAAACCGGGGCTCTTCTTGAGTTGTGGTGGGACCCTCGGTGTTCCTCTTCAGTGGAGACGGGCATGTAGGAGAATTTCCTGAGTTGCCTCAAGGGTGCCAAGAACACTTTCAAGGCTCAAGAGGGAAAGTGGATTTCTCTCGAGACGCTACAGTGGAAAGGGTCCTCATCTCACATTGAGGGGAGAATCTCCTGTTTTTTCTCGAGTTGTGGCAGGAAACTTGGGGTTCCTCTCGATTTACCACGGGGACATTTTGGACCCATTGCCTCAGGAAAGTCCGGTCTCCATGCGAATTGCCAGGGGCCTCTTGGGATTCCTCTGCAGTCTCTGTCGGGTCCGAGTTCCTCGTGTGGAATTGAAGCTGGAACCTCAGGTTTCCTCTCCAGTACTGACATGGACCTGGGTGTTCATCTAGAGTTTCCACTCGGGAGTAAGGCCTCATCACGTATGCAGACATGCAAGTCCGCTCTCCTCTCGAGCTGGAAAAGCAGTGTCAGGATTCCTGTCGAGTTGACGTATGGATCGGTGGCTTTCTTTCAAGGTGCCACAGGGCTGTCACATCTTCCATCGTGTTTTGAGTGGACCCTCAGGGTGACCATCGAATCAGTGCAGGGGAGTCAGTGTATCCAGAGTGGAATGAGACATCTGGGACTTTTGGAATGGAGGCAGGACCCCTGTTCCTCTTGAGGTTCAAGATGAGACCGCTTCCTCTTGAGGTGTGACAGAAATGCCGTAATTCATTTCCCCACGAAGCAGGGAAATGGAAGCTCACCTCGAGATGAGGTGGGAAAACCGGGGCTCTTCTTGAATTGTGGTGGGACCCTCGATGTTCCTCTTGAGTGGAGATGTGTATGCCGGGGAACTTCTTGAGTTGCCTCAAGGGTGTCAGGGACCCTTTCGAGGCTCAAGAGGGAAGGTGGGATTTGTCTTGATATGCTGCCAGCAGAAAAGGGCCTCCTCTCGTGTTGAGGGGAGAATATCCTGGTTTTTCTCGAGTTGCAGCAAGAACATGGGGTATCCCGAGTTACGATGGGAACCTTAGGGACCTGCTCGTGTTACCTGAGGAAAGTGCAGTCTCCATGTGAGTTACGAGGGCCTCTGGGATTCCTCTCCAGTTTCTGCTGCTGCCGAGGTCCTCACCTGGGGTTGAGTCAAGAACCTCAGGGTTCCTCTCAAGTGCTGACATAAAACTCCGTGATCCTCTGGAGTTTCCACAGTAGAGTCAGTCCTCGTCTCATGTGCAGATATGCAAGTCTGCTTTACTTTCCAGCTGGAAAAGCAGTATAAGGCTTCCTGTTGATTTGACATAAGGATCGGTGGCTTTCTCTCGAGGTTCCTCAGGGCTGTCACACCTGCCATCTTGTTTTGCGTCGATCCTCGGGGTGACCATCGAGTCAGTGCAGGGGAGTCAGTTGTATCTGAAGTGGATTGGGACACCGGGGTCTTTAGGAATGATAGCAAGACCCCTGGAGTTCCTCTCGCGTGTCAAGTTGAGACCGCCTCCTCTTGAAGTGGGATGGGAACACCAGGATTCCTTTCCTGACAAAGCAGGGAAATGGACCCTCATCTTGAGATGAGGAGGGAAAAGTGGGGCTCTTCTTGAGTTGTGGCAGGACCCTCAGTGTTGCTCTTGAGTGGATACGGGTATGTCGGGGAACTTCTTGAGTTGCCTCATGGGTGTCAAGGACCCTTTTGAGGCTCAAGAGGAAACGTGATTTTTCTCGAGACGCTGCAATGGAAAAGGCCTCACATTGCGTTGAGAGGAGAATCTCCTGTTGTTTTTCGTGTTTCAACAGGAAACTTGGTGTTCCTCTCGAGATATGACGGGGACCTTAGGGACCTGCTTGGTTTGCCTCAGGAAGGTCCGGTCTCCATGCCAGTTGCGAGGGGCCTTTCAGGATTCCTCTCAAGTCGCTACCTGGGCTGAGGTCCACATCTGGAGTTGAGGCCAGAACCTTACGGTTCCTCTCCAGTGCTGACATGAACCTCAGGGTTCTTCTTGAGTTTCCACAGAAGAATCCAACCTCGTCTCTTGTGGAGACATGCAAGTCCACTTTCCTCTCAATCTATAAAAGCAGTGTCAGGCTACCTGTCAATTTGACAAAAGGATTGGTGGCTTTCTCTCTAGGTGCCACAGGGCTTTCAAACCTGCCATCATGTTTTTTTTTTTTTNACAGCTGGCTACACAGAAGATGTGTTTAGGTAGTATGTGGGACTCCTGAAGAGGGTCATAAGAATGACCCCACATCTTGGAATTGTCCAAGTAAAAGAGAAATTTACCTGTGTGCCTTCTTCCCATCCTCCATTATAAGGAGGGTCAAGTCTCATCCCATCAGGAAGAAACATCCTACACATCTGTGCTGCATCATCTGGTCCTTCAGAGGCCAACCAGAAAACCATCCTGCCCTTTCCACGTGGTGGTCATGCATATTCAATAGAGAGGACAGCCCAGAGTGGACAGAATGCTAACTGAGAGGGAAGGAAGAGGAGCTGCCATTATAAGACAGTGCACTAAGGTGCTGTCCAATGCTGGAATCTAACAGAGGACCCTCCTTCCATAAAACCAAGAAGACAAAATGCTACCTAACTAGGACCAGGGTGAGCCAGCGTTTCCTGCACTACCACAGCGAGTATGTGTGTGTGCTCAGTTGCTTCAGTTGTGCTGATTCTTTGTGACCCCATGGACTGTAGCCTGCCAGGTTCCTCTGTCCATGGGATTCTCCAGGCGAGAATACTGGAGTGGGTTGTCATGCCCTCCTCTAGGGGATCTTCTCGACCCGGGGATCCAACTCACGTCCCTTATGTCTCCTGCACTGGGAGGCAGGTTCTTAACCACTACTGCCTGCACCCAAAGGCTAAAGGAAAGTATCCTTGGCACTGAGCAAANGGTTGTCATGCCCTCCTCTAGGGGATCTTCTCGACCCGGGGATCCAACTCACGTCCCTTATGTCTCCTGCACTGGGAGGCAGGTTCTTAACCACTACTGCCTGCACCCAAAGGCTAAAGGAAAGTATCCTTGGCACTGAGCAAAGCCAGAATCAACAAAATAAGTCTTTGGGAAGTTGTAGCTACAAGCAGTCCTTCTTGTGTATTCCCAAACCCTAATCATATCATATATGTTATCTCCAAACCCTCAAGCTGTGATTTTAATTTAAAATACTTTTAGACAAATAAAGATACTTGGCAACTGGCAAAACAGATGCAAATTCCTTTTGAAGAAAGGTGCTTTTATTAGAAATTCAAGGATTTCAAATGTAGTTTTCCATAAAACTGAGCAGCTTACAGTAACAAGTGACTATGCATCATAAGAATCAACAGAAACAGATGAATAAAGATTTCATATAATAGAACAATGCAAGTTATAGAAACTCTAAAGCAACCACATTTAACACAATGAAAGGAAAGCTTTAAAATATATGTAGGAAATAGGGAAATTTTTGAAAAGACTTAGCAGGACTAAAATGATAGAGCTTTCAGAAAAATTTTAATAATTGAAAGTTCAAAAACAATAGATGTGTATAAAAACATATTAAACCCAGATAAAGAGAAGTTTTGTATACTGAAGTTAGAATAAATATAGAGAAGTTAAAATAAATTAGCCAGAGTTCAGCACACAGACACACACACACACAAAGTAAGATTTTTTTTTTTAATGAGAAGATAAGAAATAAGGAGAAAAGAGAAGGTCTAACATACATCAACTCAGACTTCAAGAAGGAAAAGTGAGAGAAAATGGGGCCCGAAATCTATATTTATGAAAATAATGTCTGAGGACTTCCCAGAACTGGTTAAAGACACCAGTCCACAAATTCAAGTATCCCAGTTAATCTCCAGCGAGACAAATAAAAGGAAAGACAATCTTAGGCACATTTTCATGGAAATGCAGAATCCCAAAATATAGAGGATCTCAAAAGCAGCCAGCAAAAAAGCATTATTTTCAAAGGAATAATAATAAATCAGATTTATACCATACCAGAAGTCATAAATGATTTTTCAACTGTTACTATGAAACCCAGAAAACAATGGAATTATATCTTCAATGTGCTGAAAGAAAAGTGAAAGTCACTCAGTCGTCTCCGATTCTTTCAGACCCCAGGGACTATACAGTCCATGGAATTCTCTAGGCCAGAATACTGGAGTGGGTAGCTGTTGCCTTCTCCAGGGGATCTCCCCAACCCAGGGGTCGAACCCAGGTCTCCCACATTGCAGGCAGATTCTTTACTAGCTGAGTCACAAGGGAAGCCATGTGCTGAAAGAAGCATCTTATAATTCTATACAATATATTTTGTTAAAAATACCAAAGTAAAGACAGATAAGCAGAAATTGAGTTTGCCACCCATAAACACTCACTACAAAAATTCTAAAGATGCATCCTAGTTAGAAGGTCTATAATAGGAGAGAATGAAAAGCAAATAAAATGTAAATATATAGGTAGCCAAAAAAGGCTGGAAAGTGGAGAATAGAGGAAGGGAAAGAATCTTTGGGGAAGAAATGGTGGTTCTGAGAACAGAAAGATGGTGGAGTCTTTTATTTTGTTTTGGAGGCAGTATTTTACAGGTGGCAATTGGACCTAAGCAAACCCTAAGGAATAAGGAAGGTAACCAATCAACTGTTAAGAGGAAGCTACCTTTCAAATGAGTCCCCCCACCCCACCCCCTTTGGATAGATTCCTGCCTCTACTGCTTTTTCAATAATTTTGTCACACTTTATAGACTTTCCCCAGCCATCAAACTAGTCATTCCTAAAGGAAACAACCCTGAATATTCATTGGAAGGATTGGTGCTAAGCTGAAGCTCCAATACTTTGGCCACCTGATGCAAAGAGCTGACTCGTGGGAAAAGACCCTGATCCTGCCTCTACTGTTTTTTCAATAATTTTGTCACACTTTATAGACTTTGCCTAGCCATCAAACTAGTCATTCCTAAAGGAAACAGCCCTGAATATTCATTGGAAGGATTGGTGCTAAGCTGAAGCTCCAACACTTTGACCACCCGATGCAAAGAGCTGACTCGTGTGAAAAGACCCCAATGCTGGGAAAGACTGAGGGTAGGAGGAGAAAGGGGGCAACAGAGGAGGAGATGGTTGGATGGCAGCACCGACTCAATGGACATGAGTTTGAGCAAAATCTGGAAAATAGTGAAGGACAGGGANAGAGCTGACTCGTGTGAAAAGACCCCAATGCTGGGAAAGACTGAGGGTAGGAGGAGAAAGGGGGCAACAGAGGAGGAGATGGTTGGATGGCAGCACCGACTCAATGGACATGAGTTTGAGCAAAATCTGGAAAATAGTGAAGGACAGGGAAACCCAGTGTGCTGCAGCCCTTGGGGACATGAAGACTGAGACACGACTCAGAGCTGAATAACAACAAAAACAGCAGCAAGCATTCTTTGGAGATGATTGGTCAATGTTTTGGGAGTGTGATGTGGGAGGAGAAATTGGCTGAAATATTTGCTCAGTTGGTTTAACTTCCTGCTTCATTTTACTAGGAAAAAATAAAACAAAAAACCATGTGTGTCTTAGTGCCAGAGCCCACAGCAGGAGGCCTGGTGCCCGAGGACTGGCTGAAACTCACCATCAGTCTCCTATCCCAGCGTGGAGGGTGGGAGGAACGCATCGGTGCACCAGCCTTATGTTGCAATGGCTGCTGTTGGCAGCCTCTCATCCCAGATTTTACGTGTTTCAGCTCATGCTTGGGAGATCTGTGAAGAGCAAAAGGAAGGTGAAAGATTTGCATCTACTAAACAAACCTTCTGCATGAGTTTGGGTCAACTTCCAGCTACTTCTTTCTGGGTGAAGCTGAATTATTGGAAGATGTTCAGCTCTGATCCAGTGGATCCTCAAGAAACCCTGAGAGGGGATGGCTCTATCTCAGACTTTCGTGGTGCTTTGATTTTAATGATGCTGTCTCCAAATCACGAGTCTCTTAAATATGCTACAAGAAGTGGTTCCTTGTAATATTTTTTTCAGTGACAGGGGAGATAAAGAGTGAAGAAACATAGAAAGGAGGGTTTAGGGAATACTCATGTAAGCAACTGCAGGAGAACAGAGCTGAGGCTGCCTGCAAGAGAAACTTAGATTAATTAGCAAAGAAAAGGGAAACAGTTTGGAAGTGGAGGGATTAATTCTGTTTGGGAAGATAGAAGAAGAAAGGGCAGCAAGCTTAGGAGGTTCAGTTCAGTTGAGTCGCTCAGCTGTGTCCGACTCTTGGCGACCCCATGAATCGCAGCATGCCAGCCCTCCCTGTTCATCACCAACTCCCCAGACTCATGTCCATCGAGTCAGTGATGCCATCCAGCCATCTCATCCTC
>SJYV01013301.1:0-10467 GCA_006410875.1 Neotragus pygmaeus | reverse complement strand
TTAGGTGTTCTGTCTACCCCTTGGTTGATGCTGTGTGCAAGGGGCCTGTGTAAGACCTGCTTTTGCTCCCAACACCCTGGTTTTGCTCCGAGCTCTTCAGGGCTGGCAGTTGGGGTTTTTTGCCCTTTTTGTGTTTTTTGTCCAGAATTTGCCCCAACTGTGTATGCACTTATTGCAGTTAATTTTAGTCTCTTATATTTTCTTAGCATTTTGTTGCTCAAGGAGACTTTTGTCCAGGTGTAAGCCTTGCAGCACTGGAGCAAAGGGCCCCAGGTCCCACCCTGTCTCAGAAGCACACGGCACATATCTGGCTTATCTTTTACCTTACATTTTATCTGGCATATCTTTCATATCTGGCTCATCTTTCTCAGCCTAATGCTTTTGATATTTATTCAAGTTGTTACATGTATCAGCAGTTTGTTCTTTTTTTTTTAACTGAGTAGTTCTTAATTATATAGATTAAGACATTTTGTTTATCTACTTATCAGTTGATGGTCATTTCTGGTTTGGGGCTATTATAAACAAAGTTGCTAATAGTCATATACAGTTTTTTAAAATAAATTTTTATTTATTTTTGGCTGTGCTGGGTCTTCATTGCTGCATGTAGGCTCTTGTCTAGTTGCAGTGCACAGACTTCTCATTGTGGAGGCTTCTCTTGTTGCAGAGCACAGGCTCTAGGGCTCATGGGCTTTAGTAGGTGCAATAGCTGCAGTTCCCAGGCTCTAGAGCACAAGCTCAATAGTTGTGGTGTACAGCCTTTGTTGCTCCACGGCACGTAGGATCTTCCCAGACGAGGGGTCGAAATTGTGTCCCCTGCATTGGCAGGCGGATTCTTTACCACTGAGCCACTAGGGAAGCCCCTAGTCACATACAGATTTTTGTGTGGACACATATTTTCATTTCCTCTGGGCAAACACCATGGGATTTCTGGGTCAATGGTAAGTGTGTGCGTAATTATGTAAGAAACTCTAAAACTGTTTTCCAAAGTATATTATACTATTTTACACTCCTACCAGCAATGTTCAGACATTTTGAGAAACTGGAGTAATATATGTCTAGCCCAGAGGCAGCACAATATACGTGTTGTATTGCTCTCCTCCCCCAACACCCCCAAAATGAGGTATGTGGGTGATATTTTCAGGGAGAGAAGGCAGACTCTAATTTACCTGTAATCTGGGCATTTCCTCCTCTTCCTGAAGAAGGACAGAGTCTTCAGAAGGCAGTGCTGGGTAAAAAGAAAGCCGCTGTTAAAAAGGAGCTTGGCTCACTGAAATAGACCAGTATCTTAGCTACCAAGAAGGGAGAAGGGGGCATGTTATATTCAGTTGGTGACTCTGGTTCTCGTTTACCATTACCTGACACACCCTCCCCTAGAAAGAGTTTTCCTTTTCATACTTTCACAGATAGCCTTTCGACCCTGATACTTTCTCCCCAGCCCCCCAAACACTCACTGAATACCTACTATGTGCTTCAGCAGTGATTTAACTCTCACCTTTCTCCTTAGCCTCTGAGGTCATTCCAGCTTCAACGTGGTCCCACATTCTGGCCACCCTGTTAGGAAGGGAATCCCCGCAGCCCAGTGGCTCTGCTGGGGGAATCTCTCTTCAGCCTCTCCAAGCTCCACCTGGAACATCCAGAGGGAGTTTCAGGAGGTGTTGTCTCCACGAAAGATGGAACTCCTGCATGTGGGGGGCCTCCTGCGGCCTTCATGCTCAGGTAGCTGTTTTGTTCCTGTAGGCAGGAGAGGAGATGTCCCAGCAGCCCAGACTTCAGGCTAGGGCCTGGACGTCTCTATTTAAGTGAGGGTGCTGTTAATGAACTAAAGTATAGTTAAGGTGATAAACATTTACTAAGCATCCACTGTGTACAAGGCATGCCCCTACTTCACAGGGGTACCCGGCTCTGACTTTCTCAGGACTGTAGCTTCACAGGTTGATTCAATCACACGGCAGCAAATGCTGCCACCTCTGTGAAGATTTCCTGAAAACTTCCCACTGTGGGATGCATGCTCAGTCACTCAGTCATGTCCAACTCTTTGTGACACTGTGGACTGTAGCCCACCAGACTCTTCTGTCCATGAAATTCTCCAGGCAATAATACTGAAGTGGGTTGCCATTTTCTCCCTCAAGGGATCTTTCTGACCCAAGGATCAAACCAGTGTCTCCTGCATCTCCTGCATTGGCAGGTGGATTCTTTACCATTGCACCACCTGGTAAGCCCCACTTTGGGATATTAGTTGGTCAGTTGTGTCTGACTTCTCAAAACCCCATGGACTGTAGTCTGCCAGGCTCCTCTGTCCATGGGAATTCCCAGATAAAAATATTGGAGTGGGTTGCCCTTTCCTTCTCAGAGGATCTTCCCGACCCAGGGATAGAACCAGGGTTTCCTGCATTGCAGGCAGATTTTTTACCATGTGAGCCACCAGAGAAGCCCTTTGGGATACAGATCTATAATTCTCAAAAGGCAAACTTGTGAAATTTGTGAATTTCTCTCTTTTTGTTTTTTGTTATCAGATCAATAAATTTTTCAAAATCTGAAAACCTTCTCGTTAGAGAGGCTGTGGGAAAATGATCAGTCTTTTATGCTGTTAGAATATAAGTAGGTACAGTCTTCTGGAGGAGAGCAATTTGACTGTGTCCATCAAATGGAGGGGGCAGGTAGGGTCAGGAAGCACGGTTATGAAAGTGAACAAGGAAACTTAAGGAGGTGATAAGATATATTGGTCATCTTGACTGAGATGATGGTTTCATGAGTGTATTGAAATGTCAAAATATATAAAATTGAACACTTTAAATACATGTAGTTTATCATGTGTCTGCACTCAGAAGGACTTTGCAGAGATATAGCCAGGCCTGTGACTCACATGTCACGTGTGATACCAAACTCACAACTGGGATACCTCCACCTTTTACACCTGGAACCGTAACTTCCACTGAGACAAGAAAGGACATACAACTCCCCTTCGGCCCTCACTGGTCAAGAGTGTGGAGAATTCTCTTTTGCAGATAACTGGGGAGGTGATTGAGGACTTCCCCAATGACTCAGTGAGTAAAGAATCTGCCTGCAATGCAGGAGATGCAGATTTGATCCTTGGGTTGAGACGATCTCCTGGAGGAGAGCATGGCCAGAGCATTTTCAGTGTTTTTGCCTGAAGAATCCCCTGGACTGAGGAGCCTGGTGGGCTACAGTCCACAGGGCCACAAAGAGTCGGACACGACTGATCGACTAAGCATGCACACACATGGAAGTGGCCATAGGTGTGACCTTCCTGGCTTTGCTACCCCAGAGGCAAGTACCCAGGGGAAGGTCATTTAACTCCAAAGCATCTGGGAGCTTAGAGAAGCTGCTGACCACTTTGAGCTCAGGAGTTTCTCAGATTCAAAGTGGCAGCAAGCCTTTGGCAATCCATAGAGGGCCTGGCTGGAGAAGAGCCCATCCTGGTGTCCAAGACAATCTGCCCATCCCTCTGATAACAGATCCCTAGGCTCACTTATAGAAAAAGCCCACTGAGGGACTTCCCTGGTGGTTCAGTGGCTAAGAATCTGTGCCCTCAATGCAGAGGGCTCAGGTTCGATCCCTGGTCAGGGAACTAGATCCCATATGCCACAACTAAGAGCTCTGATGACACAACTAAAGATCTTGCATGACACAAGGAAGATTTAAGCTCATGTGTGTAGCAACTAAGACCCAGCGCAGCCAAATTAAAATATATTTTTTTAAAAGACATGTTAAAAAAATAAAAGTCCATTGAGTCAGAGATGAAGGTGGTTTCACAGGAGCACCTACAACAAAAGTGAGGATACAAGATTTTGGCCCCGCCTCCTCAAAGTCCAAGTTATCTCCAATATAAGAGACACAAGAACATATTGTTATCATAAACACCAGACCTCACGATGTCCCTGTTGGCTTAGATAGTAAGAATCCGGCAGGAACGCAGGAGACCCAGGTTCGATCCCTGGGTCAGGAAGATCCCCTGGAGAAGAGAATGGCTACCCACTCCAGTATTCTTACCTGGAGAATTCCATGGACAGAGGAACCTAGTGGACTACAGTCCATGGGGTGGCACAAGTCGAACACGACGAGCGACTAACACTTTCTTGACCCCTACTGCTGCTGCTGCTGCTGCTAAGTCGCTTCAGTCCTGTCCGACTCTGTGCAACCCCATAGACGGCAGCCCAGCAGGCTCCAGTCCCTGGGATTCTCCAGGCAAGAACACTGGAGTGGGTTGCCATTTCCTTCTCCAATGCATGAAAGTGAAAAGTGAAAGTGAAGTCGCTTAGTCGTGTCCGACTCTTAGGGAGCCCATGGACTGCAGCCTACCAGGCTCCTCCATCCATGGGATTTTCCAGGCAAGAGTACTGGAGTAGGGTGCCATTGCTCTTGACCCCTACTACATCTCAAACCGAGGGGCACTTCCTAACTCCTCTCCATGGCTCCACACACCTAGCTGCTCTCATGAACACCTAAGAACTCACAGCCCCATAAGCTGCCCCTCTGGACTAAGAATGCTGCCTGCCATATCAGTAAACAAAGGATGCTGTGGCCAGCTAGTCAGCAGCCACTGCAGCCAGCCGCAACTGTGCACCCTGACCGGAATCAAGCCGGAGACAGGCACATTTACCCTAGATAGTTAAGGTGCATATCAAAGGAATGACTTCAGGGAGCCCAGACTCCTGCACTTCCTCATACAAAGAAAATCGCTTAGTTCATTAACTTTAGCTGTCCGTTTTTTTTTCTAATTATCAGTAATCGTTTCTTGTTCTAGCTACCTGGGTTTTCTCACAAAACCCCTATAATCCTGGCTCCTCCTTAGCTCTTCAGAGCAGTCCCTCAGAGCCATCTGAGAAAGGCCACCAGATAAAACATAAACTTTTAGGTTGTGCGTTTTTTTCCCAGTCAACACTCCCAAAGCCCTGGACCCTGTTTCACTGTCCCTTCCCCACCAACCTGGGGTTGCAAAGCCCCAGCTGCCTCGCCTACCAAAACGCCCGGCATAGGCTGTCTCCCAGATGCAAGGAACCCTGCCCTCCAGCCCCTCAACACATGGATGCCTGCTGGCCACCAACCTCGGAACCATCGTCATAGCGATTCACCCCAATTTCAATAAAACCAAGATGCTTCCTGCGTCGCCCCTCAGACCCCGCGACTCCCGGACCTTCAGTTTTCGCCTTCCCCTTTCGCACGATCCGGGGACCGTCGGCTATTCTCGCTGCCTTCAGCCAGTAAAATTGGGGGACTCACCTCTCTAGGCCTGGAGGTCTTGGGAATGGAGGCCGCCACGGGGCCTTCACCAGCCTTCGTTCCACGCAATAAGCCCGGTACACCCGCACCGCCGACCCAGAAGGCCCAGCCGATGGGGTCTGGGCGCAAGCGGGCGCGGAGGCCTGGCGGCTGGACCACATCTCCCAGAAGCCCCTGCGCAGGCCGGGAAGCTCTCCAAGCCCCGCCCCAAGACGCGATCCGGGAGTGGCGAGGCCAGCGCAGGTGAGCTCCGGATCTCACTTGGAAACAGCTAGCTTGCGAGGGTTGGGCGTACAAACACAAAACCAGAGAAGCGCCTCGTCCTATTGTCTACAACCAGAAATAACAAAACACCTGTAATTTCTCGATTCATGTATAACGATGTTTAAGCTTATATGCGTTCAGTGCTGTGTCACTTCAGTGGTGCAGGACTCTTTGCGACCCTATGGACTGTAGCTTGCCAGGCTCCTCTGTCCACGGAATTCTCCAGGCAAGAATACTGGAGTGGGTTGCCATGCCCTCCTCCAGGGGATCTTCCCGATCCAGAAATCGAACCCACCTTTCTTGCCTCTCCTGCGTTGGCAGGCGGGTTCTTTACCACAAGGACCAGACAGGAGGCTCTTAAGCTTATATCCTTTCATATAAATATTTGTCCTCTTTGTTGTCGCTAAGTTCCGATTGACTTTCTGAGACCGCATGAACTGCAGCATGCCAGGCTTCCCTGTCCTTCACTATTTGTCTTCTTAACCTGCTTTTAAAATCATATATATTGAACATTGTGTTCTTCCCCAATGTTTTGTAAATTCTACATGCCATCTATGTAATTAATGTATTATCTCACTTTTGTTAGGTTGCTTCAAATTACTGGTATTGCAGCCACCGCTGCTTATATGTCATTGATTCAAAAGCAGGGAACCAGCAGGGAACGGGCAAAGGTTTATACTGAAAAAAAGGAAATGCTTCAGGTGTATTTTGATCGGAGGTCATTGTCCAAGAGAAGCTGCTGCTGCTGCTAAGTCGCTTCAGTGGTGTCCGACTCTGTGCGACCCCATAGACGGCAGCCCACCCGGCTCCCCCATTCCTGGGATTCTCAAGGCAAGAACACTGGAATGGGTTGCTATTTCCTTCTCCAATGCATGAAAGTGAAAAGTGAAAGTGAAGTCGCTCAGTCGTGTCCGACTCTTGAGGTGAGCCAACTACATAAAGTGCAACTTTTGTGGTTGATTTGGAGGTGGTGATTTGGTTTACTCTGGTTGGTTCTGAGTTGGAAGCAGAGGCGAAAGATAGGGAAGCCAGCAGTTATCCATCAAGTCCTGAGAGTTCTGCACTGATTGCTGCCAAGTTTGTAGTTTGGTTTTCTGGTTTCTGCAGATTTTGTGGGTTAGAGTTCTATCATAATATACAATCTGGCATTGTCTGTTTGTATATCTGTTCTTTCAAATTTAGTGGTTTTAAACAACAGCAATCATTTATTATCTTTCATGGTTTTTCTGGGTCAGGAATTCAGAAACAGCCTAGCTGGACAATTCTGGCTCAGACTTTTCTTGATGGCTAAACTTGGAACAGTGTGAAGTTCCAGGAGCAACTGGAACCTGGCTGGACATTTCTTATTTCATGTAATCTCAAGGGTTTGTCCATGTGATTTTTCTGTGTGGGCTAGTTTGAACTTCTCAACAGTATGGTGTTAGTGTTAGTTGGTCAGTCATGCCCAACTCTTTGTGACCCCATGGACTGCAGTCCACCAGGCTCCTCTGTCCATGAGATTTTCCAGGCAAGGATACTGGAGTGGGTTGCCATTTCCTTCTCCAAGGGATCTTTCCAATCCAGGCATCGAACCCAGGTCTCCTGCACTGCAGGCAGATTCTTTACCAACTGAGCTACACAGACATCTTACACTGCAGCTCAAAATCCTGAGAAAGATCCAGATGGAAGATGAATCACCTCTTACAGCTAGTCTCAGAATCACAGAGCATCATTTCCCCTGTACTTACAGTTTTAAAAGCCCACCCTGATTCAAAGGGAAAGAACATGCACTCCACTTACTGATGGGAAAATAACAAGGTTCTGGAAAACCATGTGGAAACAAAAATATAGTTATGGCAATTTTTGGAAAATACAATTTGCCATGAACTGCAAACAGATCAAAGCAGAGAAAGTTGTTTTAATTTCACTCTGCTATGAAGAGTGGATATTTATATTGTTCAGTCTCTAAGGCATGTCTGACTCTTTGCAACCCCATGGACTACAACACACCAGGCTTCCCTCTCCTTCACTATCTCCCAGAGTTTGCTCAGACTCATGTCCATTGTGTTGATAATGCCATCCAACCGTCTCATCCTCTGTTGCCTCCTTCTCCTCCTGCCCTCAATCTTTCCTAGCATCAGGGTCTTTTCCAATGAGTTGGCTCTTCTCATCAGGTGGTCAAAGTATTGGCTCTTTAACATCAGCATCAGTCCTTCCAATGAATACTCAAGAGTTGATTTCCTTTAGGATTGACTGGTTTGAGCTCCTTGCTGTCCAAGGGACTCTCAAGAGTCTTCTCCAGCACCATAATTGGAAATCATCAATACTTTGGTGCCCAGCCTTCTTAATGTCCAACTCTCACATTTGTACATGACTACTGGAAAAACCATAGCTTTGACTATACAGACCTTTGTGGGCAAAGTGATGTCTCACCTTTTTAATACGCAGTCTAGGTTTATCATTGGAGTAGGAAACGGCAACCCACACTACTATCTTGCCTGGGGAATTCCATGGACAGAGGAGCCTGGCAGGCTACAGTTCATGGGGTTGCAGAGTCAGACACAACTGAGCAACTAACACAAAACACAGGTTTATCATAGCTTTTCTTCCAAAGAGCAAGCTTCTTTTAATTTCAAGGCTGCAGTCACTGTTCAGTGATTTTGGAGCCCAAGAAAATAAAATCTGCCACGGTTTCCATTTTGTCCTCATCTATTTGCCATGAAGTGATAGGACCGGATGCCATGATTATAGTTTTTTGAACATTGAGTTTTAAGCTGTATTTTTCACTCTCCTCTTACACTTTCATCAAGAGGATATTTATATTAGTGAGCTGAAATTATCTGTAGTAAGTAGGAGTGATCAAAAAAATCATGATCTTTAATTAAATTTTAAGAGGATCAGAGAAGACCTAGCTCCACTGAGCATGTTTAAGATGATAATGAGAGTGAATTTCCTGGTGGTTCAGTAGTTAGGATGCCATGCTCACTGTCAAGAGCTCAGGTTCAGTCCCTGGTAGGGGAACTAATATCCTTCAAGCTGTGTGGTGTGGCCAAAACAAACAAACAAAAAATGACAATGTAAGACAAAAATGAAGCTGTCTTCCTTTACCCTCCTTGAGTATTAGGTTCAAAGTGATAATAATTGATAAAGATTATTCTGCACAACTGGAGTATTAGGGCTGAGACTAACTCAGACTGAGAATTTGTCTCAGTGAAAAGAGCAGGACTAAGAGACTTTCTACAGTATCCAATATTACAGACATGGAAAACTCCTAACCCCAAATACTTTAACTACATACAATAATCTCCTAAACTTAACTTCTTACTCATGTATTTTAGTTAAGTAAACATTTCCCAGATGTGTTCATTTCTCACAAATGTTAATGACAAGTAGGAGGGAAAAGGTTTCATGGTCAAATTACTTTGTGACATACTAGAATATACAGGTTGAGCTCTGGGGTCTGTTGAGGTATATTTCTGTGCTTTTTATTCTACTCCACTGACCTATTTGTCTATCCTTAGACAAATACCACAGTCTTTATTGGTTTATCATAGCTCTATAGCAAGTCTTGAAATCAGAAGTTCTCCAATTTGTTCTTTTTCAATACTGATTTTTGTTGTTCTAGGTCTTTGGATTTCTCTATAAATTTTAGAATGCTTTTTATCAATTTAAAATTTAAAAAAGCATTCTGGTACTTTGACTAGGAGAGTATTGAATCTATAGGTAAATTTGGAGAAATTTTATTAAAGACACTGAATTTTCTAATCCATAGCCATGACAATGCCATCTATTTAGATCTTTTCTAGGGAATTCTCTGGCGGTCCAGTGGTTAGGACTTTGCACTTTCATTGCCAGGGCCCAGGTTCAATCCCTGGTTGGGGAATTGAGATCTTACAAGTTATGCAGCGGGGCCAAAAACAAAAAAAAAGATCTTGACTAATTTCCCTTGGCAATGTTTTGCAGTTTTCCATATAAAAATCTTTCATATCTTTTACTAAACTTATTCCTAAGTATGATTTTATCTTTCCCTCGTTTTCTTGCTATGATGGGAACGAACACCTTTCACACCATACATTCAAACTGCAATGAGAGTTGAAATTCGGTGGTTGTTTTAACAACCTCTTTCCCACCTTCCACTACATCCTCGTACTAAATGTGTGTCAATGATTGGATTCATTAGCTGTTTTAAAGACTCTTCAAACAAGAAGTAGACAGGGTATAAATGAATGAACACAATGATATTCCAGCAGGTCAGATAACTCTTGTTTATTTATAAAATATATCCCATTCTGTCAAATATTGATAAGAAAGGTACAACTAGAAGACACTGAGGATTGATAATATATTTTCACTTATAATATTTTTGCATGAACAAAAAAATGTTATAAGTGAAAATATATTATCAATCCTCAATGTCTTCTAGTTGTACCTTTCTTATCAGTATTTGACAGAATGGGAGAAGCAGAAGATATAAAGCAAAGGTGGCAAGAATACACGGAAGAACTGTACAAAAAAGATCTTCACGGCCCAGATAATCATGATGATGTGATCACTACTCTAGAGCCAGACATCTTGGAATGTGAAGTCAAGTGGGCCTTAGAAAGCATCACTATGAACAAAGCTAGTGGAGGTGATGGAATTCCAGTTGAGCTATTTCAAATCCTGAAAGATGATGCTGTGAAAGTGCTGCACTCAATATGCCAGCAAATTTGGAACACTCAGTGGCCACAGAACTGGAAAAGGTCAGTTTCATTCCAATTCCAAAGAAAGGCAATGCCAAAGAATGCTCAAACTACCGCACAATTGCACTCATCTGACACACTAGTAAAGTAATGCTTAAAATTCTCCAAGCCAGCCTTCAGCAATACATGAACCGCGAACTCCCTGATGTTCAAGCTGGTTTTAGAAAAGGCAGAGAAACCAGAGATCAAATTGCCAACATCCGCTGGATCATGGAAAAAGCAAGAGAGTTCCAGAAAAACA
>SJYV01013297.1:0-10810 GCA_006410875.1 Neotragus pygmaeus | reverse complement strand
CTGAATTGAATGACTGACGATACTGAGCATCATTTCATGTTCTTATTGGCTATTTGCAGATGTTCTTTGGAGCTGTGTCCATTCAGGTATTTTGCCCACTTAAAAACTGTATCTGTCTATTTATTATTGGATTTGTAACAGCCCTTTATATATTCTGGATATAAGCTTCTTATCTTATCAGATAAATAATTTTAAAATATTTTCTCCTGTTCTTTTGGGCTGTCACTTTCTTGATAGTATCCTTTAAAGCACAAACGTTTTTAATTTTAATGAAGTCCAGTTCATGTATTTTTTTCTCTTGTAAATAACTAAGAAGAATTTATCTATCTCAGCGTCGTGAAGATTTACTCTTATTTTTCCTTATAAAAGTTTTCTAGTTTTAGCTTTCACATTTGTGAAATGTGAAATGTGATTGATTTGGGGTTAACTTTTTGTGTATCTATAAGGAAGTGGTCAACTTCATACTCTTGCTTGTAAATACTAGTTTTCTCAATGCATTTGTTCACTGAACTGTCTTGATACTCTTGTTAAAAATCAAGACCACAAAGATGAGGGCTTATTTATGGCTCTCTCTTCTACTTCATTGGTCTATATCTCTATCTTTATGCCAATACCCCACAGGTTTCAGTACTGTATCTTTGTTTTGTAGGTTTTAGATTCGGTAGTCTGTGTTAGTTAGCAACTTCCCACTATTTACTTTACACATGATAGTGTATATACGTCAGTGCTGTTTTCTTAATTAGTCCCATCCTCATCTTCCCCTGCTGTGTTCACAAGTCCATTCTGTACTAAGTTCATCAGTACCGTTTTTCTAGATTCCACGTATATGTGTTAATATTACTTGTTTTCCTCTTTTTGACTTGCTTTATTCTGTTTAAGAGGCCCTATGTTCATTAACCTCAGTACAACTGACTCAAATTCATTCCCTGTTATGGCTGAGTAATATTCCATTGTACAACTGTAGTTAATGGGAAGTTGCTAAATAACACAGGGCGACCAGCCTAGCACTCTGTGATGACTTAGAGGGGTGAGATGCGGGAGGGGAGGAATGCTCAGGAGGGAAGGATATATTTATAGTTATGACTGATTAGCATTTTTGCACAGCGGAAACCAACACAATATTGTAAAGCAGTTTTCCACCAATTAAAAAAATAAATAAAATTAAAAAAAATCAGTAATCTGGACTTCTAACTTTTCTTTTTCAAGTTTGTTTTGGAGACATTAGGGTCCTTGCATTATTTTATTTTTAAATTAAAAATTAGGCCAAGTGGTAAAATTACCTATACAGTCACTTATGAATATAACTTTAAAATGTTATAAAAAATATTGTGAATGAATCCTTTTCAGCTTTGTATTTTCTGTTAAAAAATTACATTCTAGGCTTTTTCCTTAACTGTTTTCTTTCTTTCTCAATCTTTCTTTATTACTTTATTTAACATTTCAGCAACAAATTTCCTTTGATATCACTACCTGTCTCTTTTAATTGGAATCTCTTTGCATATGTTCATTGTAAGAAACGAAGCAGTAAGATGAGTGTGTCAAACAGATCACGTGGAGTGTTTCTGTTTAACTAAATTAACATCATTAATCTGTATTTTGAATAATTTAGAAGTTAGTGAAAATCTTTCAGATAAAGAGACTACTTTTGCATGTAGACTAATATATAGTAGAAATATATGTAGCATGTAAGGTCTCATTTTCATGATTTTAGTAACAGAATTTTTCATTGTGAGTCAGTAACTCAAATTTTTTCCTTTTAGGCTATTGCATTACCTCCTATAGCCAAATGGCCATACCAGAATGGTTTTACATTTCATACCTGGCTTAGAATGGATCCTGTAAATAACATCAATGTGGATAAAGATAAACCATATTTGTATTGGTATGTATTTCTGTGACTTAGTGTTACTTTATTTTGAAAAATGAGAAGAATTTTGGAGATGAAATGAAAACTTATTTTTTATAGTTTCAGAACCAGTAAAGGTCTTGGTTATTCTGCTCACTTTGTTGGGGGATGTTTAATTATAACATCAATAAAGTCAAAAGGAAAAGGCTTTCAACACTGTGTGAAATTTGATTTCAAGCCACAAAAGGTATGTGATCTTACTGAGTCATAGTTATGTTACCAAACTGTTCTAACCTTCAGAATGCTGTGGTAAATCGTGATTCTGTTCTTAAGCTGGTTCAGAACATGAAGTGTAAATTGCTGGACAGTTGTTATCCTCTCTGATTTGAACAATGAAAAGAGTGAATATTTAGCTGTTTCTAGAGTTTAAGGGAAATACAAGTGAAAATATATGTATTTGCTTTTCTACCTCAAAATTTAGAAATTAATGGTTTATTAACAAAGTGAACGTCTATATGTAGATCAGTAAATAGATAAAACAAATATGACAAAATGTTGACAGTTGTGGGATGGTGAGAGAGTTTCTATTAAGCTTTTTACCTTTTAAATTTTTTCATAATGAAAAGTTAGAAAAATAATTTCATGGGTAAGCTATTATTTGTTGAGAGGATTCCCTTAAATCAATATTGTATTAGGGGTAGAATATTGAATTTAATAAAAGTAGTCTTATTTTAATTTTAGATTTCACTGTAATTTAGCATTTGATTTTTGCTTGTTTTTTTCAGTGTGGTTGAATTGTTGGAAAAGTCATTATCTTTTTTTTTTTTTAACTGTTTTGCTTATCCAGTGGTATATGGTAACTATAGTGCACATTTATAACCGGTGGAAGAACAGTGAGCTTCGATGTTATGTGAATGGTGAGCTTGCTTCCTATGGAGAGATAACATGGTTTGTCAACACGAGTGATGTAAGTAGTTTGAGAAAGTTACATTGAAATAAGAAAAATATATTTTATATTGAATATAAATTTTAGAACACTACAGTGGTGGATTTTTTATAATTGTAGTTTGGCTAACAAAGTGGAAATGTGCTAATATGTCACAGAAGATATTACTCAGTCCTTGTTATAAAATTGTTCTGGATAGAGTAAGGACAATGATTCATAGGTAGCAGTGAGTATATCTTGAAAGTATTTGTGTCATCGGTCCATTGATCAAATTAAACCTCCGCGCTTTACTGCAGTGTTCTGATCATTTTTTTGAATGAGTTAGGTGAAATAGGCTTATAAATTTTCCATATAATTCATAGCTGCTATAGATAACTATTTTTAAAATAATATTTTCAAGGTTCAATAAGAGATCCATAAGGTAGAATTATATTCAAAATGTTCTCCGTCCCTCCTACATTAGATTTTTAAAAGAAACCTTGGAAAAATTATGGATCAGGAAAATGAATACAAACTTGCAACACCCATTCACTATTAACTCCTGTTATCCTAATCTATACATATTTACATATTTTGAAATACTGACCTTAAGAGCTTGGATTGTTAGACTTGGGTTTGAATCCCTTCCTGACTTTATGACTTTACTTAATTTATTAGGCCTAAGGTTTCTCTTTTGTGTGAGTGCGCTCAGTCGCTCAGTTCTGTCTGATTTTCTGCGACCCCCTGAACTGTAGCCTGCCTGCATAGGCTACTCTGTCCATGGAGTTTTCCAGGCAAGAATATTGGAATGGGTTGCCATTTCCTACTCTAGGGGCTCTTCCCATCCCAGGGATTGAACCCATTTCTCCCACAGCTCCTGTGTTGCAGGTGATTCTTTATTGCTGTGCTCCGTGGGAAGCCCTTTGCTCTACCTAAAAAGGGTGTAAAATAGTACCTATCTCAGAATGTTGATTGAATGAGCTGTTCAGAAAGCCATTAGAAGAGTGACTTACATAGAATAAGTGCTCAATAAATGTTAACTGTTAATTGTTTTTAAAATTAAAGATCAAATATGTATATTGCCTTTCAACCTTTTTTTTTTCCTTTATCTTTGCTGAGCATTGTAGGCGTTGTAATAAATACTTTTACTTTCTGTAACCTTGCAGGATAAGTACTGTTACAATCTTTACAAGTGAAACTGAGCACAAAGAGGTAAAGGAATTTGCCAAAATCAGCAGCATGGGAATCAGTTATTTGACCTAGGTCGTTTGTCTTCATAATCCAAGTGTTAAAAATTTTTTATATTCCTTAATGTCAACATACACATTTTTCAGCAGCCTTCCTAATAGTTCCATGGTATAAAATACTTTTAAAAGATAGCAAGCATTTCTTTTCCTTCTTGCTGTATAGGTGTAAATTTATGTGTGATCTCTGCAAACTAGCTGTTGCTAAGAGAGATTTTCTATGTAAATAAGAAAAGCATACACCTATTTTTCTGAATTTACACATTCCTTTTGCAAGATTGCATCTACTCCCGTGACTTAACCTATTATTTGTGTCTTGATGTCTACAGAAACCATCTTTACAGTCTTAGCTTCTAACCATAGAGAACCCAGCTGGCAATTCCTTCTTCACCCATACTAGTTTACAGAAAAGACACATTCACTACATGGCTCGAAGTTAACTCATGATTTTGCTCATTGCTCCAAAGCCTGCTCTTCTGTCTGCTTCTTTGGTTTCCCAAGTATGAACCTACAGAGTCCATAATGATTTTGCTGACTCCATTTCCTACATCCATTTTCTCATCAAGTTCTGTTTATTGTACTTTGGAGAACTTGTCTGTTTTTCTGTGATGTCTTTCCTGATCTCTACACCAAATGGGAATGAATGAAGTGAAATGCTAAATGAAATTTTAATCTAATCAGATTATATTTTAGAAAGGACAAAATATTTATACCAGTATAGGTTGTTATTAATTTTGGAAGAGACAATTTTTTTGTTTTTTATCTAATAAAATTTTCTGTTTTCTTTCACAGACCTTTGACAAGTGTTTCCTGGGCTCATCAGAAACAGCAGATGCTAACAGAGTATTCTGTGGTCAGATGACTGCAGTTTACCTTTTCAGTGAAGCTCTTAATGCTGCTCAGATTTTTGCTATTTATCAGTTGGGCCTGGGATACAAGGTACTTTACTTGATGTTCACTGCTTAATCAGTGTTAACTGAGCTTGATTTATAGATGGGTGATGCTTGTGGCAGCTTATAACTAAGGTTAATAAACTGCATGTGAGACTAACCAAGGGTTCCTTAAAGAAATGTCAGGAGTCCAAAGCACATTTTAAAGTTTTACAGGAAACATAGTATACTTGCTATATATGGGGCATTGTGCAAACTACTAGCTCAGTTTCAACTTTAACTTATGCTGCATTTCTTTTGTTGTTACCATATTTTTGAATAGCTCTGTTTTTAATAGTTGCTGTGATAAAAAGCCAGGCCAAATTTGCCTTTTATTTCAGGTATCTTTTGACTTCCTTCTTTTGCATTCCAGTCTTCTGTGATGAAAAGGACTTCTTCCCTGGGTGTTAGTTCTAGAAGGTCTTGTAGGTCTTGTAGAACTGTTCAACTTCAGCTTCTTCAGCATTACTGGTTGGGGCATAGACTTGGAATACTGTGATAATGAACGGTTTGCTTTGGAAATGAACAGAGATCATTGTCATTTTTGAAATTGCACCGAAGTACTGCATTTTGGACTCTTGTTGACTGTGAGGGCTACTTCATTTCTTCTAAGGGATTTTTGCCCACAGTAGTAGATATAATGGTCATCTGAATTAAATTTGCCCACTCCCGTCCATTTTTGTTCACTGATTCCTAAAATGTCAGTGTTCACTCTTGCCATCTCCTGTTTGACCACTTCCAATTTGCCTTGATTCATGGACCTAGCATTCCAGGTTCCTATGCAATATTGTTCTTTACAGTATCAGATTTTACGTTCATCACCAGTCACATCCACAATTGGGCATTGTTTTCGCTTTGGCTCCATCTCTTTATTCTTTCTGGAGTTGTTTCTCCCTTCTTCTCCAGCAGCATATTGGGCACCAACAGACCTGGGGAGTTCATCTTTCAGTGTCATATCTTTTTGCCTTTTCATACAGTTCCTGGCGTTGTCAAGGCAAGAATACTGAACTGGTTTGCCATTCCCTTCTCCAGTGGACCATGTTTTGTCAGGTCTATGATTTAGTGTTTCACTTATTTCTACTATTTGTTTATTGTTTTTTTTTTAATGTTCTTTCCATTTTTATGTATTTTGTTTTTTTTCCCCAATGAGTGGCTTTGTGAGTAAATTTTTTTTTTTATCAAAAACAAATGCCTTTATGTCTTTCCATCTTCTTGTAAGGGTAGATATCAGTGACATGTTTGTCTTTTTCCTTCCCCAATTTGGATATACTTAAATTGCTCTGCAGAGTAGGAAGGGAAGAGAGTGAAAGATAAAAGACATCATGAGGGGANAGATATTCTGTCTCTTATACACATCTTGTAAGGGTAGATATCAGTGACATGTTTGTCTTTTTCCTTCCCCAATTTGGATATACTTAAATTGCTCTGCAGAGTAGGAAGGGAAGAGAGTGAAAGATAAAAGACATCATGAGGGGAATAAAGAGAAGAGGAGAGAAACCTAGAAGAGACAGGTCTGGGAGGTCAACCCATGTTGTAGGATGGATTAATATTTCATTCCTTTTTTCCATAAGTAATATCGTGTGGGTATATCACATTTTGTTTATCCATTTGGCAGTTGATGGACACTGGGCTGTGTCCATCTTCTGACTGTTGTGAACAATGCTGCAGTGAACCCTTCTGTACCAGCTTTGATGTGCACATGTGTTTTTGTTTTTCTTGGGTTTGGTCCTAGAGTGAAATTGGTGGTGATATGGTAACTCTACATTTAACTATTTGAGAAACTTTTAGATTGCTTTCCAACATGGCCACATAATTTTACATTCTCTCAGCTATGTATGAAGATTTTGATATCTTTATATTCTCTCCAATAACTTATTATCCGACTTTTATAGCCGTTTTAGNCATTTAACTATTTGAGAAACTTTTAGATTGCTTTCCAACATGGCCACATAATTTTACATTCTCTCAGCTATGTATGAAGATTTTGATATCTTTATATTCTCTCCAATAACTTATTATCTGACTTTTATAGCCGTTTTAGTGAGTTTGAAATGCTATCATTGTGGTTTGGTTTCGATTTGCCTTTTCCTCATGACTAATGATGTTGAATGTATTTTTGTGTGCTTATATGCTATTATATGTCTTATTCTGAGAAATGTTTATTCACATCCTTTGCCTTTTAAAAACTGAGCTGCGTTTTTATTTGTCAAGTTTTAAAAGGTTTTAAAAAAATATTTAATTGTGGTAAAATACACATAAAACTTACCACTTTAGCTGTCTTAGGCAGTAGTGTTAAGTATTTTTACATTGTGCAACCTAACTGCAGAACTCTTCAATCTGTAAAACTGAAACTCCGTACTCATTGAACAAGAGTCCACATTCTTCTTTTCCTTAATCTCAGTTTTAAGAGTTGTAAAAATACATTCTAGAAACACACACATTGTCAGATTAGTGATTTGCAGATACCGTCTCCCATTCTGTGGCTTGTCTTGCCGCTTCCCTGTTGTTTTCCTCTGAAGCACAGTTTCACTTTGATGAAGTCCACTGTGTCTGTATTTTGTCTTATTATTTGTGCTTTGGTGTCATGTCTGAAAACCTGTTTCCTAATTCAAGTTCATGAAGATTTACTCCTTGGTTTTCATATAAAAGTATTATATTTCTAGCTCTTACATTTAAATCTTTGGTTCATTTTGCGGTAATTTTTGTATTTGGAGCAACTTGATTCCTTTGCATTTGCATTTCTAGATGTCTCAGCATCATTTGCTGAAAAGAATACTCTTTCCTTATTGTATTTCTTGACAGCTTCATCAAAAATCAGTTGATCGTAAATGTAAGTATTTGTGGACTCTCAGTTCTGTTTCATCGAACTATATCTATTCTTAGGGCAGTAGCACCGTCTTGAATACTGTGGTTTTAAAATAGATTTTTAGAATCAGGAAGTGTGAGTTCTCCAATTTTGCTCCTGTTAAAGATTGTTTTGGCATCTTACATTTCTGTATGAATTTAAGATACACTTGTCAGTTTGTACAAAATTGTAGCTGGGATTTTGATAGATACTGCATCCAAATCTACAGATCAGTTTGAAAAGATTTGTCATCTTAAGGGTATTAAGTCTTCCAATTCATGAATATGAGATTTTATTCCATTGATGTAGGTCTTTTTCAGTTTCTTTTTGCAGTTTTCTGTGAAGAAGTCACATTTTCTTTTTTTATGTGCTATATCAAATGGAGTTGCTTCATAATTTCATTTTCAGATTGTTTGTTGCTTCTGTATGGTAGCTAAATAGATTTTCATATATTTATCTTTTGTAGGACAACCTTGCTGTAGTAGTTTATTAGCTCTGATTTTGTGTGTGTTTGTATTTCTTGTCATTTTCTGTATATTAATATGATTATATAAATATGATTTTAAAAGCACAATTTACTTCTAAGTTTTCATATAAAAGTATTACATTTTTAGCAAATTGAACTTCATCAAAGTGAATTTGTACTTCAAATTTTATATATATATGATCATGTATTTGTAAACTGCCATCATTTTAGTTTTTTCTTTATAATCTGGACATCTTTTCTTTCTTTTCTTTGCTTAATGGCCCTGGCTAGAACCTCAGTACAGAATCTTGAGGAAATTATGACCAGTGAGATAAACCAGTCACAGAAGGGCAAATACTATATAATTTCATTATATGAGATAAAAACTAACTCATAGAAGCAAAGAGTAGAATGGTGGTTACCAAGGGCTGGGGAAAGGAAAAAAAGGGAACTGCTTATCAGTGTTCTAAAATTTTAATTATGCAAGATGAGTAAGTTCTAGAGATTTGCTGTACAACGTTGTGTTTATAGATAACAATACCATATTGCCCACTTAATGTCTGTTAGGGTAAATCTCCTTTTCAGTGTCCTCAATAAAATTAAAAATAAAAATAAGTGGTGAAAGCAGGCAGCTTTTTTTTTTNTTCAAAAGCATCAGTTCTTCGGCACTCAGCTTTCTTTATAGTCCAACTCTCACATCCATTCATGACTACTTGAAAAACCATAGCTTTGACTAGATGGACCTTTGTTGTCAAAGTAATGTCTCTGCTTATTAATATGCTGTCTAGGTTGGTCATAACTTTTCTTCCAAGGAGCAAGCGTCTTTTATATGGCTGCAGTTATCATTTGCAGTGATTTTGGAGCCCCAGAAATTGTGTCACTGTTTTTACTGTTTTCCCATATATTTGCCATGAAGTAATGGGACTAGATGCCATGATCCTAGTTTTCTGAATGTTGAGTTTTAAGCCAATTTTTTCACACTCCTCTTTCACTTTCATCAAGGGGCTCTTTAGTAGTTCTTCACTTTCTGCCATAAGGGTGGTATCATCTGCGTATCTGAGGTTATTGATATTTCTCCAGCGAGCTTGGATTAGATTTTTATTAAAATCTGGGCAGTGGACTCCAAGGCCCAGGCTCTTAAACACTTTACTGCCTCCTCTGCTTACCCTCCAGTTTAATTTTTTTCAGTTTTAAATATCATCACAACTTCCTACTATTGAAGATTTAACTTTCCTGCATACCTCCTACTCTCCATTCCAACTCCCATCCACCCACCACCACCCTGCACCCACACTCATTCTACCCTGGGACTTCTACCCCCATCATCCTCCCAGGTAAACTGCATAATAGTTGTTAAACTTATATTCAGTATACACAGATAATTTCGTGTTCTATAGTATTTCCTTTTTATTTCAATATTTTTTGCCTTTTGGAAGCAGGGGTTTTAACTAAAGTCTGGTATGTTTATGCAGACTCTTTACCCTGGTGTATTTACCTATTCCTTGTTGGGTACTTCAACAGCAGTTCACTCTCTATAGTTTTTCTTCTCTGTGAGCTTGTGTCTGTTAATATCTTCACTTTGTTAATACATATGCCCTAGTAATATTTGTTTATATAAATATAATTTGCTTAAAGGCAGCAAGGATCTGAAGAGTCACGATCTGGGGAGAAGGAAAGCTGAGGAGGATGAGCTGACATTGAAAACTGTATCTTTGTGTGTGTGTGTGTGTGTGTGTGTGTATTACATGTATTTTCCATCTTTTCTAGTTCTTGCAGGGAGTTTGCTCTGCTAGAAACTAGACTGATGTGTCAGAAATAGAAGTTCAAGGTGATAACATCACATCTCTACCCCAGATTCTCCAATAGCTTAATAAATTATTTAGGACAAAAACCAGGTCCTTACAGTTCACCTTCCAGGCCTTACATGTTCTGAGTGACTATATAAATGATACTAAAAACAGATGGGTCCAAAGAGACAGATGGAAGAAAGCACAAAGTTGTTTTACCACTCATCAGTATATGAGCAAGTATAGGACTTAACATTCTAAAGGAATAGACTCATGCTAGTGGGAATCATTTACCTTTCAACTTTCTTCTAATAATATTTTCATTATTTTTAATTGAGATATAATTACAGATAGTGTATTGTTTAAAAATGTTCACTTCAGTGAGTTTTGGTAAATGATTATACCTGTGTCCCAGCACCTCAATCAAGATAGAGAGCACTTCTGTCACCCTAGAAATTTTCCTCGTTTTTCTAGTTAATCTCTTATCCTCAATGAAGGCAACCACTGTTCTAATTACTATCCCTATAGATCATATTACTTTTTAGATTCCAAATTGTATCACTACTATGTTGGTCATAGTGCCCTAAGTCTTTACATATTGTTAATATATTTTCATTGTTCATATTTCACCTACTTTTCATCCCAGATTCTTGGTATTTTAAGGTTAAGTCTGTTTGGTAATCTATTGGTCTAGCTCATAGCCTCTTTGATGAACAGTATAGAAGCTATGCTGAACACCTGGTCACACATTATGGTTAAGTAATACAA
>SJYV01013295.1:4363462-4476621 GCA_006410875.1 Neotragus pygmaeus | reverse complement strand
ATCAGGTGGCCAAAGTACTGGAGCTTCAGCTTCAGCATCAGTCCTTCCAAAGAATATTCAGGGTTGATTCCTTTAGAATTGACTGGTTGGATCTCCTTGCAGTCCAAGGGACTCTCAAGAGTCTTTACCAGCCCCACAGTTTGAAAGCATCAATTATTTGGTGCTCAACCTTCTTTATAGTCCAACTCTCACATCCGTACATGACTACTGGAAAAATCATAGCTTTGACTATATGGACCTTTATTGGCAAAGTGATGTCTCTACTTTTTAATACGCTGTCTAGGTTTGTCATAGGTTTGTCTTAAAGATTGCATATTCCCAGGTAGATATGCAGTTTCACTTGTAGACTGCTTGGTACTTTCACATAGCTTCATATTTTCATTTAAATTTTACTTGATTTTCAATTACAATAGAAAGGGTAAACATAACCCTCTTTTATAGAGAGGAAAAATGACATGATTTGGACAAAATACAAAGATAAATATAAAAAGAGACTAGAATCCAAACTTCCCACTTTTCTGTCACTATAGAAGGATGCAAGTTCCAAGTGAGGAAAGTTCCAAAGATCCTATTCTATATTCCAAATAGGGTAAGAATATCTATCTTTAGAGGGATGCGGAAGTGGGGTGGTGACTATGTAAAATATTGCCAAACTAACAACATTTGACCTAGTAATTCCACTTTGGGAAACAGCCTCCAAGAAAACCCAAAGGAAAAACATGAATTTATACAAAGAGGTTCACAATGGTCTCACAGAGAGAAAAAAGTTTGGNGGATGCGGAAGTGGGGTGGTGACTATGTAAAATATTGCCAAACTAACAACATTTGACCTAGTAATTCCACTTTGGGAAACAGCCTCCAAGAAAACCCAAAGGAAAAACATGAATTTATACAAAGAGGTTCACAATGGTCTCACAGAGAGAAAAAAGTTTGGCCATTCCTCTAATGCCACTCACCTCCCCCCACCAGCCCCCCACTTTGGCAAGTCCCACCACTCCCCACCAAAATTAAGGAAATGGCAAAGGAAATTACAAATCAATATGCTGGACCATACTGAAGCTATAAATAATGTCAAATAGATAAATGATTTTAACACATAGAAATGTGTTTGAAAAAATTAACAAGTGATAAAAGCCTTACACACAATTGTACCTGCAGAGGTTGCATCTGTGCAAACATTAATCACCAGCACTGACAGATTCACAGTGAAACTGACATAGTAGAAAGAATATGTTTCATTCATCAGGTTCTTTAATCTATAAAGTCACTTAAAATTTTTAAATGTAATGCCAAAGAAGTTCTTCCAACAAACACAGGGGGACAGTCTCTATTTTAACTACCTCTCTGCCGGGTAGAGGCGTGTAAAAAGTCCATCTAAGGATTTCCCTGGTGGTCCAGTAGTTAAGACCACACTCCCAATGTAGGAGTCGAGGGTTCTAGCTTTGGTTGGGAAACGAAGATCCCATGTGTCTTGCAGCCAAAAAATAAGTGTCCAAAAAAAAAAAAAACAAACCCCACAAGTTCCTCTAGTAGTAAATTTACCAATTATCAAATAAGCAGAGCAAGCAGGAGATGTACATCTAAAAGCTCCATTGAGGACTGTCCAAGGAGCCCTGAGCAAACACAGCCTTGTCCTCCAAAGCCCAGGATTCTGTGGCTGAGTCTCCCCCTTATTTCTCTTCCACAAAGACTTCTCCTCCTCACAAAATAAATCTGAGAAAAAGAAACTTGAATAGGATGCCTCACTATAAGTGTAGGAGTTTTCTCAAAAAAATTTTTTTTCTCCTTGTACGGAGGCAAGGAGACCCTGAGAAACAGAATTCTGAGTCTGAATTTTGACCTGGCTTGGCCCAAGGCTAAGATTTTCAAGCTAGCTCTGGACCAAGTTATTTAATCCTCAGTTTCTTCCCCTGCAAAATGAGAATCCCATCAAACTGCAGGGGTGGTATGAGTATAAACCTGTGAAAGACTTGATACCAAAAAGAAAATCGCTCCATCCTGCCCCACTTACCATTCCCTCTTGTCATATCCACAGCTCCTAGTCCAGTGTTCAGCACTCAGCTCCTCAGCTGTGCTTCTATCAATAAATATTTTCACTGAGGGGAGTATGGCCGTAAGAATGCATCTCTCAGAAATGCCTCTCATTCTATAAAAGCCTCACGTGAAGGAAACTATACCCTCCAACAAGGAACAAATGAGTTTTCTCCAGAAAAAGAAAATAAATGAGCACACTTTTCCTCTCACACAGGCCTTGCCCAGAGTTAGGTGCCCAGCAAGAACAAGGTGACTGGTTTCTCTACCAACCACCTCCCCTGGAGTGAATGGACCACGTGGACGTCCAGGCACTTGAGTTCCACTTCCGGTCCTGGTGTGGGCACAGCCTCCGGGTTGATTGCCAGTGAGGCTGAGCCTTCACAATCCCAACAGCCTAAGGGGCAGCCCTGTCCCCCCAGATTCATCCAGACTCATTCCTCCAAATAAACATACTCTCTATTCTGCTTCTCCTCAGAACCTTCTCCAACTCTTCTCCCCTGATTTAAGAAATCCTGCCCAGCTCTTCCATTTGAGCTTCACAAGCCTCCATGACTGGCCTCGCCCTCCGTGTCCAGCCTTGTCCTTTGCGCCCTGTGTTTCATGGGGCCCATTTCTCAGTCGTCTCCCTCCGGCCATACTCACTTCCTCCTCAAGCCTTGGCTTTTGCTTTTCTTGGCTTCTCCTTCTTTCCATGCAAAACCCACATGCCTACTCAAGGCCAACTTTATTCTCCTCTGAAGGCTTCCCAGACCACTGCAATCCCCCTTCTTTCCCAGATTTGTATACCTCAACCCGCCCCCCCAACCCAGGACTCCCATTTCATTGAATGATGATTCCCTTGGCTCAGAGATCAGACTTCACTGCCTCACCACCCCCAGGCCTCAGAAGGTTCACAACACATCTTCTGCTGGTGAGAAAAGCTTCTTTCAAAATAAATTAGTAAACAAGGACCCAAGGGTTTTTGGGTCCCTGAAAGGAGAATTAAAGGATTTGTTTGAAGATTCTTTTTCATTTAAAAATGTACAGGAATCTTAGCTTGAGGCTTCCTCTGAAAGCAAGAAAAATACAATTTCTTTTTAAAAGGCAAACATTCCATTTTTATGGATTAAATCTGGTCCTCAGGGTAGATACTTAGTAAAAGATATTTGTAGTACTTTCTCTTAGGTTAACACCAAAGACAACTGGTTAAGATAATGCGGAGATCACACTGGAGTGAGTTTAAGCTTCAAGAGGAGTGAGGAAAGGAGGTCAAAGGGGAGGAGGACTAGATACCGACACACTGACTAAAATGAGTCCTGGAGGGCTATTTTGTGAAGATCATCATAGAGGACTTCCCTGGTGGTCCAGTGGCTAAGACTCTGTGCTTCCAGTGAAGGGGGCATGAGTTTTGATCCCTGGTGAGGGGACTCGGATCCCACAAGCCACATGGCAGGACCAAAAAATAAAAAATAAATCATCACAGAGATTATATGCTTCATGGAAACGACATCATAACTGGAAGTTAATGGAACACCATTACTATACCATGTCTCCTGTACTCTTGCCTGGAAAATCCCATGGATGGAGGAGCCTGGTGGGCTGCAGTCCATGAGGTCGCTAAGAGTCGGACACAACTGAGCGACTTCACTTTCACTTTTCACTTTCATGCATTGGAGAAGGAAATGGCAACCCACTCCAGTGTTCTTGCCTGGAGAATCCCAGGGATGGGGGAGCCTGGTGGGCTGCCGTCTATGGGGTCACACAGAATCGGACATGACTAAAGTGACTTAGCAGCAATATACCATGTATGGATGTGAGAGCTGGACTGTGAAGAAAGCTGAGCACCGAAGAATTGATGCTTTTGAATTGTGGTGCTGGAAAAGATTCTTGAGAGTCCCTTGGACTGCAAGGAGATACAACCAGTCCATCCTAAAGGAGATCAGTCCTGGGTGTTCATTGGAAGGACTGATGCTGAGGCTGAAACTCCAATACTTTGGCCACCTCATGCGAAGAGCTGACTCATTGGAAAAGACCCTGATGCTGGGAGGGATTGCGGGCAGGAGACGAATAGGATGACAGATGATGAGATGGCTGGATGGCATCACCGACTCGATGCACATGAGTTTGGGTGAACTCCAAGAGTTGGTGATGGACAGGGAGGCCTGGCATGCTGATTCATGGGGTTGCAAAGAGTCGGACACGACTGAGCAACTGATCTGAACTGAATATACCATGAAAACAGAGATTTAAAATATTTCTCTAATTATTTACAAGAAATACTTTTGCAAGAATTGGCATAAGTGTATCATAAATAATTATGGTATATGCTAATGAAAAGAGGGGTTCATGGTATGCCCATTAATAACATAGATGGACAATCCTACTTGTATCACAAATTTTTATCTACAACTAACATATTTGTCATAGAAACTATAAACACTGAATGAATAATAACTTTCTTTCTTGGTATTTGGACAAGTTTTGAGGGAATGGTTTATGGTCCAGGTATCATAAAGAGTTCATGGAGAAAGTTTGAAAAGATTAGCAAATGGAAGAATTGATGCTTTCAAACTGTGGGGCTGGAGAAGACTCTTGAGAGTCCCTTGGACTGTAAGGAGATCAAACCAGTCAATCCTAGAGAAAATTAACCCTGAATATTATTGGAAAGACTTTTGCTGAAGCTGAAGCTCCAGTACTTTGGCCACCTGATGCAAAGAGCCGACTCATTAGAAAAGACCCTGATGCTGGGAAAGATCAAAGGCAAAAGGAAAAGACAGCTGTAGAGGATGAGATGGTTAGATAACATCATTGACCCTGCTGCTGCTGCTGCTGCTAAGTCGCTTCAGTCGTGTCCGACTCTATGCGACCCCACAGACGGCAGCCCATTGGGCTCCGCCATCCCTGGGATTCTCCAGGCAAGAACACTGGAGTGGGTTGCCATTTCCTTCTCCAATGCATGAAAGTGAAAAGTGAAAGTGAAGCTGCTCAGTCGTATCTGACTCAGTGACCCCATGGACTGCAGCCCACCAGGCTCCTCCGTCCATGGGAGTTTCCAGGCAAGAATACTGGAGTGGGATGCCATTGCCTTCTCTGATCATTGACTCAGTGGACATGAATTTGAGCAAACTCTGGGAGGTAGTGGAAGACAGAGGAGCCTTGCATGCTTCAGTCCATGGGATTGCAAAGAGTCAGATATGACTTATAAATTAACAACAACAGCAAATAGAAATATTGAAATGATCTGGTTGATCTCAGAGTTTGTAGGTGGTAAGCAGAGCACGTAAGGGTGGCAGGAAAAATGTGAAAGCCAAAGAGAGTGGCTGGAATTATTTTGGAAGTAGAAAAGAAAGCAAATAGTTATCCAAACTTCAGTAAAAATGTTGGTGGTAGGAGGAGGAGAGAAGAACCAATATGGGTACTGGGGAGACAGCAGTCCACATTCTCTTTGAGAGGTGGTGAACTTTATGTATCTATTTGATCAGACTCTGGTGCCTGGTTATTTGGTCATACACTATTCTAAATGTTTCTGTGAAGTTATTTCTAAGATATGATTACATTTAAATCAGTAGGCTGTGAGTAAAGCAGATTATCCTCCTGAATGTGGTGAGTCTCATCCGATCAGTTGAAGACCTTAAAAGCAAAGACTAGTTTCCCAGAGAAAAAAGAATTCTCCTCTAGAGTGCAGGATAGAAACCCTACCTCAGGTTCCAGTTTACCACCCTGTGGAATCCAGATTCAAGATGGCCCTCCTCCCCAGCATCACGAAGGGCCTGCCCTCTGCTGGAACAGTATTAAGTGCTGGGACACAATGATAAATGAGACAGGCCTTAAATCTCCAGCATAGTGGCCTGTCCTACAGATTTCAGACTCGCCAGTGCCCACAATCACATGAGCCAATTTCTTACAATAAATCTAGATAGACAGATGGATAAATAGGTGGGTAGGTACATAGAAAGAGAGAGAGAGAGAAAGAAAGAAAGAATGATCCTGCCATTTCCGCTTCCCTGGAGAACTCTAATACACTTTTCTAGCACCAGTGGGCCCCAAATGAGCAACTTATACAAAGAGGGGCCTGTATAGCAGAGAAGCTCCCAAAAATGAGGAAAACCACAGCCGTGGACTCTAATCCATTCCATTAATAGCTCCCTCTTCCAAAGACAAGAAGAATCTTCTGAGGTTATTGGACAGCCTTGGACACCACACTTTTTAGAAACAGGAGCCATCACTCAGAATCATCGCCTCAGGAGATTATCAGCAAATCATGCAGGGTATCAAAAATCCCATGGTAGAATGATACCATGGACATTTTGTATGAATCAGTCAGATGACTCAGAAATGAGGCCAGCTCACCTTACTGTCTTGTCCCTACAAGGCCCTCTCAGAGACATGTCCTTAGTCTCTCCTGGGGTCAAGTCCCAGGGATCGTCAGGTAAATACCTCACTGTCAACCACAGGTTTAAGGCAAGAGCAGGAGGTCAAGCCAGAGAACCTGATTCCACCGCTTTCTGGCATTGGGAAGAGACGAGGCAAAACCTGTGTTCTCATCTTTAAAATGCAGATAATTACCAGGCTCACAGGATGACTGAAGCACAATATGAGTAGAAACTGAAACCAGCTGCTCACTCCAGTTCAGTGCTGTTTGCAAGACAACTCCTAAGACACCTCACTCAGAGAGGTTGTGACTACTCAGGGCCTAATGTAGGGGTCCCCGGAGTCACAAGGAGAAGCTGATTTTTACATCCCTGAGAGTACAGCTCTTAGGGAAACAACTGGCCAAAACACAGTGACTAACAATGAATTCCCCAAGGAAGAGCAAAGTGGATTCTGGCAGGAGAAGCATCTCAGCAGGACTGGGACAGGAATATTAACAGCGGACCCTCAAACTAGGAAACCTGCAATCCTTAGTAGGGGAGAGCGGGGAATTTGTCAGGCTCCAAGATGATAATGACAACGAGCCTCTCCACAAGTGTTAACAGGTCTGACTGTCGGTGATCCCTTTCAGCGTAACTAGACTCTATTTTTTTATTTTACAGATAAAGAAGCCAAGGCTCCGAGACGCTGAGACTCGGCCAAGCTGAGACTGTGAGAGGAGCTGGGCCCACACACAGGCACGTGTCACTCCACACCTGTCCTCTTCCCGCAGCCTCTGTCCTCCTCCCCAGCGTCATGAAGGGCCTGCTCTCTGCTGGGACAGTACTAAGTGCTGGGGTACAATGATAAATGAGACAGGCCCTAAGACTCACAGAGACAAGACACAGGGAAATTAGTTCTTTTTATAAAAGGATCGTTGCAGAGAATGATCAAAAGTGAACAAAACAGGCTTGCTTCCCTGCTGGTCCAGTGGTTAAGACTCCACGCTCCTACGGTAGGGGGCACAGGTTTAATCCCTGGTCAGGGAAGTTCTGCATGCTGCAGGGGTGCGGCCAAAATAAAATAAAAATAGAACATAACAAAAAATACAGCAGGGACTTTCCCGGTGGTCCCAGGGGTTAAAAATCTGCCTTGCAATGCAGGGAATGCAGGTTCAATCCCTGGCTGTGGAACTAAACTCCCACATGCCTTGGAAAAACTAAGCCCACGAGCCACAACTAAAGCCCACATGCCACAGCAACTGAGGTCCAGGCACCACAACTAAAGGGTCTGTGTGCCACAACAAAATATCTCCCATAACACAACGATGCTCCCATGTGTCACAACTAAGACCTGACAGCCAGATAAATAAATAAACGCAAAACTAATATTAAAAGGGTTTCCCTGGTGGCTTAGAAGGTAAAGAATCTGCCTGCAATGCAGGAGACTCAGGTTCAATCCCTGGCTCAGGAAGATACCCTGGATAAGGGAATGGCAACCCACTCCAGTATTCTTGCCTGGAGAATTCCATGGACAGAGGAGCCTGATGGGCTCCTCCTTGGGGTTGCATAGAGTTGGCTACAACTGAGCGATTTTTAGTTTCACACTTTCAGTTTCACATATATATTTTTTTAAAGTGAACCAAACAGCCCATCTCTAGGGACCTTTCACCTAATCAGGAAACAAGCACGAAGGTATGAAGTCTTACAAAGGAGAAAGGCAGGATGCTTGGGAACGTGGACTAGACAGGAGAGGGTTGGGATGAAGCAAGGGCTTCTGGGAAGAAGCGAGGTGAAGCTGAGAACTGGAAAAGGACAAGGTTATGTAGAAAAGGTTAGGGTGGGCAAATGGCAGGTTTAGACTCCAGACTCAAGGAGGGACACAGAGGCTGTCCTGAGGTAAGAAAGGGGCAGACACCTCCAGACTGAGACCCGAACACCTCACAGCTTCCATGCGGCCAGCCAGACGCACATGGACAAAGGCTGTCAGGGCCAGTCTCACTCTAGAGCCCCAGCTTAAAGCAAGTTGTGTTAAAATAAAACAAGGAGGGACTTCCCTGGTGGTCCAGTGGCTAAGACTCCACACTGCCAATGCAGGGGCCCTGGTGCAATCCCTGGTCAGGGAACTAGATACCACACACCCCAATGCAGATCTGGTGCAGCCAAATAAACATTAAAAAAAAAATTTTTTTTTTAAAGGAAAGAAAACAAAAATATGCCATAGCACAGAGTGTGAAAATCTGTACATACTTTGAAATCAGCATGAGCCTTGGGAGAGTCCCCAGCCTGGAACTGGCCCCCATGACTCCTTGTTTACCCTCAGCCCCACCACTGGAGACACACATCCTCCGAAACTAACTCAAGCCAAGCCCTCACAGCAAATATATATGGTTCAACATATCGACTTCAAAATGCTTGATTTCAAATAACTAAATTATTGGCCATTTCCCCCATGGGTACCTGTGGATACAGCTGTCAGACTGAATGTCACTCAGAACTCCTTGGGGTCAAAGGCCTGCATATCATGGGGAGCCTGAATTGCTCAGTCTGAGAGGTTCTTTCTCTTCCTTCCTGCCTAAAGAAATCTACCGCCCACACTGGGATTCTTGAGCCTTGCTGGACCAAAACAGGAGAAATCAGTAAAAGTGGTGTGCTTATATTGGAAGTGGCGGAAACCATCAGTGATTAAATTTACAAGTCAGTTTCAATTCTGAGAATATGAACATCAAAGCCCATTCAATATCAGATGGAGCCACTAGCTTAAAAATTCAATCAGAAAGAGTAGGGACTTGATAATGATAGAAGAAGCTCCTCCCATCCCTTTCCTGACAGGAGCCCAGTGAGCTAGGTAAAAACGCAGATCAGATCCATGAACTCCTCTGCTGGAACCCTTACATGTACAATAGAACCATGCCTTCGAGGCCTGATGCTTCTTTTTCCCCAGCTCACCATTCCAAGAACAGAAATTTCTCAGCTCTTATATCACACCAGTTCCTTCCGCCTCTGAGCACCTGTGTAGTCTGTTCCTCTACCTGCAACATGCTTCCACACCTAGCATCCCTCCCTCTCAGCCTAGGCGCATCCTCCTGAGACAGGCCCCACCTAAGCATCCCATCTAGGCAGCATCCCCAGCTGTTAGTCTCCATCCCCACACCATGAATTACCTTCAAAACACTGACAACAATTTTTCACCTGTTTCCTTGTGACTAAAATTTCAGCTCCCCAAGCACAAAGGTCTTTGTCTGTCTTGTCTCCTGTCCTCACAGGAAAGAGGCGGTTGTTATGAGTTTTATGTTTGTTATAATCTGGCTTTTTTTTTTAAAAAAAAGAGCTTACTATCTATGACTGCAGCCATGAAATTAAAAGATGCTCGCTCCTTGGAAGAAAAGTTATGACAAACATAAAGAGCATGTTAAAAAGCAGAGATACCATATTACCAAGAAAGGACTGTACAGTCAAAGCTATGGTTTTTCCAGTAGTCATGTATGGATATGAGAGTTGGACCATAAAGAAGTCTGAGAGCCAAAGAATTGATACTTTCAAACTGTGGTGTTAGAGAAGACTCTTGAGAGTCCCTTGGACTGCAAGGAGATCAAACCAGTCAATCCTAAAGGAAATCAACCCTGAATATTCATTGGAAGGACTGATGCTGGAACCACCGGGCCCTCCCTCACAAGACACACAGAAGCTGAGGACTCATGGATAGGCTTTCCCAACAGGAAGTCACCGCAGATGTTAGTTAAGATGAAGCACTTATTGGATACTGGAGTAGGCTGGATCTCTAATCCAATACCATTAGATGTACGTCCTCTTGTAGTTGAGGAAATGTGAACACAGAGCCTAACAGGGGGATGCAAGGAGAGAAAGATGGCATGTGATGAGTGTCACAGAGACTGGATGATGTATCTGTAAGCCAAGGATCGCCAGTAAGCACGAGAAGCTAGAAGAAGCAAGATCTTCTCCTGAAAGTCTCAGAAGGAGCATGGCTTTGTTGACACCTTGGTTTTGGACTGCTAGCCTCCAGAACTGGTCAAGTCACTCAATTTATAGTACTTTGGAGGCAGCCCTAGGAAACTAACGGCTTTGGTTTGGGCTTTTCTGGTGGCTCAGACAGTAAAGAATCTGCCTGTAATGCGGGAGACCTGAGTTCAATCCCTAGGTTGGGAAGATCCCCCGGAGAACGGAATAGCAGCCCACTCCAGTATTCTTGCCTACAGGATCCCATGGACAGAGGAACCTAGCAGGTTCCATGGGGTTGCAAAGAGTTGTACATGACTGGGCAACTAGCACTTTTACACAATATATGTAATATACATATATAATATATATATGTATGGTATATATATCATTCAGTTCAGTTCAGTCGCTCAGTCGTGTCCGACTCTTTGCGACCCCATGAACCGCAGCATGCCAGGCCTCCCTGTCCATCACCAACTCCCGGAGTTCACTCAGACTCATGTCCATCGAGTCCGTGATGCCATCCAGCCATCTCATCCTCAGTCGTCCCCTTCTNGGGGGGGTGTAGGGTGGGGCCAGGTTTGGTGGGAATCCTTATTTCAGACCGGAAAAAAATGTTTCATATACAGTCCCTCACCAGCTTGAGCAGGATGCAGCCTGGAGAAACAGAAGTGTTTTGCTTAAGAAAAGAAGAACCAGAGAGAGAAAGCCCCAGGGGAGCCCCTGGCTCAGAAGGAGCTGGCAGGAAGGAGCTTGGGTGGGAAGCAGAGGAGCTGGAGGTGATGAGCTGAGTGATTTAAGAAGACTCAACGGCTGAGGTGAGGGAGAGACCAAGTGACTAAATGGGATTTTAAAAAAATGTTCATTCATTCATTTGGCTGCACTGGGTCCTAGTTGCAGCTTTAATCTTCCTTGCAGCATGCACAATCTTTAGTTGTGGCATGCAAGCTCTTAGTTGTGGCATATGGGATCTAGTTCCCTGAGCAGGGATAGAACCTGGGCCCCCTGCATTGGGAGCTTGGGGTCTTAGCCAGTGGACCACCAGAGAAGTTCCCTAAATGAGATTTTTTAAATTAAATTTCAGCATGTAGTAACTGTTATAGCACTCTGTTCTCTCTCTCCAGGCAATCTGGGTAAAGTTTACATTATTTACTAATGTTCTGTGGAATTAGAGTTGATTTAGGAAAAGCAACAAAGAGCTAATCCAGTTTCAGTGAGTTCAGGATTTCAAAGTGTGCCTGCAGGGCTCAGCCACAGGGTGAATTAAATATTGATTCTAGAACCAAACCTGGAATGTCCCTCAGCCCAGGTCCAACATGGCAGAGACACTCCTGTCAGGAGCCTGGGGTTGGAGGCAGGGGCCGGGAGGAGGGGAGGAGAGTGGGTCTCAAGGGAGAAGCTGGAGGAACAGGTCTGAGGTCAGTGCGACAGACAGGAAATCCCCTGCACGTGATGAGAGGTTTTGGCCAGACAGGCAGACAGAAGCAGTGTTGTGGAAACTCGGCGGAGGGGAAGAAGCCTAAGAAACTCCTTTCTGAACCCCCAGAAGCTGGCGTTTCATTGACCACATGCCCTGGGTGTCTTCATTCTCTGAAAAATCAAATTCCTCGCTAGAAGGAGGAAGGGGATCCGGGAAGATGTGACAGTGTTTCTGCTTTGCGCCCCGTCTTGTCCATGGGGCCTCAGTTTGGCTGAGGACCAAGTGTGGCCATCAAGACTGAAGCTAGTTTAGAGCCTGGAGCCTCTGCAGGGACGGCAGGGTTGGGAATGGTCAAAAAGTCCCGAGAGTTTGGGACGGACGTGTACACCCTGCTGTAATTAAAATGGACAACCAGCAGGGACCTACTGTCTAGCACTGGGCACTCTGCTCAGTGCCATGCGGCAGCATGGATGGAGGCGAGTTTGGGGAAGAATGGACACCTATATATGGTTGGCTAGGTCCCTTTGCTGTCCACTGAAACTATCACAACATGTTAATTGGCTATGCGTGTGTGTGTGCTAAGTCACTCAATTGTGTCTGACTCTGTGCAACCCCATGGACTGTAGCCTGCCAGGCTCCTCTGTCCATGGGATTCTCCAGGCAAGAATCTTGGGGTGGGTTGCCATTTCATTCTCCAGGGGATCTTCCCAGCCCAGGGATCAAACCTCCATCTCTTTTGTTTCCTGCATCTTCAGGCAGGTTCTTTACCACTGGCACCCCTGGGAAGCCCAATACAAAATCAAAGTGTTGTTTTTTTTTAAGTCCCTGAGAATGCGTTTCTAGTCTCCCACTTCTATTCTAATGGTGGGTTAGAAATCTTGACCACATCATTCTCAGCCTCTCCCACCCAGAGGAGGTGTCTGCTTCCCTCCCCCTGAATCCAGGCTGGCCTTGATTCTTGCTTTGGGCAGAGGAATGTGTAGAAGTGGCCTTGAGTGAGTTCTGGAACTGAAGAGGCCTGCAGCTCCCTCTCTCTCTTTTTTCACAAGTACTGTGTAGAGAAGTCCACCTTCTCCTGCAGGAGAGAGGCCATGTGGAGGGCGAGACCCTGAAGGATGAGAGGCCGTGGGCAGAGAGCAGTCACAGGAAAGAGACCGAAGACACCCCCCAACCGACCGTCCCACGCAGCTCCATCCACACGAGGAGCTCAGGTTGGATCCCCGCCAACACCGCATGAGCAGAGACAAGCTGGAGCCACTGAGCACCGCCCACATCCCTGACGCACAGGGTCATAAGTCACAAGAGAGTCGTGTTTTGCCCACAGAGTTCTGCGGTGCTTTGCTACATAGCAGTAGATAACAGATCCAGGGTGACAGAACAAGGAGATAAAAATACCGCTCACTTAACTGAGAGTTTTCAGGACCCCATCTTAGACAGTAAATAGGAAGTTGGACTCTAACTGGGCCATCTGACTCTGCACGTCAACTCAGTCCAAAAAAGTCAAATCTGACACCAAACTTTTTCAATTGAAGTAGAATGGATTTATATTGTGTTAGTTTCAGGTGTACAGCAAAGTGATTTGGTTTATATATATATTCCGTGATTCAGAATATATATATTCTTTTTCAGATTCTTTTCCATTATAGGTTATCACAAGATATTGAATATAGTTCCCTGTGCTATACAGTAGGACCTGTCCTGTTTATCTGTTTTATATACAGTACTGTGTATCTGCTACTAGATTTTTANGTAGAATGGATTTATATTGTGTTAGTTTCAGGTGTACAGCAAAGTGATTTGGTTTATATATATATTCCGTGATTCAGAATATATATATTCTTTTTCAGATTCTTTTCCATTATAGGTTATCACAAGATATTGAATATAGTTCCCTGTGCTATACAGTAGGACCTGTCCTGTTTATCTGTTTTATATACAGTACTGTGTATCTGCTACTAGATTTTTAAGGGACAAGGAATAGCATACAGAAAGCTTCCTAGTATCCTCTTTAGAATCTCTCTTTATGAAATGCTTCTGCATTATGAAATGCAGTTGCCAAAAATCATTCTTTCTCCCTCTTTCATGATATACATATATATATGTGCATGTACACACACACAGCTCCCTACCTCCCGGCCACATCACTCTCTGCGCTTCATCCTCCGTCCTGGGCTGTCACCTCTGTGGCCAGGGACCCTCACTGCCTCCCAAAGCCTCCTAGGAAGCATACCCTCATCTCCTTCTTTGACTCCTCTCCTGCGGGGAAGCAGCCACCTGGAATTCGGAAGGACCCGTCCATTCTTCACTTCACTGTTTACTAAGCTGTGATGGCCACCATTCCCAACACCAGTACCATGTAGTATTCTTTCTTCAGATTCTACAGTTGAATGCCAAGGAATCCTTTTAATTCCAGCTCAAATGCCACCTCTCCAAAACCTCTTTCCATGCACTTCACTCCACCCTCCAACATAAGGCACTCACTGGAATTTGCATCTTTCTTTGTTGACTCTATCTCATTCTTCTATCTTGTTCTACATAGGTCTGGCTACCTCACGAGTTTATTACCTGCTTAAGACAAATGCTGGGTCTTATTCATCTTTTTTTTAATTTTCAGTTGAAGGATAGTTGCTTTACAATATTGCATTGGTTTCTGCCACACATCAACATGAATCAGCCATAGGTATACATATGCCCCCTTCCCTCTTAAATCTCCTTCCCATGTCCCACCTCATCCTACCCCTCTAGGCTGTCACAGAGCCCTGGTTTGAGTTCCCTAAGTATTACAGCAAATTCCCACTGCCTATCTATTTTACATATGGTAGTATATATGTTTCCATGCTACTCTCTCAGAGTGTCTTATTAATCTTTGTAACCACCACAGGATCTAGCTCAATATCAGGCACACGGCAGGCATTCAATAGATATTAATCAAATCGAATGTAATTTGAACTAGGTTATCAATTCAGGTCCATTCCAAAAAAAAATTAATATTTGCTGAGCTAAACCAGGGAATTTTGCATACTGAGCCTGTCTAAATTGGAAGCAACACAAAAAAGTAATGGATTTTCTTTAGTAAGTGATAATAGGAGTGATTTTTTTCCTTCTACTTTTCAGTGTTTTTCTAATTTTCTTAAATAAATATGTGCTTCTTCATAATAAAATTAACTTTTCAATGAGCAAATCAGAAAATGGAAATTATAGTGTGACTATGTTTAGCCCATTGGATGCATTTTTTCAAAATGGTATTAAGGCAGATGTATTGTTTCTTCAGCCTGAATCATTCCCCATTTTCCTGACCGTCAGCTAAATATTCTACTGAAGAGAGAAAATGACATGTGGTCCAACTCTCTGACAGACACGAGTAAAGCATCTAAAAGCCAGTCAACCCACTTATCCAGCTGGCCAGCTTCTCTGTTTTCAGCTGATCCTTGGAATTCATCTCAGTCCCAGGTTTATCGGTGAAATTCTCCCATCACATGTCACTCCCCATCCATATGAATGATCAAAATGGCTTTAGTTTCATTATTTGATATCTTTCCAACGTTAAACTTCAAGAAGCACCTCTGTTCTTATTTTGAAAGTGTTCATCTTGATATCTTTCCTTGAAAGTGAAAGTTGCTCAGTCATGTATGACTCTTTGCTACCCCATACAGTCCATGGAATTCTCCAGGCCAGAATGCTGGAGTGGGTAGCAATTCCCTTTTCCAGGGGATCTTCCCAATCCAGGGACCAAACCCAGGTCTCCTGCATTACAAGTGGATTCTTTTACTGTCTGAGCCACCAGGGAAGCCCAAGAATACTGGAGTCAGTAGCCTATCCCTTCTCCAGGGGATCTTCCAGACCCAGGAATCAAACCAGGGTCTACTGCATTGAAGGCAGATTCTTTACCAGCTGAGCTACCGGGGAAGTTGTCTTATTAATAAATCAAAGTAAAATCTTCACTCCTTGATCTGCCATAAAAACCCTTCACCACCTGGTCCAGTCTGCCCTTTTGGCCTCATCTCTAGGTTCTCCCTGGAACCCTATTTCTCAGTATAAGTGGTAGAGCATCCATCTGTTTCAGAATCACCTAGATCTGGTTAACATGCAGATTCCTGAGCCCATTCACTGAAGCATAATTGAAAACAAGTTCCCTAGGTGATGTTCTGGTCCAGCAAATCTTGAGATTTATTACCACAGAGCCAAAAGATTGCTCACCTTTCTTCCAACACATGTAGGGTGTAGTTTCATACCCTCTGCCCGGAACACTCTCTCGCCCTCTTTTGCTGATGCCTGCTGATTTTTGAGATCTCCCTTAAATGTCACTTGCCCTATGGAGCCTCCACTGTTGTCGTTCAGTCACTATGCCCAATTCTTTGCAACCCCATGGACTGTAGCCGACCAGGCTCCTCTGTCCATGGGGTTTCCCAGGCAAGAATACTGGAGTGGGTAGCCATTTCCTCCTTCAGGGGATTTTCCCAACCCAGAGATCAAACCCAAGTCTCCTGTGTCTCCTGTACCAGCAAGCAGATTCTTTACCACTGAGCCACTTGGGAAGCCCTGAAGCCTTCACTAGCCCTCTGAATATGGATGGAATACTCGTGTCCCTCCACAGTTCATATGTTCAAGTCCCAACTCCCTTGTGGCTGTAATTAAGGTTACAAGAGGTCATAAAATGAGTTCCTAGTCTGACAGGATTGGTGTCCTTACAGGAAGAGACACCAGAGAGCTCACTCCCTTTCCCTCTCCGCTCACACAAAGAACTGGTCATGTGAGCACACAGTGAGATTGCTGCCGCCTCCAAGCCAAGAGAAGGGCCTCAGCATGAAATATACCTGCCTGCACCTTGAACTTCTCAACCTTCCCAGCTCAGAGAAGACAAATTTACGTTGTTGAAGCTGTGTGATCTATAGTACATTGTTGAACAGAATAAGTCATCTCCTCAGCTGGTCCCCCACACACTGGACCCGTGTGTGGCCTCTGCTGGACAGGAGCTTTGTGAGCACAGGGCCACATCAGAGCTGAGTGCAGTGGCGGGGAGGCTGGAGCTAAGTTAGGGCCAGGCCATAAGGGTATCGAGGACAGTCTAAACACAATGTAGCCTGGCAAGACCTTGAACTTTCGAAGCCCAGACGACTGTGTTTCAATCCTGCATTTGTCCTTACTGGCTCTATGACTCAAGGAAGTCACTCAAGTCTCCCTGAATCTCTACTTCCTCATCTGAAAAATGAGGATGGTAGCACCTGCTTCCCAAGTGAGGTGCCAATAAAATGCAGGGTGTCCAGCTAAACTGGAATTTCAGATAAATAACAGTTTTTACTATAAGCATATTCTATGTAATGTTTGGGACATACTTTTACTGTAAAAGTAATATTTTTCCTCTGTAATGACCTATATGAGTAAAGAATCTTAAATAAGTGGAGATATATAGATAGATACATAGAAAGATTATATATATCTATATTGATTCACTTTTCAGTGCATACTTGAAACTAAAACCACAGTGTAAATCAACTGTACTCCAATAAAAAATTTGAAAAAATATATATTTCTTTGAAATTTAGCTGACATGAAGAGTTGACTCATTGGGAAAGATCCTGATACTAGGAAAGACTGAGGGCAAAAGAAAAGGGGGCAGCAGAGGATGAGATGGTTAGATCGCATCACTGACTCAATGGACATGAATCTGAGCAAACTCTGGGAGACAGTGGAGGCCAGAGGAGCCTTGTCTGCTGCAGTCCACGGGATCGCAAACAGCAGGACATGATTTAGCAACTGAACAACAACAAACCCTATTTTTTTTTTTTTTTTTTTGCTAAATCTGGGAACCTCTCCAGCAGTATTATCAAGATTAAAGAAAATGATTACAAGGGGCTGTCAGTGGCACCCATACAGCAGGGGCTCTGCGGTGGTACTTATTAAAGAACAGGACACCATGAACATTATTTGAGCAAGAGAATGGCAGAACCATCCATCTTAGAGATTCTAAATTTAGCTCTGGCCAAAAACAATTATTTGAGGTTTCTTAACAGAAGTAGAAAGTTGAGCTCATTTAAAATATCTCACGTTAGTGGCTTTCAATTATAACTTCATCTTTTGCAGGTTCTGCCCCAGCAACTTTGTAATCTAGTGGTTTTTGAAGTGTCTGAAGTCTCAGCACATAATGAATGGGGATAATCATCCTCTCCCAGAATGCCTTGGCTTTGATGACACAGTGTCAGACATATGGCCTGACTTGAATGACAATTGACTAACTCATTGTTTCTGCTCAATTAACTTCCAGCCCTGGGGAGCAGTACCAAGGTTTTGAGCTCCCATCTCCTGACAATCCCCTCCCCCCATTAACAGCCCCAGATCTCAACCCCAGGCTTTATGTGAACAGCGGAATACATCTTCCTTTCATACATGACTATTGCAGCAAACAAAAAATATAATAAATTTGCAGAGAAATCATGTGAAACTTAAAACAGGTGTATTTTTCTCTCTTGTCACTAAAAACACAATGTGAGATGGACTCCACCAGCCAGCTGTCCTCCAGTCATTTCTCCCCTCTTTTCTGGACATGTGGCAGCACAGCCTGAGACAGACTCTCCCACTTTCCCTTATAATCCAGTGTGTCCACAGACTTGGTCCTGGCCCTGGGCTGTAGATGAAAGTGTCATGTGTGAATTTCATGGACTTGTTGAGAATGGCACCTGCTACTCTGGGCTCCTGGATGAGGTCATGATGCAGAAGCTGCCCACCTGCCTTGGACCAACTCGAGACAGAGGAATAAACTGCTATGTTCTTGAAGTCATTAAATGTTCTTGAGTTGCTTTGTTACATCAATCTCATGTTTACTCTAGCGAAAATGAAAGATGAGTCGTGTCCGACTCTTTCTGATCCCATGGACTGTAGCCCACCAGGCTCCTCTGTCCATGGAATCCAGGCAAGAATACTGGAGTGGGTAGCCATTATTTTTTCTAGAAGATCTTCCCAACCTAGGGATTGAATTCAGGTCTCTTCTGCATTGCAGGTGGATTCTTTACCATCTGAGCCACCAGGGAAGCCCATGTTTATTCCAACTGTGACAAAATTAGTCTGTGTAACTCGTTTTCCTCACATCAATTACAGGAGTGAAATCTAAATGTCTTGATCAAAGCCTACAGGTCCTTGCATAGTCCAAGAGCTCCCCCTGCCTCCACAAATGTGATGCCCCTGCTTTTTCTGCTTCTGCCTCCTTTCCAACTCCTCTTCAGTCAGTCTCACTTGCTGCTATGGGCTGAATGTTTGCGTCCTTTCCAGATTTATTTGTTGGGCCTCTAATCTCCAGTGTGGCTGTGGTTGGAGATGGGGCCTTTGGGAAGTAACTGGGTTTGGATGAGGTCATGAGACTGGAGCCCAGGATGGAACTGGTGCCCTTATAAGTGGATGAAGAGCACTTCGCTGGTGGCCCAGGGGTTGAGAATCTGCCTGCCAATGCAGGGGATAGATCCCTGGTCTGGGAAGGTTCCACATGCTGCAGGGCAGCTAAGCCTGTGTCCGTGATCACTGAGCCTGTGCTCCACGACAAGTGCAGCCGCTACAATGAGAAGCCTGCACACCTCAGCTAGAGAGTAACCCTGGCTCACTGCCACTAGAGAAAGCCCACATGCAGCACCGAAGACCCAGAGCAAAAATAAAATAAATAAAAACTGTAAAAGAGCTTTTAAAAAATGATGAGTGGATGAAGAGACCAGAGTACACTTTCTACCAAAGCAGCCTTCTGCAAGCCAGGAAAAGGCTCCTCATCAGAACCCAACCATGGCCTCCAGAACGATGAGAAATAATCTCTGTGGTTTAAATCATCCCATCTATGGTTTTTGTTACAGCAGCCCAGGCAGACTAAGATGCTCAGACAACAGCTCTAAAGTAAGTGTCTCAACCTCCACCTCTCTACCAGCTCTGGTTTCCTTCTCAGCACTGTTCGCGCCCTGTGCTTTTCTTGCTGATGTGTCCCTGTACTCCATCACTGGCTCTCTCACTATGTAGGCCCCCTGACAGCAGCAGTGTTACCTCCCTCACCCCACTGTACCCACTCACGTGGAGCAATGCCTGACACACATCCACAAAAGTGCGTCTAAACGGACATGAATTTGAGCAGACTCTGGAAGATAGTGGATGACAGAAGGGCCTGCTACATGGGGTCGAAGAGAGTCGGACACGACTTGGTGACTGAACAAGAACAATACATAATGAATTATTGATTATTTAAATACAGAGAGATAGAAATGTAAACAAACAGGCCCATAGAGCTAGGATGACTCCACAACGTTCATAAAAGTAGAGATTGCAGGACCAGACACAGATGTCATCCCTAAAAAAGAGGTTTCTAATGGTTAATTTTAAATATTATTTCTAGGTATGTCTGTGAGGGTGTTTCTGGCTGAGATTAACATTTGAACCAATACACTGAATAAAGCAGATGGCTGTCCCCCGAAATGGGTAGGACCCATTCAATCTATTGGAGGCCTGAACAAAAGAATAAAAAAATAAAAGGCAGAGGAAGGAAGAATTCACAATCTCTACCTGACTGCTTAAGCCAGATCCCCATCTTCTCCTGGGGGAAGGAAATGGCAACCCACTCCAGTGTTCTTGCCTGGAGAATCCCGTGGACAGGAGAGCCTGGTGGGCTGCTGTCCATAGGGTCGCACAGAGTCGGGCACAACTGAAGTGACTTAGCATGCGTGCATGCATTGGAGAAGGAAACGGCAACCCAGGGACAGGCGAGCCTGATGGGCTGCCATTTATGGGGTCACACAGAGTCGGACACGACTGAAGCGACTTAGCAGTAGCATCTCCTCCTGTCGTCAGACTGAGACTTACACCATCAACCCTCCTGGTTCTCAGGCTTTCATGCTTAGACTGGAACTAGCCCACTTAGCTCCCCTGGGTCTCCAGCTTCGGACAGTACATCAAGGGACTTCTCAGTTTCCATAATCACGTGAGCCACTTTTAAAAATAAATGACTCTCTCTCTCTCTAGCTATCTCCCTCCCTCTCTCACCATCCCTCTCTCCCCGGCACCTGAGCACCCCTCTCCACTGAAGGGTCTTAGGGACCCAGCAACGTGGCTGTGACACCCATCTACTAGTCTTATCCGACAGACAACGCAAGGCACTCACAAACAAAGACCTGGGAGGAGCACGGCATCGATCAGAGACTGGTGCTTGAGAACAGACAACTCCGGCGGAGCTCTGTGCGGCAGTACCGTGAGTCACAGTCTAAAATGTATGGGGGACTTCTCTGGTGGTCCAGTGGTTGAGAATGGCCTGCCGCTACAGGGGACCCAGGTTCAAGCCCTGGTCCAGGAAGATTCCACATGCCTCGGGGGCAACTAAGCCTGTGCACAACTGCTGAGTCTGTGTTCTAGAGCCTGCAAGCCTCAGCTACCGAGCCGTAGAGCCTGTGCTCCACAAGAGAAGCCACTGCAATGAGAAACCCACACACTGCAACAAGAGAAAGTCAACACACAGCAACAGAGACTCAGTGCAGCCAAAAATGAATTAGTAAAGAAAATTTTAAATGAATGGGAACTGTCTCTGTACATGTGAGACCTGCCCCCCACCCCAAGGCACTCTTTGGGGATTCCCAGGAAGCCTCAAATGGAAGGGGATTCCTGAAAGATCACTGGGCAATTGGGGATTAATGCTGATAAGGGTCCTGGAGAATCAAATGCTGGTGAGATTCTGTACAACTATGTGAGTGATGCTTGTGATACAAAATCCCAGTCATTTTAATACATCCCAGCAAAGGTCACAGCATATAATCATAAAATATAAGAATGGCAATCTTTTGGAAGAAAGAAGGGGAGAGGAGACATTCATTGGAAACATTCTACAGTATCCTGATGGGCAAAAATGTACTCATCTTTGAGGTGGTAATAAACACATACATCAACTCCTTGTACACAGCCTTGTTAACATCATGCTGGTGGCAGACATTTTGAACAGCTCAGACCTTAAGGTATTCAAGGCAAGCTTTAGTTAATATCATACTCAGTTGTCAAAATACTTTTTGATGTTATAATCTCTGTGTGCATTGAAAATTGTATATAGATATTATAGGCTCCATTTGTGTAATCTAAGCTATTTACATTTAATTCAGTCCTCACACAAAACCTGTGTGTTTGTTGCTCCCAAAGTAGAGATGACGCAACTGAGTCTCAGGAAGATGAATGTGTAGGCCAAGCTACAAAGCTAGAGCAGAATGAAGATTAAGCCTAGGACAGTCAAACTCCAGGAGTTTTTCTACTCTATCACACAATTTTCCTCTCCAGATCATCTAGCCCCACCTTCTCATTCTACAGATGAAAAAATTCAGTTCAGTCACTCAGTCACATCCAACTCTTTGTGACCCCATGGACTGCAGCACACCAGGCCTCCCTATCCATCACCAACTCCTGAAGTTTACTCAAACTCATGTCCATTAAGTCGGTGATACCATTCAACCATCTCATCCTTGTTGTCCCCTTCTCCTCCTGACCTCAATCTTTCCCAACATCAGGGTCTTTTCCAGTGAGTCAGTTCTTCGAATCAGGTAGCCAAAATATTGAAGTTTCAGCTTCAACATGAGTCCTTCCAATGAACACTCAGGACTGATTTCCTTTACGATAGACTGGTTGGATGCCCTTGCAGTCCAAGGGACTCTCAAGAGTCTTCTCCAACACCACAGTTCAAAAGCATTAATTCTTCGGCACTCACTTTTCTTTATAGTACAACTCTCACATCCATACATGACTACTGGAAAAACCATAGCCTTGATGAGACAGACCTTTGCTGGCAAAGTAATGTCTCTGCTTTTTAATATGCTGTCTAGATTGGTCATAACTTTTCTTCCAAGGAGCAAGCGTCTTTTAATTTCATGGCTGCAGTCACCATCTGCAGTGATTTTGGAGCCCCCCAAAATAAAGTCTGACACTGTTTCCACTGTTTCCCCATCTATTTGCCACGGAGTTATGGGACCAGAGCAATGATCTTCGTTTTCTGAATGTTGAGCCTTACGCTAGCTTTTTCACTCTTCTCTTTCACTTTCATCAAGAGCCTCTTTAGTTCCTCTTCACTTTCCACCATAAGGGTGGTATCATTTGCATATCTGAGGTTATTGATATTTCTCCTGGCAATTTTGATTCCAGCTTATGTTTCATCCATCCCAGTGTTTCTCATGATGTACTCTGCATATAAGTTAAATAAGCAGGGTGACGATATACAGCCTTGATGTACTCCTTTTCCTATTTGGAACGAGTCCATTGTTCCATATCCGGTTCTAACTGTTGCCTCCTGACCTGCATACAGATTTCTCAAGAAGCAGGTNCTTTCTCCTCTTTCAATTTCATTGGGGTAAAATATCATACAAGAAAAAAGGGCAGATATTTGGAGTGCCTGAATGATGAAGGTTTAATTGTATTACTATCTGGATTAAAATAGAGACTGATTACTTTCTCCAGATGTTTCAGTCTTTCAATTTTAAGTCAATAACTACTCCCAACCCATCTGAGAGTTAGAGGAAAAGCAAGTCTAACTTCAGGGAAATTGGGGATAAGGTAGCTCGAGACAGAAAGACATAGCTGAGATGAATGAGGAACACAGAAAGCATGGGGATGGTTAAAAGCCAGCAAATTCAGAAACAAATTTAATCTAATACATTTGGCCACTCTGCATGGCACTCAAATTAATTTTAATTTTCATCATAGATTTATATTTTTACTATACAAATATTTTTCAAATTCTGAGTTAAATATCAGAATGATTAAGCTTCTGAAACTAGAATTTTCCACCAAAGAGACCGAGGGAAAGAATTTTCTCAGACCCACTGACCAGTCCTTCCCTGGGATCCCGACCCTGTCTATGAACAAGTGTCTCTGAGTCTGGCAGTGAAGTCAGGGCTGTGCTCCTGGGGCCTGGAGAGCAGGTGGTGGGTCCTTCAGGGTCAGTGATGCTGAGAGCTGAGGGAGAATCAGCAAGGAGCTGTCTGTGAGTATCTCAGCCAGTGGTCCAGACTCTGGGGAACTCATGTCAGGGACTCCAGGTCTCTGGACCTAGGGTGTTCCCACCTCCTTCCAGGGCTCCCCACCATTTCCTCTTTCCACAGCTTGTACTCTAAGAGGAGCAGCTGCTCTGACCCTNGTAAGTGCTGTGCGCTACGCTCCCCTTGAAGAAAAGGTTTCGCTGAAGCAGAGGCATCTCTGGCTCTGTGTCCACCCGTCCCCACCCCCGCTTCCACTCCTCTGTGCACCAGGGACGTGGCTGCCAGTCCCACGCCATCGGGACCCAAACCAGAGTGCCCAACCTCGGCACAGTGGACACTTTGGCTCAGAGAACTCTGCTGTGGGGACCATCCTGTGTGTTGTGGGGTATTTAGCAGGAAACCTGGCCTCTCCCCCACTAGATGCCAGGCATGCTGGTGTGTGTGCAAATATACACACACACACACCTGTCTCCAGACACTGCTTCGTGTCCCAAAGGAAGCAAAGTTGCCCCTAATTGAAAAGCACTGCTCTAATAGGAAGACAGGGGATCCAGCACTCCACAGATCCTACAGAACACGTATATCAGTGATGGCCCCACAGAAAAGGGCCGTTTCTCAGGCTGGAAGGCTTCACTACATGTAAAGTAGGGACTCTGGCCAAAGTCCACTTCCTGCGGTCACAGCTGACTTCCTGTGTCTCTTGATCAGGTCAAGCTCACTCCCATGGCAGGATCTGGGCCCCTCCTCTTCCCTCTGTCTGGAATGTTCCTCCTCCAGATATCCCTGGAACTCTCCGTGGCTTTACTCAGATCCTACTTGGGTACCACCTACCAGACAGGCCTCCCCTGAACACCACTAATGCCCCTATGCTCCACCCTCATCACTCCTTATCACATGACTCTACCTTTCTGCCCCTTGGCACTGCCAAGACCATCTGCTCCCTTGCGTGTGCCTGTCTCCCCTTCCAGAACCTCAGGGACTTCGGGGCAGGCCAGCACATTCCCCAGCACAAGTTCACCCTGGCACAGAGTGGATGCTTGAACCATACTTTCCGGATAGACAGGCGGGAGAAGGGACCAAGGGCAGAGAGTGCAGAGGGGCTGGAGTCTGGTGGAACCAGCATCTGTGGGATGGTCCCCGGGCCCTCATGCAAATTAGAGAGCTGATCAGAGGTTCTTTGAAGCTTGAAAAATGGTGCTCCCTGGGAATGTACTACCAATTAGAATGACTGAGCCAGTGAGGTTTTTCAAGCCATCAGCAGTTTCCTGAAGCCTTAAATAAGGTTCTCATGGACCAAGGTGAAGGGTTTGGGAACTGATTCTGAACTCAGAGGAAGTGGCTGAAATCAGCTTAGGGTTTGGTGTGGGCTCCCCAGGCGGAGCTAGTGGTGAAGAACCCACCTGCCAATACAGGAGACAGTGAGGAGGTTCTGGCCAGAGCCAGTTGGCCCATGTGGCCCTAACGAGACAGAGCTATGGCCAGTCATGCCCTACAGACTGGAATAAGGGGGGCTGCTCACTCCTATAAGTAGATAGGCCCACACCTTCCCAAATAACAAAGAGCTTCACACTCTGAGAGGCACCACAGAGACAATCTTCAGCTAGAGAGGGTTAGAGTTAGCTAGGTCAGGTTAGGGAGGAAGGCTGAGTTTGGATGACCCCAGCCACCTCAGAAAAAATAGAGTGCTTCAGCCCTCAAGGGCATGGCCAGAGTGTGTACAAACCTGCATCAGTATATTCTGTATTTTGTACTTTGGTGTAAGTATTTTACTGAGGGGATTATTCCAGAATAATGCAGTTTTATGACACATAAGAAACCCGAGGACTCATAAAATGACCCCTCTAACTTTCAGCTGTTGAGAATCAGCTCTAACTTTTCTGCATAGTACACTTTATCATGCTGATACTGGGCTGCCATGGTGGCTTAGACAGTGAAGAATCTGCCTGCAATGCAAGAGACTGGGGTTTGATCCCTGGGTCAGGAAGATCCCCTGGAGAAGGGAATGGCTACCCACCCCAGTACTCTTGCCTGGAGAATCCCCATGGACAGAGGAGCCTGATGGATAATAGTCCATAGGGTTGCAAAGAGTCAGACAGGACAGAGCAATTAACACTTTACTTTCATGCTGTATGCTAACTTCTGACCATACTGACTTTTAACTCCTCAACATAGTGCACATCATTCACACAGGAACATGCCCCCCTGGATATCTCCAGTGAATGCTGGAACATCTAAACCTAACCAGGAGGGGAGCGGTCCTAAGATGGCAGAGGAATAGCTCGTGAAGACCACTTCCTCCCCCAGAAATTCATCAAAAGAACATTTGAATGCTGAGCAAATTCCACAAAACAACTTCTGAATGCTGGCAGAGGACACTAGGCACCCAGAAAGGCAGCCCATTGTCTTCAAAAGGAGGTAGGACAAAATATAAAAGATAAAAAGAGAGGCAAAAGAGGTAGGGACAGAGATCTGTCCTGGGAAGGGAGTCTTAAAAAAGAGAGAAGTTTCCAAACACCAGGAAACACTCTCACCTGTGAGTCTGTGGCGAGCCTTGGAACCTCAGAGGGCAACATAACCGGGAGGGAAAATAAATAAATAATTAAAACCCACAGATTACATGCCTAAGGGCAACTAGCAGCAGAGACGCTTGCATCTGCCACTAGCAAGCAGGGACTGGACAGGGAGGCATGGGCTGCATTGCTTAGGGTAAGGACCTGGCCTGAATGCCCCACGGGCAATCTGAGGGAACTAGCTTGAGATAACAACCCAGACTGTGAGATAGCTATCCCGCAAAAAGCCCGTTTAACCTAAGACACCGCCAGGCCCGCTCGCAGAACGAAGGACTGAGCAGAGCTAGCCAGCTGTGGACCAGCCAATCCCCCTCCAGAGACAGGCAGGCAAGGGCAGCCAGAGCCGGAAGGGGGCAATCGCAGCCCCAGAGAGGCATCATCTACCAAACTGCAAGCAGGCTTTGTTGCTAACCAAGACTCCTTGGGATTCTGGACAGTTGACATCCACCAGGAGGGTCGCAACCAGAGATCAGCTCCCCAGGAGAGGCAAACAGCACACCTGAGAAGGCGCGCTGGTTGTAAACCCAGAAAACTGAGCCAGGGACGGGGGAGGTGATAAGTCACAGCAACCACGCTTGCCAAGCACCTGGTCACCTGAGCTGCTCAGACCTGGGAAGGGCACAGAACGCAGGCCCAGCTGAGTCTGTGCCTTTGTGGAGTTCGCAAGTACCTGAACTTGAGCAGCTTAGACCTGGGAAGTGCATACAACCCAGGGCTGGCCTCAGACAGTGCCCGCCAGAGCAACCTAGAGCCTGAGCAGTGTAGACTGGGAAAGCACATGCACCATGAGCGGGGGCAAACCCAGTGTGGCCAAGACACTGGGAGCACTCCCCACAGACACCAGTGATATTTGTTTGCGGTGCTCCTCCCTCTCCACAGCACAACTGAACAAGTGAGCCTAAAAAAGTAACCACCACCACCCCCTTGTGTCAGGGCAGAAACTAGACACTGAAGAGGCCAGCAAACAGAAGAAGCTAAAATAAACAGAGGGAACCGCTTTGGAAGTGATAGGTGCAATAGATTAAAACCCTGCAGTTAGCACCGACTACATAGGAAGGGGCCTATAGATCTTGAGAAGTGTAAGCCATATCAAGGAACTATCTGAAAATGAACTGACCCCACACTGTCCACAACAACTCCAGAGAAAGTCCTAGATATATTTTTTCTATTATCATTTTTAATTAATTTTTTTTTACTTTTAAGTCCTTTATTACTCCTTTAATTTTCATTCTTATAACCTACTATTACTTTGCACAAAAAAAGACCCAACTTTTAAAGCAAACTTCATATATATATATATTTTATAATTTTTTTGACTTTGTTTTTTCCTTTAATATTGTATTTTTGAGAATATAACCTCTACTTTAGATCTGTAATCCTTGCTTTTTGGTATTTGTTATCAATTTTGTACCTTTAAGAACCCAGTCTTCAGTACCCATTTTTACTTGGGAGCTAGATTACTGGCTGGGTTGCTCTCTCCCTCTTTGGAGTCTCATTTTTCTCCACCAGGTCACCTCTATCTCCCTGCTCCCCTTCTTCTTCTCTACCCAACTCTGTGAATTTCTTTGTGTGTTCTGGGTTGTGGAGAACACTTAGGGAACTGATTACTGGCTGGATCTGTCTCTCTCCTTTTGATTCCCGCTTTTATCCTCCTGGCCACCTCTGGCTCCTTCCTCCCTCTTCTCTTCTCTGTGTAACTCCGTAAACATCTCTGAGGGACCAGACTGTGGAGAGCACACAAGGAAGTGATTACTGGCTAGCTTGCACTCTCCCCTTTTGATTCCTTCTCTTCTCTTTCTGGTTACTGACGGAGCCAGCATGAGGAATCCCGCCCCGTGGCAAAGGTCATGAGGAAGGAAGCCGGACAAAATGCAAAGTCATGATCAGGCTTCAGGGGTTCCCTCTGGAATTTCCTGAGCATCCACCCCCAAAAACCAGAGTCTGCCTGCTTTACTGTGTTATGCTTTCCACCTACTCTTCTGACATTAACAGGGGGCTGTTCCCCCACTACCTTTTTCTGGAAAAAGTTAATTTAGAGTTTTTAGATAATAAATCTCCTGGGCATAATAAGAGTGTTTCAATCCAAAAATCCCTCTGATGGCTTTCTAGCCTGCCTGCTGGACTCTTACAGCTGTGCATGTGATTGTTTGTGGCCTCCCAACCACAAGAGGCACAGAAAGCTTAAAATGTCCTAGGAATGTAGGGTCTTCCAAGGAGTCAAAATCATTAGAATAGGACTGACTAAAGGTTTCATTTGTTGAGCCAACACTTTCTGCCAAATTTTCATATCTTTTATTTGTAGATATAGTTGGTATATAGAAAAAAATAGGTAGTAGACCTGGTATTAACAACATTAGATCTTTGAGTTAAGTACTTTCTTTGTTATAACCCACTGCACCTTTGTTCTACAGGAATGTAACTTTATTTAGTACTTTGAGGGTGATGCAGAGTAAAGAAAAAACTCTCCTAGGGAAAAAGAGTTTTTCTGGTTGATAGACATTTACCTAGGAAGAGAGCCATAAAAATGTTAACAGGCCTCTTGGCCAGAAGATAATGTAAACCACCTGAGACCTTTTGTATACGGGAGGGTATGCAAAAAGAAAGCTTGGTCTCAATGAGAGTCAGGACTGCTGCCCCTGCATAACTCTGCATACTCCATTATTTCTTTTTTTTTTTTTTCATTATTTCTTTATGTACAACACGGGGTATATAAGCTGATTTTGAAAATAAAGTCTTGAGTCTTGCACGAATGNCTTGGTCTCAATGAGAGTCAGGACTGCTGCCCCTGCATAACTCTGCATACTCCATTATTTCTTTTTTTTTTTTTTCATTATTTCTTTATGTACAACACGGGGTATATAAGCTGATTTTGAAAATAAAGTCTTGAGTCTTGCACGAATGCTGGGCTCCCCCATGTCATTCTTTTCTCCCCTTTTCTGGCTGAATCCCATCTGGAGTGCAGAGGCTAACCAAGTCTACTTACTTGCCCTGGCTTCTAAGATCCACGCGAGAGAGCCCAAGGCAGAGCACCCTCTGCTATTCAAGTGGACGCCAGTGGCCTAACGTAGATGGTGCAAACCTCTTCTCTTGAGGTTTTATTAGTTTTCAGCGTAAACCAAGTGATTCAGCATCTTTTTCTCCACCAATATTTCCTACTACACTATCCACTTCTAATCTCTCTATATATCTGTAATTAAATAAGTTTTTTCCTAGGACACTGACTCCACATCCCCGCTTTGAATTCCCTGGATCCACCGGGGCTGGACCCTGGCAGGTCACCTCTATCTCCCTCCTCCCTCTTCTCTTCTCCATGTAACTCTGTGTACCTCCCCGGGTGTCCCTCACTATGGGGAAACTTTTCATCATTAACCTAGATGTTTTATCATTGGTGCTGTATAGATGGAGAAGTCTTGAGGCTACNTATACACATCTAGATGTGTATAAGAGACAGGGGTAGAGATGTGGGTGGGAATGTGGAACACTGGCAAGGCTTGAGGGGTATTTTCCCTCAGTGATTATCAGGTTTTCTTCCTCATATCTTTTGGAACATTTTATTTTCTGCATCTAAGCTCTATATTGCTGATAAATACAGAAGGCTCTTGCTGTAACCTGGTTCATGTGTGCTAAGGCGGTTTCAGTTGTATCCAACTCTTCGCAACACCATGGACTGCAGCCCACCAGGCTCCTCTGTCTACAGGATTCCCCAGGTCAGAATATTGGAGTGTGCTGCCATTTCTTCCTCCAGGGGATCTTCACGACTCAGGGGTGGAACCCGTGTCTCTAACGTCTCCTGTTTTGGCAGACAGGTTCTTTACCATGAGTGCCACCTGGGAAGCCCTATTACCTGGTTACTAACCTCAGTTTTTTTCCTGGCTTCACCATACCTAAAGCTATAACTAGTTTCTATCAATAACACTGGGTTGGCCAAGAAGTTCATTCAGGTAAAGTGAAGTGAAAGTCGCTCAGTTGTGTCCGACTCTTTGTGATTCCATAAACTATACAGTCCATGGAATGCTCTAGACTAGAATACTGGAGTGGGCAGCCTTTCCCTTCTCCAGGGGATCTTCCCAACCCAAGGACTGAACCCAGATTTCCCAGCATTCCATGCAGATTCTTTACCAGCTGAGCCACAAAGGAAGATCAAGAACACTAAAGTGGGTAGTCTATCCCTTCTCAAAAGCAGATCTTCCCGACCCAGGAATCGAACTGGGGTCTCCCACATTGCAGGTGGATTCTTTACCAACTGAGCTACCAAGGAACCCCTGATACCATTTAGCTAAGATCATATGGAAAATCTGAAGAAACTTTTTGTTCAGCTTGATAATTATACCCATCCTCTGGAAAATACTCAACAGTCATGGTGGGGGGTGGGGGCTTCCCAGGTGGCTCAATGGTAAAGAATTCAGCTGCCAATGCGGGAGAGTCAGGTTCTATCTCTGGGTCGGGAAAATCCCCTGGAGAAGGAAATGGCAACCCACTCCAGTATTCTTGCCTGGGAAATCCCATGGACAGAGGAGCCTGGTGGGCTACAGTCCATGGGGTTGCAAAGAGTCAGACACGACTGAGCACATGCACACATCAGTCATCAGAATGTATTCATACACACTGAGAAAAGGATGGTCACAGAAATATTTTGAGGAAGATAGGGTCAAATGTGATTTTCTCTAATCTATGAGAGGAAGTCCAGAAGTGCTGGGGTCCAGCCCCGGTGGATCCAGTGAATTCGAAGCGGGGACGGAGTCGGCATCCTGAAAAGAACTATTTAATTACAGATATAAAGAGAGATTAGAAAAGAATAGTGTAGTAGGAAAATTAGTGGAGAAAAAGATGCTAAATAACTTGGTTTACGTGGAAAACCAAGAAAACTCCAAGACAAGGAGTTTGCACCATCTATGTAGGCCACCGGCACCCACTTGAATAGCAAAGGGTGTCCCGCCTTGGGCTCCCTCTCGCGAGGGTCTTAGAAGCCAGGGCAAATAAGTATACATGGCAAGCCTCCATGCTCCAGATGGGAATTCAGCCAGAAAAGAAGAAAACAAAAAGACCACNACCGGCACCCACTTGAATAGCAAAGGGTGTCCCGCCTTGGGCTCCCTCTCGCGAGGGTCTTAGAAGCCAGGGCAAATAAGTATACATGGCAAGCCTCCATGCTCCAGATGGGAATTCAGCCAGAAAAGAAGAAAACAAAAAGACCACACGGGGGAAACCAGTCTTTCCAGGAACTGGTCCCATTTCTTTATTTTCCAAGTCTATTTTATAATTTTAGTTATACATAGAGATAAATGCAAGAAACAGAGTCATTCAGGGTCAGCTGCTCCAACCCTTATCAGCATATCTTTGTTCTTACAAGGGTCTTACATTTGTTTACGATATCTTCTGGTCTGGAGACCAATCAACATTTTATGGCCCCACCTTACTTTCTATTGATAAAGGTTCAGTTCAGTTCAGTTCAGTTGCTCAGTCGTGTCCAACTCTTTGCGACCTCATGAATCGCAGCATGCCAGGCCTCCCTGTCCATCACCAACTCCCGGAATTCACTCAGACTCACGCCCATTGAGTCAGTGATGCCATCCAGCCATCTCATCCTCAGTCGTCCCTTTCTTCTCCTGCCCCCAATCCCTCCCAGCATCAAAGTCTTTTCCAATGAGTCAATTCTTCACATGAGGTGGCCAAAGTACTGGAGTTTCAGCTTTAGCATCATTCCTTCCAAAGAAATCCCAGGGTTGATCTTCTTCAGAATGGACTGGTTGGATCTCCTTGTAGTCGATCAGAAAATTTGTTTCCCCTTAAGATCTACTTAGTCTTAAGATAGTGATAAAGTTACATTCTTACATAGTAAGGACACAATGATTTATAACAAAGAAAGAGGAGCACAGTGATCTATAACAAAGAGAAAATTCATTAACTCAAAAGTCTAGTATTGCTAACATCAAAACTACTATATTTCCTTTTCTACATTCCAATCACATTGATTAACATACTCCCAGGTGCCTAAGGATATGGAGGCCTGGTGGCGATCATTAACTCAGCAATGAAACCCTGCACCAACATGATTTTTATCTTTAGAAAAACTCTATGCTAACTAAGACTTTCAAAATACTTCAAACTCTCTGTGCTGTTTATGGTTGAGAGGTTGTACATAGTAGCAAGAGTGTGGATAATCCTGTCACACAAGCTAGCCTGCCAGCAGAGAGGTTTGACCTGAGACACCCTTGTCGCGCCCAGGAGATTTATTATCTGGAGTCCTAAGTTAACTCCTTTACAGAGAGAGGTGGTGGGGGATAGCCCCCCGTAAAGTCAGAGGTGTAGGTGACAGCATAAAGCAGTAAAGTAGGCAGACTCTGGTTTTGGGGGTAGATGCTTGGGAACAAGGCGTCTCCTGAGGCTTGATCCCGCCTTCGCTTATGCAGAGCCTCCTTCCTCATGACCTTTCCCATGGGCGGAGTTCCTCACGCTGGCTTCCGGCACAGAAGAAACTCATGGAGGAGACCTGTTCAAGGTCTCAGAACCCAGCTAAGGTAGAGACAAGACACAAATTTAGGTGCCCCATCCAGTACCCATCTCTTCCCACTATATCTCCTTGGCTGTACCCTTGGCGTGGCAGAGCTTTTGTTCTCACACATTTCCCCTCCTTTTGCTTCAGATCTTTGTTATTGTTGTTGTTAAATGTATTTTTATTGAAATATAATTGCTGTACGCAATCTTTGTTGTTTTTAATTAAAATATTACAATACTCGAATCCCTGCCTAGATCCCATCATACTTTCTCCCTCTCCAGAGATAATCACTCTCCTTAACTCTTGTCATTTCCACATATATTTGATAGTTTCCATTACTAGAATTACTAGACTATATACACACACAAATAAATTCCCTAGTGGTTCAGATGGTAAAGAATCTACCTGCAGTGCAGAAGATCTGGGTTCAATCCCTAGGTTGGGAAGATTCTTTGGATAAAAGAATGGCAAATCCACTCCAGTAGTCTTGCCTGGACAGAGGAGCCTGGCGGGCTATAGTCCATAGGTTCACAAAGAGCTGGATATGAAGAGCAACTAATACATCCTGTTCTGTAGATTTCAAACTCATTTCTATTATTCTACAACTCACTTTTTTATATTTTAATTAAAAAAATTTTAATTATGAAAATATGATAACACATTTATAGGAGACTTGGAAAATATAGAACAAAATTACATATAGTTCCACTATATATTACAATTGTTTTAAGTAGATAAAGATTTTTAGTTGGAGTTTCAAAATCAGACTCTCAGAATTAATAGAATGAATGTAGAGAGAAGAGGAAGAACATAGTAGAACTGAAAAGCATTATGAACCAATTTGATATAATTAAGATTTATACAACTCTCACACAACAGTAGGATACAAATTCAAGTTCCCATAGACTATAAACTAGGAGACACTGGGACATATGCAGAAATATAAGACCAGCTGCAGAAGCTTCATGGTCTAAAGGTATTGAAATCCACAACTTGCTTTTTTCTTTCCATAATCATTTTTTAGCTTTGTCCATATATTAGCCCTAATTCATTCATTTAAGCTGCTATTAGTATCCCAAAACTCAAAACTCATCCCTTTTCAACAGCCAGAAGCCACGCTGAAAGTCCAGTGCTTCCCTTCTCTCCACCCTCAGAACTGGGCATCAGAATATGGAGCCAGATGGGCTCAGTGACTTCTCCTGGGCTTCCAGTGGGCTCATCCCCTGCTGCGTTACAGCCTCTACTAATTTCCACTGGGGCTTATCCCAAGTGATTGGATTAATGAGACTGTTGATATCATCATTTCACTGCCATGTTCGTAATTAGTTCTCAGTGGAAATTGTTATAGTCATGATCCTTCTCAGTAGGAAGAAGTCAAGAGCAAATTCTGGGAATAGAGCTTTTCGAAACTACGTGAAGCAGGAGATTTGAAATGGAACCCGACTCATTCCTAGTTGAGAAGACCACTGAAACTAGTAAATAAAACTAAAGTAAAAGTTGTGGTTTGGGAATGTTGGGAAAGCATGTGTATGTAGAGATGCCATTTTCTAAAAATGTTCTGATGAAATAATCAAACCAAACAGTCACTATCTGAACACTCATTTGGGGGGAAAATCCTAGAAATTCTATGGCATAGCAATGGAATAAAATGACTCTTTTCTTGAAATAGATGCTCATGGTCCGTGCTTCCCTTTACTCCTGCAGTCAGCATTGCTGATAGCTATTTACAAGCCCACCCACCCCGCTATTACAAATTTCATGATGGTGGGACCCATTGCTCCCCAGAGCCTGGCATCTTGAGTTACATTTGTCAAATGAATTGGTTAGTAAACACAGAAAAGTAGCACCACTGAAGTCCTATTGGCATATAAAAATCTCCTAGAGGATGTCCATGGAAAAAAGAATCACACCAAGCCACCAAAATGGCTACAGAGAAAGCCCAAATATTGCAGCTACAGGAGGAAGGGGCAGAAGCACATCTATAGAGTGATGAAGGCAAGTTCATTCACTCAGCAAACACCAGCCGAATGAAGGGCCTGAGGAGGGCAGAAATGGTCTAAAGGGAAGGAAGGAAATAGTTACTGAACATCGACTTTCTAAGCTTATTTGTTAGATACAATATTTATTGCACAGAAAAGCAAGTACCATCTCTATCTACTTACAAAGATACAAAGTCTCAGAGAGGCTGCCTTACATAACCACTATCATTTAGCTCATCAGTAGTAAACCCAGGGCACTTCCCTGGTGGTCCTGCTAGTTAAAAATATGCTTTCCAGTGCAGGGGACACAGGTTCAATCCCTGGGTGGAGAACTAAGGTTCCACACGCCACAGGGCAACTGAGCCTATGTGCTGCAATGAAGACCCAGTGCATCCAAACTAAAAATAAAAAGGTGGCAAACCCAGGATGCAAGCTTACTTCCATCTGATCTGAAAGCCAATGGACTTTCCATAGAAACATGGCATCTCCCCAAGGTGAGGAACGGTTCCTGACTTTGAGGATCTGATGGTCCAATAAGGGAGATCATTTTGGCTTAAAAGGACTAATTAGAAAATAAACACAGAGACTGAGATTTCAGCATTCCTTACATTCAGTTATAGTAGTACAGTCACTTAATTTTAGCCTATTACATTTTGCCTCCGACTACTTTTTTCATATCTTCTAGAAAAACACCATGTCAGGGTTCTCATTTCTTCTGTTTCCTCTACCTAGGACACTTTCTTTACTAACCACACTTGACCACGTGGCTTGAAGGTTTGGCATGGACAGGTTCACTTTTGGACCATCCAGAATCTGAAACCCTGTCCAACATTTGGGGAATTCCCAACCTGATTAATTTTAGTGAGAGGCAGAGCCCACCTCCCACTACAGAGGCCAAAAATGTCAACTGCTCACCTTCTGCCTCCCTTGCAGCTAGAACACAGCCCAAGCTCTGCCAACCAGGCACTCACCCCAGACTTGGAAATACAAGCAAGTGAGGCAAAGGAGCAAGCGTCACAGATTATTCTGTCTCTAAGTTTAATAAGATTGAGGCACTAGGGTGAAACTGAGCAGAACTTTGTGAGGCTCCTGGGAGCCTTTCTGTGCCCCCCATTTCTTATTTTTAGGGAACAGACCCCAGCCTCCGTGACCTTCCCTGAGCTCCAAAGGGCAGATTCTAACAGCTACTAATCATGGAAGAGAAGGAATGCAGAGACAAGGAGAAGCAGCCAAGAAACAATGCAGCCTTGGGCAAGGCCCTGGTTCTACCTGCCTCGCCAAAACCCCCAACAAGTGGAAGATGCTAACATTCTTCATGCCAGAGAAGCCCACCTGAGGCCAGATTAAAGGAACCAGGGAAGCTCATCATGAGATTAACTGAGACCAGGCCCTGCACACACTCTAATCTTACCAGCACCCCACAATTGAACCATCGCTATGCAACTCCTGCTGTGTCCCCCTTCGCCGAAGTTTCTACTTCACTGGAAACTTGCTCTCTGAGACTCAATTCAGCACCAGTGCACAGAGGCCGAGTTTTAAGCATCAACAGTAGCTTAAACAATAAAGCCTTTAATTGTATCACATTTTTAGAAAATCGTGGAATCCAGTCCCATCATTTCATGGCAAATAGATGGGGAAAATGGAAACAGTGACAGACTTTATTTTGGGGGGCTCCAAAATCACTGCTGGCAGTGACTGCAGCCATGAAATTTAAAGATGCTTGCTCCTTGGAAGAAAAGTTATGACAAACCTAGACAGTATTAAAAAGCAGAGACATCACTTTGCTGACAAAGCTCTGTATAGTCAAAGCTATGGTTTTTCCAGTAGTCATGTACAAATGTGAGAGTTTTACCATAAAGAAGATAGAGCACCGAAGAACTGATGCTTTCAAACTGTGCTGCTGGAGACTTTTTTTTTTTTTTNCATGAAACAGGGTACTCAGGGCTGGTGCACTGGGATGACCCTGAGGGATGGGATGAGGGTTCAGGATGGGGAACACATGTCTACCCATGGCTGATTCATGTCAATGTATGGCAAAAACCACTACAATATTGTAATTAGCCTCCAATTAAAATAAATTAATTTTTAAAAATAAATAAATAAAATAGCTTCTCCAGAAATTCTCATGTCTCACTGACAAAACCAAAATCCCAGGTTCGTAGCTACAAAACGGGCTGAGAAATGTAGTCCTCTATTCTAGAAAGCATTGTACTCTGGAATGTGATACTAAGGAGGAAGGTAAAAAGGATTTGGGGATAAATAACCTTTAATTTCACCAATAGTGGGTAAGGCTGCTGCTGACACTGGCCTCTACTTAGCCTACCAATTGGCTTTCTCAACCCCTCTAGACTCCAAATCATAGAAATTTCAGTTAATGTAGGCATCAGGCTACAGGAAAAGAAAATCTCTCTTTAAAAAGTTCTATTTTCTTTTCTCTATCTCTCCTCTGAATTATTCCTTCTTTTGTAGGACTATGCTGAAATCTAGATGCAGATGAATAACACAATATAGTATCCATGGACTTCTCTGGTGGTCCAGTGCTTGGGAATCTGCTTGCCAATGCAGGTTCGATCCCTGGTCTGGGAAGATTCCACATGAAAAGTGAAAGTCGCTCAGTCCTGTCCAACTCTTTGCAACCCCATAGACTATATAGTCCATGGAATTCTCCAGGCCAGAATACTGGAGTGGGTAGCTTTTCCCTTCTCCAGGGGATCTTTCCAACCCAGGAATCGAACCCAGGCCTCCCGCATTGTGGGCAGATTTGTTACCAGCTAAGCCACCAGGGAAGCCAAGATTCCATATGCCTCAGGGCAACTAAAGTAATGCTCAAATTCTCCAAACCAGGCTTCAACAGTACATGAACTGAACTTCCAGATGTTCAAGTTGGATTTAGAGAAGGCAGAGGAACCAGAGATCAAATTGCCAACATCTGTTGGATCATTGAAAAAGCAAGAGAGTTCCAGAAAAACACCTACTTCTGCTTTATTGATTACGTCAAAGCCTTTGACTGTGTGGATCACAACAGTCTGTGAAAAATTCTTAAATAGATGGAAATACCTGGCCACCTTACCTGCCTCTTGAGAAATCTGTGTGCAGGAAAAGAACCAACAGTTAGAACTGGACATGGAACAACAGACTGNATTACGTCAAAGCCTTTGACTGTGTGGATCACAACAGTCTGTGAAAAATTCTTAAATAGATGGAAATACCTGGCCACCTTACCTGCCTCTTGAGAAATCTGTGTGCAGGAAAAGAACCAACAGTTAGAACTGGACATGGAACAACAGACTGGTTCCAATTCAGGAAAGGAGTACGTCAAGGCTGTATATTGTCACCCTGATTATTTAACCTATATGCAGAGTACATCATGTGAAATGCAGGGCTGGATAAAACACAAGCTGGAATCAAGATTGCCGGGAGAAATATCAATAACTTCAAATATGCAGATGACACCACCCTTATGGCAGAAAGTGAAGAACTAAAGAGTCTCTTGACGAAAGTGAAAGAAGAGAATGAAAAAGCTGGCTTAAAACTCAACATTCAAAAAATGAAGATCATGGCATCTGGTCCCATCACTTCATGGCAAATAGATGGGGAAACAATGGAAAAAATGACAGACTTTATTTTGGGGGCTCCAAAATCACTGCAGATGGTGACTGCAGCCATGAAATTAAAAGACGCTAGCTCCTTGGAAAAAAGCTATGACCAACCTAGATAGCATATTAAAAAGCAGAGACATTACTTTGCGAACAAAGGTCCATCTAGTCAAAGATATGGTTTTTCCAGGAGTCATGTATGGATGTGAGAGTTGGACTATAAAGAAAGCTGAGTGCCAAAGAATTGATGTTTTTGAACCGTGGTGTTGGAGAAGACTCTTGAGAGTCCCTTGGACTGTAAGGAGATACAACTAGTCCATCCTAAAGGAAATCAGTCCTGAATGTTCATTGGAAGGACTGATGCTGAAGCTCCAATACTTTGGCCACCTGATGTGAAAAAGTGACACATCGGAAAAGACCCTGATGCAGGGAAAGATTGATGGCAGGAGGAGAAGGGGATGACAGAGGATGAGATGGCTGGAGGGCATCACTGGCTCAATGAGTTTGAGCAAGCTCCAGGAGTTGGTGAGGGACAGGGAAGCCTGGTGTGCTGCAGTCCATGGGGTCGCAAAGAGTCGGACACGACTGAGCGACTGAGCTGAACTAAGCCCATGTACCACAACTACTGAAGCCCACGTGCCTACAGCCCATGCTCTGCAACAGGAGAAGCCACTGGAACAAAAAGCCTGTGCACTGCAGCTAGAGAGCTGCCCCCGCTCACTGCAACTAGAGCAAACTCACACGCAGCAACAAAGACCCAGCACATCCAAAAATAAATAAATAAAAATTCAAGTGTATATATATATATAGTATCCTGAATGTCCCCTGCTATTTGCCCCATTCCTAGAGCCCCAGGTCTCAGAGAAGGAGCCACCCACACTTTACGGAAGCAGCAATACCACCTGGCCCGCCTCATGACCCTGTGTGTCCCATGCTGTTTCAAGTGCCTGGGCCAGGTTGGGATGCTCTATGGGGGCCATGGCAAACCAAGACAGAGAATCTTAGCAGAAGCCCCAAAGTTTTGGAGCAAAGCCATATCCCCTCCTTAGCACATAACCATTTTTCTTTTGAGGAAGAGAAGACGTAATGGTGGGCCCCAGGAGGCCACGTCAATGAAGTATCTATGAACTAGAATCTCTGAACCACGGAGCAGCTGTCACGTCCAGAGAATCCAGCACCAACAAAAGAAAGTAGTATGTGCCGGACTGAACCAAGCAACTGGGAGCTAGGGTCCTTGATGTCTAAGAGGGAAATTACAGGTAAGAAAGGAAGACTGGGATGAGCCACGTGATACTGGATAAGAGTTGAAGACATCAGTATGAACTCATGTTAGCCTTATTATTAATAGATACAGATATATAGTTCAGTTGGGAAGATATGGAACAACTGTAGATATGTGTACTCACATGGATTAATATTAATATATACACATGTATTCCCTAGCTCTGTTCACAAAAAAGCCAACACCCAAGTAGCACCAACAACTCCTAGCCCCCAAATCTTGTTATCTAAATACCATTTCCCAGGACTTCCCTGGCAATCCAGTGGTTAATATTCCATGCTTCAAATGCAGGGGCCGTGGGTTCAATCCCTGGTTGGGGAACTAAGACCCTACATGTGGCCAAAAAATATATAAATGAACGAATGAATACCACTTCCCTGCCTAGAGCTGAGGAGTGGAAAACATAAGATGAGTCTGGAGTGTCTTGTCATGCCAGAAAGTAAGAAATTGTTTTAAAAAAATAAGAGAAGTCACGTCAATGGTCAAAGCTGGAACAATTTGGGGTAATGAGATAAATACAGCACTGGATTATAATCCAAACTGAATCATTTTGTAAATAAATAAGTGGGGAAGAAGCAAATTGTCCTTACAGAAGCATTACAAATAATTTTTGTAGATGATGCCCCCTGCAGGAGATGGAGCTGAATCCATGACTCTCAGCCTTCACCCCCATATCCTCCACCCCAAGTGTGGACCAGATTTATAACTGTTTCCAAACATCACCATGTTGAAAGAGGGAAAAGGTAACTTGAGACTGAAGAAACCTAGCAAGCTCGACCTTGATCAAGGTTAACCACCAGTGATAAGTCATGTTGATATCATGTATACTGTTATGTGATGTGACAGGAAGCATGCTTCTCCTCTTAGGTACTCTTCTCTAACCCAGCCTAACCATAAGAAAAACATCAGACAAAAACCTAATTAAGAAGCATTCTGCAAACTACCTGATCAATACTCCTCAAAACTGTCAAAATGATGGGGAAAAAAAGAGATTGTTACAGACCTGCTATAGAATAAATGTTTATGCCTCCTCCTAAAATTCTCATGCTGAAATCCTAACGCCAAGGTGATGATACTATAAAGTAGGGCCTTTGGGTGGAGATTAGGTCATGAAGGCAGAGCCCCCATGAATGAGACTGAGTGAGTAAGTGAAGTCATTCAGTCGTGTCCAACTCTTTGCGACCCCGTGGGCTGTAGCCCACTAGGCTTCTCCATCCATGGAATTTTTCCATGCAAGAATACTGGAGTGGGTTACCATGTCCTTCTCCAGGGGATCTTCCCACCCCAGGGATCAAACCTGGGTCTCCTGCATTGGAGGCAGACGCTTTAAACTCTGAGCCACCAGGGAAGCCCATGAATGAGATTAGTCCTTCATAAAAGAGATCCCACAGAGCTCCTCTGCCCCTTCCGCCACCTGAAGACACAGCAAAAAGATAGCCATCTATGACCAGGAAACACACCAAATCCACCAATGCCTTGATTCTTGGACTACCCAACCTCCAGACTATGAGAAAAAAAATTCTGTGTTTACAAGCTGTCCAGTCTATGGTACTTTGTTACAGCAGCCTGATCAGAAGTCAAGATTGAAAGAAACTATGGAGAGGTAACAGATAAATGCAAGGTCGTAGCCAGGATTGGATCCTGGAAGAGAAAAGGTGCATTAGTTTAAAAACTAATGAGATCTGAATAATGTCTAGTATAAATAAATTACCAGTTTATTAATAATTAATGTGGCAATGCAGCTTTTGTACATTTGACAAATGTGCCACTGTTACAAACATGTTAACAATAAAGGAAATGGAGTGAGGGGTCAACCAGCACTCCTGTACCAGCCTGCCTGGCGATGTTTCTGTTCATCCAATGTTGTTAGTTAATTTCAGAAACAGTTTGTCAAAACAACCTGACTCACCTAAATCTGCCAAGGGAACTCCTTCTCCCAGGTATTCCCATGTCTTTCAGATCTCTGCCCAAACACCACCTTATCAAGGAATCTTTCTTTGACCACTTTATTAAAAATAGCAAACCCTACGTCTAGGGTAGGGTAACCCTACCTGCTTACTCTAACCTGCTTTTTCTCCCTGGCACTTATCACCACCTAAGACTCTACATGCAGTTTATTGGTTTATTTTGTTCCTTCCCACCTCCTCCAACCAGAACTTTTCACGAGGGCAGGAAATTTTGTTCACTGCTGAATCCTAAGCACCTGAATGAGTGCCTAATATACAGTTAGCACTCAATAAACATTTTTTAGATGAGTGAACGATTGAATGAACCTTCTTTTAAGCTATTTAATTGGGTTTTCTATGACATGCAGACAAAAGCATCCTAAATAATATGCATAAACAGTGGGTTAAGTCAATGGAGAGCCAGAGCCACCTGACACAGGCAGGGTCACCATGACTTCAGACTCTCAAGAATGGTGACTTGGGTCACCCTATGGAAAGATATCACTTGACCGACAAAGGTCCGTCTAGTCAAAGCTATGGTTTTTCCAATAGCCATGTATGGATCTGAAAGTTGGACCAGAAAGAAAGCTGAACATCAAATAATTGATGCTTTTGAACTGTGGTGTTGGAGAAGACTCTTGAGAGTCCCTTGGACTGCAAGGAGATGAAACCAATCAATCCTAAAGGAAATCAGTCCTGAATATTCATTGGAAGGACCAACGCTGAAGCTCCAATACTTTGGCCACCTGATGTGAAGAACTGACTCATTAGAAAAGACCCTGATGCTGGGAAAGACTGAAGGCAGGAGGAGAAGGGGATGACAGAGGATGAGATGGTTGGATGGCATCACTGACTCAACGGATGTGAGTTTGAGCAAGCTCCAGGAGTTGGTGATGGACAGGGAAGCTTGGTGTGCTACAGTCCATGGGGTTGCAGAGAGTCAGACACAACTGAGCAACTGAACTGAGGCTGATGGAAAGGCAAGGGCTTCCTTGATAGCTCAGTGGGAAAGAATTCACTTGCCAATGCAGGAGACACAGGTTTGATCCCTGGTTGGGTAGATTCCCTGGAGGAGGAAATGGCAACCCACTCCAGTGTTCTTGCTTGGGAAATCCCATGGACACAGGAGCCTGGGGGGCTACAGTCCACAGAGTCGCAGAGTCAGACACGACTTGGCAACTAAACAACCACCACCATCATGCATCAGGCACTGTTTCAAATGCTTATCTATATTACCTAATAAAATCCACAGACTAATGGACACAGCAGGGTAAGGAGAAGGTGGGATGACTGACCTATATACACTACCATGTGTAAAATAGCTAGCTAGTGAGAAGCTGCTAAGGAGCCCAGCCTAGCCCTCTGTGATCATCTGAATGGTGGGATGGGGGGTGGTGGGAGGGAGGCTCAACAGGGAGGGGATATATATATTGCTTTACAAGGTATACATACACACACACACACACACATAGTTATGACTGATATGCATTGTTGTATGGCAGAAACCAACACGACCTTGTAAAGCAATTATCCTCCAATTTAAAAAAATTTTAAGTAATAAAATCTTTATAGCAACCCTACAAGGTAGGTATTATTAGTCTCCTCCTTTTACAGATGAGGAAATTGAGTCACAGGGATGTTACATAATTTAACAAAAGTCATACAGTTAGTGAGTGGTAGACCTTGAATTTGTACCTAATTTGACCCCCAGAGTCCACATTTTAACTACTGCTCCATATTGTCCTCACTGTATTGACTATATGCAGAAAATTTCCTATCTTGTGGTTCTGGTAGAATTTAGAACCCAACCACCATTTTAGAATCATTTATTTTTTAGAACCATATAACTGAAAATTCCAGAAATTCACCTCCCCTGGTCCCCTTGCCGGTCAATCAAGAGCACAGAATCTAGACTCCATCATCTGAAGTCACTGCCCTGGACTCTAAGCCAGTGGGCATTTTGTAAAGAAATAAAAATTACAGAGAATGTTTTCTGGAGGCAATGGCATTGTACCAAGACAGAACTCCTGAGCCACGTGGCAACAAAACTATTACTCTGTCCAGCGTCTGTGGTGCTGCCCACACACGCGGCATTTGACGGTGGAGTCATCTGGTCAGAGAGACAGAACGAGTCCACAGCAGTAATTTTGATCCTGATTTCTGGTTATACAGTCTCCAAGACTAGTTTTCCAAGCAACTTCCTCCATGTGCTTCTCTGAGCTACCCAATATCCTTTAAGAATGATTAGATTCTGCATACATTCATTAGTTTGCGATATTTGTTTTTCTCCTTCTGACTTACAAAACAGACATGTGGACACTTGAGGGGAAAGTGAGGATGGGACGAATTCGGAGAGTCTGACTGACATACACACACTCAGTATAGTTCAGTTGCTCAGTCGTGTCCAACTCTTTGCAACCCCATGAATCGCAGCACGCCAGGCCTCCGTGTCCATCACCAACTCCCAGAATTCACCCAAACCCACGTCGATAGAGTCGGTGATGCCACCCAGCCATCTCATCCTCGGTCGTCCCCTTCTCCTCCTGCCCCCAATCCCTCCCAGCATCAGAGTCTTTTCCAATGAGTCAACTCTACGCATGAGGTGGCCAAAGTACTGAAGTTTCAGCTTTAGCATCATTCCTTCCAAAGAACACCCAGGACTGATCTCCTTTAGAATGGACTGGTTGGATCTCCTTGCAGTCCAAGGGACTCTCAAGAGTCTTCTCCAACACCGCAGTTCAAAAGCATCAATTCTTCAGCGCTCAGCCCTCTTCACAGTCCAACTCTCACATCCATATATGACCACNTGACCCCATAGACTGTAGCCCATCAGGCTCCTCTGTCTATGGAGTTCTCCAGGCAAGAAGACTGGAGTGGGTTACCATTCCCTTCTTCCTGACCCAGGACTGATCTCCTTTAGAATGGACTGGTTGGATCTCCTTGCAGTCCAAGGGACTCTCAAGAGTCTTCTCCAACACCGCAGTTCAAAAGCATCAATTCTTCAGCGCTCAGCCCTCTTCACAGTCCAACTCTCACATCCATATATGACCACCGGAAAAACCATAGCCTTGACTAGACTGACCTTTGTTGGCAAAGTAATGTCTCTGCTTTTCAATACGCTATCTAGGTTGGTCATAACTTTCCTTCCAAGGAGTAAGTGTCTTCTAATTTCATGGCTGCAGTCACCATCTGCAGTGATTTTGGAGCCCCCCAAAATAAAGTCTGACACTGTTTCCCCATCTATTTCCCATACAGTGATGAGACCAGATGCCATGATCTTCGTTTTCTGAATATTGAGCTTTAAGCCAACTTTTTCACTCTCTTCTCTCACTTTCATCAAGAGGCTCTTTAGTTCCTTTCAGAATTTTCCACAGTTTATTGTGATCCACACAGTCAAAGGATTGGCATAGTCGATAAAGCAGAAATAGATGTTTTTCTGGAACTCTCTTGCTTTTTCCATGATCCAGCGGATGTTAGCAATTTGATCTCTGGTTCCTCTGCCTTTTCTAAAACCAGCTTGAACATCAGGAAGTTCATGGTTCATGTATTGCTGAAGCCTGGCTTGGAGAATTTTGAGCATTACTTTACTAGCGTGTGAGATGAGTGCAATTGTGTGGTAGTTTGAGCATTCTTTGGCATTGCCTTTCTTTGGGATTGGAATGAAAACTGACCTTTTCCAGTTCTGTGGCCACTGCTGAGTTTTCCAAATTTGTTGGCATCTTGAGTGCAGTACTTTCACAGCATCATCTTTCAGGATTTGAAAGAGCTCAACTGGAATTCCATCACCTCCACTAGCTTTATTCGTAGTAATGAAGGCTCACTTGACTTCACATTCCAGGATGTCTGGCTCTAGGTGACTACCATGTGTGAAATAGATAGCTGGTGGGAAGCTGCTGTACACCCCCAGGGAGCTCAGCTTGGTGCTCTGTGATGACCTAGAAGAGGGGGCTGGACAGAGGGGTAGGAGGGAGATCCCAGAGGAATGGGATATTTGTACAAAAATGGCTGATTCACTTCATTGTGCAGTAGAAGCTAACACAACCTTGTAAAGCAATTATACTCCAATAAAAAAGGATTATTACCTTATTACTGGGTTTATATTTTTCCTTTTTAAATTGAACTACAATTGACATTGAATGCATTTCAGGTGTACAAAATAAAGATTTGATATATGTATTTACTGCAAAATGATCACCACAGTAAATCTAGTTAACATCCATCACCTTACAGTCCTAACTGCTTTTTTTTTTTTGAGATGAGAACTTTTAAGGTCTACTGTCTCAGCAACTCTTAACCATATAATACTGCAATATTAACTACAGTCACCACGCAGTACATTACAACCCCAGGACTTATTTTTCTTACATCTGGAAGTCTGTACCTTTGGACTACCTACACCCATTTCCCTTACTCTCTACCACTCACCTCTGGCAAACACCAATCTGTTCTGAGTTCCTTTTCTTTCAGATTCTAATGAGTTGGCCAAAAAGTTCATCTAAGTTTTTCCATAAGGTATTACAGAAAAATCTGGAAGAACTTCTTGGCCAACTCAGTATATGCAAAGTGGATCACACAGTCTTTGCCTTGCTCTGTCTGACTTACTCCACTTAGCACAGTGCCTTCGTCCATCCATCTTGTCGCAAATAGCAAGATTTCCTTCTTTTTTTTAAATGGCTGCTTAATAGTTTATTGTGTACATGGACATCTTCATCCATTCTTCCATCAGTGGAGATCTATGGTTGAACATAGGAGTTCAGATCTTTTCAAATGACTTGGCTACTAATATGAAGCAGAATCAATTCTTGTTGCTGGCAGTTAAGGACCTTGATATGAGTCCTTTCCTGAGGATAAGAGACTCAGAAACATCTAGGCTCTAGTCACACCTAGTCACACCTGGGAAGCTGATGGCACCGTCAGGACAGAAGCGTGTCAGTACAAGACTCACGTGGGTTGTGGTGCCTCTTGGAAAGAGAACTTAAGCTCTGTTCTCTGCTGGCCTTCATCTGCATCTTGTGTAACAGACCTACGGAATGGCCACATGTAAAACCTCTGTTCAGGGGGGCTAAGGACCCTGTGATGGTTCATTTTATGTGCCAACCTGATTGGACCACTAGGCACCAAGACGTTTGGTTAAGTTGTATTCTGAGTGTGTCTATGAAGGTGGTTGGAGATATGATTACCATTATCAGGAGATTGAATATAGCAGATGGCACACCCCAGTGTGGGTAGGCCACATCCAATTCGTTGGGGGCCTGAAAAGAACAAAAGGCTGAGCAAGATAGAATTTGTTTTCTCTCTGATGGTGAACACGGTTTTATTCTGCCTTTGGACTCGGATGGAATTTACACCATTGACTCTCCTGGTTTTTTAGGCCTTCAGACTACATCTCTTGGGACTTCTCAGCCTCCATAATCATGTAAGCCAGTTTCTTAATAATGAATGAATGAATGTTCTGTTTGTTCTGCTTCCCTGAAGAACCTTGACAATTACAGACCCTCTTGAGAGAAAAATGATCCTACGTGAATAAGGAAATGTACTTGATCTAGTAAGGAAAGGAAGGGCAATTCTTTTTTTTAATTTAACATTTATTTATTTATCTGGCTGTGCCAGGTCTAAGCTGTGACCTGTGGGATATAGTTCCCTGACCAGGGATCAAACCCAGGTCCCCTGCATTGGAAGCACAGAGTCTTAGCCACTGGACCTCCAGGGAAGTCCCAGAAGGACAATTCTTTAAGAAGAGTTGTTACACTTAACCAGGATCTCCTTGACTTTGGACAACTACAGATCACTTAATGAGCCAAATTGTAGGTTATTTCTAAAGAGAGCCATCATAATTTTAATAATAAGAACCAGATCTTTAAAATCAATACCGCTTATTTCATATCAATTGGAAGAGTGGAGAGTTTGAAATATTTAATTCTTTGACTTGATGACAAAGTTTGTGTCACCAGATTCCACACTGACTTGGTTTCTCCTCTCTACTTTTTTCTACCTAATTATAAAACTCTAAGAACCAATTATAAGTTATTGAGAATGGCAGGAAGAGTTTGGCTCTGAGATAATGCTAGGTATTTGGGTTGAACAGGGACACGGAAATCATGAAGAGATGACTCACTGAAGACTTCTCTCAGCTTTGCATCAGATGCTCTGTCAATACGCATATCACACTCAAAGCTGCAGAAATGACTCTCACTCAGAAATTGGTGCTGAATGGATTCCTAATCTACCCTTTAGAAAGTAGCTTGTCATGCTCCATTGCAGCCCTTGAAGGTAATTTTAAAATATGGCCAATAATACATCATTGATTTCTTTCTCCCTGAGGAAAAAAAAAAAATCAGCAAGTGCTGGAGAAAAAGACAGACTTTCTGCAACTGAGCTATTTGCATCACGGAGAAGTTCTGGTATTTTATCTTCTGTATTAAAATTCATGATTGTTCAGCCCTGAGGCAGTAGGCTCAGGCTCTCAAGACAATAAACACAATGCTGAAATACACAATTGAGCAAAAACACTTGAAGTCCTAGAAATGCAGTTTATGACATTTATCAGTGTCATAGAGAAATGTTTTTATTTCCTTCCTAACTCAGAACTTGAGATCTGTGTTCTCTGTGACAGCTAGGGTACTTCAGGGTGGAAGAAGTCTGGTACTTGGTGCTCATTTCTTGACATCCTGCATCAAAAAAAATAGGCTGCCACTGGGTACAATCTGGATGGATTCACAATTTTCACAATTTCTATTAACCTTAAATCAAGATCAAGATGTGTTTGAAAATGTAGGCTTTATTATTACTGAGGTATGATGAGGCCAACAGATCAGGAGAAGATTGCCATTGAAAAAATAGATTGTTAAACATAAACAGACTTAGAGAACAAATTTATGCTTACCAGAGGGGAAGGGCTGGAGGGGGAGGGATAGATTGGGAATTGGGGATCAACCAGTACACACTGCTATATTTAAAACAGATAACCAGGGACTTCCCTGGTGGTCCAGCAGATAAGAGCCCATCTTCCAGGGCAGGGGATAAGGATTTGATCCCTGGTCAGGGAACTGAGATGCTGAGGTGCAACTAGTTTGCATGCAGCAACTAGTGAAGCCCAAGCACCCTGAGTCCAAGTACCAACTAGAAAGACGCCTGTATGCCACAGTGAAGACTCAGAGCAGCCAAATAAATATTTAAAAAAACAGACAACCAGCAAGGACTCACTGTAAAATAAAGTTTTTGAAAAATAAAAAATAGGTTTTTTATACAGATCCCAAGAAGTAAGGGCACACTATACCAATGTCCGGGGAGGAGGTGGGTGGGGTGGGGCAGGCAGCACATCAGGAAGCCCCAGGGTTGGTTACAACGCAGAGGGAGAAGCCTCTGAGCAAGAGCCTTTATTGCGATTCCCATAGAAAGGAATAGGTAAGGCAGGGCAAAGCAACCGGGTCTTTTGGTTGTTGTTCAGTTGTTAAGTCCTGTCTGACTCTTTGCAATCTCATGGACTGCAGCACGCCAGGCTCCCCTGTCCTTCACTATCTCTCAGAGTTTGCTCAGATTCATGTCCATTGTGTCAGTGATGCTATTTAACCAGGTTTGGGAGTGGCTAAATAAATATTTCAGCAGGCCCTGGGGCAGAGTACAGATCTCTGCTTTCTGCTATGTTGTGTTGGAGGTTTTCGTGCTGATGGATGGTGGCCTGGAGTGTGAGAGCCTGACAAAGAAGGTGTTTGGGGGTGTGTTAGTTGCTCAGTCGTGTCCAACTCTTTGCAGCCCCATGGACTGCAGCCCACCAGGCTCCTCTGTCCATGGGATTTTTCAGGCAAGAATACTGGAGTGGGTTGCCATTCTCTTCTCCATGGGATCTTCCCAACCCAGGGATCGAACCTGGGTCTCCTGCATTGCAGGCGGATTCTTTGCCATCTGAGCTACCAAGGACTCTGAATTGGTTGGTGTCCATATAGAGGCAATTCTGGTGATTTTCACTTCCTTTCTCTAGGAATTAGCTATCCTGGGAGGAGCAGGCCCTCCAGTGTCAGCAAGGCCCCAGATGTCAAAGTGTCAGCATACAGACACTGAAAGACATGCTGAAGGTGTAGGTACTGTTGTATACTGTTGACCAACAACTGTTCTCGGTAAATAGAGCAGTGTGAACATGTGCATGACATTACAGAGGACTTTTCTTTTTTTAATTCCAGATATAATCTCTATGCTTTCCTTTTATTTTCTTTTTAAAAAATTTTTTTCTTGGTGTACAGTTGATCTACAATGTTGCATTAGCTGTACAGCAAAGTGAATTGGTAATACGTATACATGCATCCTTTCTTTTTAAGATTCTTTTCTCATATAGGTCATTACAGGGCATTGATTAGGATTTCCTGTGCTATACAGTAGGTCCTTATTAGTTATTTTTTAACTTTTTAAAATTTTTATTTTATATTGGGGTATAGTTGATTAGCAATGTTATGATAGTTTCAGGTGAACAGCAAAGGGACTCAGCCATATATATACAGGTATCCATTCTCTCCCAAATGCCTCTCCCATTCAGGCTGCCACATAGCACTGAGCAGAGTCCCTGTGCTATACAGAAGGACCTTATTAGTTATCTATTTTATATATAGTTGTGTGTATACGTCAATCCCAATTTCCCAGTTTATCTCCCCCTGCTTCACGCCCATTGGAAGGACTGATGTTGAAGCTGAAACTCCAATACTTTGGCCACCTGATGCAAAGAGGTGACTCATTTGCAAAAACCCTGATGCTGGGAAAGATTGATGGCAGGAGGAGAAGGGGACGACAGAGGATGAGATGGTTGGATGGCATCACCAACTCAATGGACATGAGTTTGGGTGGACTCCAGGAGTTGGTGATGGACAAAGAGGCCTGGCGTGCTACAGTTTATGGGGTCGCAAAGAGTCAGACACAACTGAGCGACTGAACTGAACCTTCATCCCCAGGAAAGCATAAGTTTGTTTTCTACATCTGGAATGCCCCCTCTTGCTTTACAAATAGCTACATATATTTAGAGGAGGTCCCAACACTCATTTTCTAGTCTACACTATCACTCATGAACTGAATAATCAGCAGCTATGTGAAAAAATCTCTTCTGCAACACATGCTTTTTTAAGTGAGAAACAAGACAGTAAGTCTCCAAGAACTTTTCTCTCATGTATGTAACACACGTATTCCAAGAGCTATTTCACTCGCTCGATCTACATCAGTAGTCTTGTCCAACTATACATGATGGTAATTGTGCTTTCATACTGCCTGTGATATCCAACAGCATCATTTTTTAACTGCATCATTTTTTTTAATGAATTTTTCAATAACTCGTTATGCTTTCTCTCCAAGCACATTTGTCATCACATTTGGCTGGTTTTATACACTTCCCTTCAATAGCATAAATAACACCTCATTTTGCTCGGAGGATTGCAATTCTAGATGATGCCTCTAGTTTTGGTCTCCCTTCTACCTTTAACGATAAAATTAATCAGGTAGAGGTTTACTAAAGAGGCTTCTATGCTTCATTTGCAAGAACTTTGATGGCTCTATATCACTACTTGACAAAGTTTCAGACAACATATTAGGGGGAAATAGATGATCAATTGAACAAAATCCAATTTCTAATTTATCATCACACTGCTTCTTTGCACTCCTCTTTTGATAAACAACATGGTTTTGCTTTTTCTACCATATAGAGTCACATACTGCATTGGACTTGCAGGGTTTATACTGTTTTCACCTCTATTTTTATGCTTCAATGAACCACTCCCAAGCCATCGATCTTTCTTTGTAAACTAGAGAAATACTATGACACATTTTAAGCTAGAAATATTCCCTTAAATATTGCTTTCACTGTTTCCAACCAGCTTTGATATAAAATATTCTGTTCTCCATTTCACTGGTTTTCTTGGCATTACAACATAAAAATTAACTATGATGAATGCAAAATCCAATAAATGTATACAATAATCCAAGGGCTTTCCAGGTGGTTCAGTGGCAAAAAAAAAAAAATCTGCCTGCCAATGCAGGAGATGCAGTTTCAATCTCTGGGTTAGGAAGGTCCCCTGGAGAAGGAAATGGCAACCTGCCCTAGTGTTTTTGCCTGGGAAATCCCATGGACAGAGGAGCCTGGTGGGCTACAGTCTATGGGGTCACAAAGAGTTGGACACGACTGAGCAACTAACTCTCACTTTGGCCTACTTGCATCACTTAATGCACGTCATAACACTGGGCTACTGCAGGCAGTGGGAAGCTGGCTGCTTCAGAAGGAACTGCTTCCTCTGTAGGTCAGACCCACATGACCTGGTGACCTGGGACTTCTCAACTGAAGCACCTAAAGAGGCCCCCAAACTCTCAGGAACTACAGGATGAACAGTCCCGTCCGAAGATCACAGACAGAGAGCAGTTCAACCCAGCAGGGACATTCTCCCTGAGGGCGACCAGGGTCCCTGAAATCAACAGTCCTGCTCACCAGTGCGTGCTGGCTTAGCCTCTGCCAGACAGTCTGGCTTCCTCTTAGGTCCTTTGACTTTCCTTTGTAATTCCAATAATGGTACCCAAATTCAACCCTCAACCAACCAACACCCATTCAAATTCCAGAGTGTTTGAGAGTCTCTTCCCAGGCTCCAGCAGTGAACCATCCTTTTCTTATGAGCTGATGATCCCAGCAGAAAGAAGGGGACAGGGCATCATTAAAGTGGGCTCCAGCCAACATCTTATCAGAATCCTCAGCATGCATTCCATGTTTACACACACACACACAAATCATATCTGATTAGAACATTTCATGATTCTTCATCAGCCAAAGTGCAAACTCAGTGGTGGTGTTTCCAGTTTTGTTCCACCACTGACAGAAGGACACTCCACACCTGAAGAGGATGGAACTGCTTGTAGTTCCAACATCACTGTGTACTGCCTTCCTGTGTGCTCCTGCTGGGGCTGCTACACTCTTCAAAGCTTTCTCCTTTCCCCCAGTATTTTTGTATTTATTTGGCTATGCTGGGTCTTAGTTGTAACACGTAGGATCTAGGTCCCTGACCAGGGATCCAACCCAGGCGCCTGCATTGGGTGCACAAAGTCTTAACCAATGGACCACCAGGGAAATCCTCAAGTTTCTTCTACATCAAGATTAGCTTAGGTGTCACCTTCAAGAAGCTAAACGCTCAGGTTGAGTTGAAAGCCACACTCCCACAATACTGTATACCTGCCTCACTCTTAATGTTGATCACACATTATGTTGAACTTCTGTTGTGTTGTCTCCGCCTAAGCTGTTAGCCCCTCAAGGTAGAGGACTTTGTCTTATTCATTTGTGTATCATTGATGTCTAGCATAGTGCTGGCCACATGGTATATCCACAAAATACTAGTTTTTTACTTATATTGAACATATATCACAATGTCCAGCTAGATTGAAAGGTCTGTTTTTCCATCCACCCACAAATGTTCCATGATGACTGCTACAGACTGAATGTCTGTGTACCCCCCAAAAGTATATATTCAAAACCTAGCCCTCAATAAACAAATTTATAAAAAATAAATGGATAAAAAATTTTAAATAACTAAATAAAATGCAAGAAAAAAACAAAAACAAAAACCCTAACCCTCAATGTGATGGTCTTAGGTTCAGGATGGTCTCTGAGAGGTACTTAGGTCATGAGAGTGGAGCCTCCATGAATGGGGTTAGTGCCCTTATAAAAAGACCCCAGAGAGCTCCCTCACTCTTCTGCCATGTGAGGACACAAGAAAAAATGTTTTCTGATGAACTCATAAACCCACCTCTCACCGGACACGAAATCTGCTGGCACCTTGATCTTGGATTTCCAACGTCCAGAACTGAGAGAAATAAATTTCTGATGTGGATAAGCCACTCAATGTATGGTCTTCTGTTACAGCAACCCCAAAGGACTAAGACAACCAATTAAATCACGGTAATGTGCAATTCACATGATGATAAAGAATTTTCCTTTTTTTTTTAACATGCAACATTGGATTTCAAGAGCCATCTGAGATTAGACTATTAACCAGGTTTCTGCAAATGAACATCTCTGCCGAAACAACACCATGCTGTTTCTCTGATACTTGAAACTCCTGCTCACCTAGATCAGAAGAACTCATTCACATTGCCAAGGTCACAGGATTCTACAACAAACTGCGTGAAGTGGCCATGTGTGGTCAGCACTGAGAGATTCTCACTCTGGCAGAGGACCTGACTGCTTTGCTGGAAGGGCTCCTTCAACCAGACCACAGTGTCAGTTTCCCCCTGAATCGCCCACATTTCCAGTGCACGGTGATTTATTCTTTCTGCAAACCCTTTTTATCCAGCCTGATTACCAACTGCCACATCACCACCACATGATTCCCATGACCCACTTTCTATAGGGTATTAGACTCAGCACCAAATCAGATTGTTCAGTCACGCTCAGGTGAAAATAACTTGGGGGAAAAAAAACTTCTGAAAATCAACACTCATTCTTAAGTTTGAAGGAAAGGAGAGAAAGTAAAAGGGAGAGAGAGGAGGAGAGACAGAGGAAGGAGGGAGGAAGGAAAAGAGGGAGGGAGCAAGAGAGGGAGTGAAGGAGGAAAGAAGTGATAGAGAAAAGCAGCATGGGCTACCTTTTAAAACTTAACCAAGGGCTTCCCTGATGGTCCAGTGGTTAGAAATCCACCATGCAATGCAAGGGACACCGGTTCGATCCCTAGTCCAAGAAGATCCCACATGCCACAGATTGGCTAAGCCCATGTGCCACACCTACTGAGCCCACAAGCTGCAACTACTGAGGCCTGCGCACCTAGAGCCTGTTCTCCACAACAAAGAGTAGCCCCCGCTTGCTGCAGCTAGAGAAAGCACATGCATAGCAACAAAGACCCAGTACAGTCCAAAATAAATAAATAAATCTAAAAAAAAAAAAACTTAAGAGGGTGGATTTTTGCACCCACATGACAACAAGCCACCGCGTGATCACCTAGTTTCCCAAAAGATAAGAATTTGCCCAGAATTAGCAACACGGATGCAGAGATGCCATCAGTGCAGGCCGTTGTCTGGGAACACAAGACTGAACCAACCACTCTGCTCTTTTAGAAAGCCTTGCTAAGAGACGTGACATTTAAGGAGGGCCTAGAGCCACCCACTTCCAACCCCAACCCTCCCTATTGTTCAGGTAAAACCACCGAAAGTCTTCCTACTTGGCCCCCAGTAGTCTGAGGTATAGTATCATCTTCACTGAAGATCCTTTTAAATGTTTTAACATCAATTTTCATTGAATATCACTACAGAAACAGAGGCTTCCCTAGTAACTCAGCTGGTAAAGAATCTGCCTGCAATGCAGGAGACCCTGGTTTGATTCCTGGGTTGGGAAGATGCCCGGGAGAAGGACAGGTTACCCACTCCAGTATTCTTGGACTTCCCTGGTGGCTCAGGCAGTAAAGAATCTGCCTGCAATGTGGGAGATCTGGATTGGATCCCTGGGTTGAGAAGATCTCCCAGAGAAGGGAAGGGCAATCCACTCTTGCATGGAGAATCCCCATGGACAGAGGAGCCTCATGGGCTACAGTTCATGGGGTGACAAAAGGTTGCACAAGACGGAGCGACTAAGTACAGCACAGAGACAGTATATGAAATGTGACCCTGTTTTTGTTTAAAAATCTCATTATTAAGTAAATGATTCAACCTTCCTGATAATAAGGACAACAGCAATTTTAAAAAAAGAAAAAAACCTCGGTGAAAGAAAGCCTGAGAAATATAATCCAGAGGAGACTAGGGAGACCAGAAGATGAAATTCAAGATTCAGTCTATCAATACCTGGGTACCAATACTGAATCTTGGATGAGAAAAACGACAGTGGGAAAACTGGTGAAATGTGCATAAAGGTGGAGTCTAATGGATACTTAAGTACCAATGTTAATTGTTTTGGCAAATGTAGTAGAGGAAATTTAAGAGTAGAGTCTGTAGGAATATTGTACTGTTGTTGAAACTTTCCTGTAAATCTTAAGTTATTCCTAAATAAAAAATTTATTTAGGGGAACAAAAGCATGCCTGAGAAGCTTAGAATCAAGAAAAAATACAACTCCTAAGAGAGTCTTCCACGCATTCCTCTTTTTTTTTTTTAACAATAAGTTCGCTTAACTTACTGTCCTTATTTTTATGCTTGCTGTTTAGAAGCTCAGAGCCAAATTCCATGATGGATCACATCAACTTCTTTAACCCTTAGAGTTCTCATCTGTGTTTCCTCATTTTTCCTGATCCTAATTTCCCATTGCAGGTAGGAACAGAGCCTAACCTTGTTGCATTTCTGCTATTATTGTCTAATCCTTTCAGGAAGGAGGTTCCGCATTAATTATATATGTGAAAACTGTCCAAAAGCACAGAAGCAAGATAGTGATGGCCCAGAAAGTCATGGGTTATGGTGAATGGCTCCTTTAGACAGAAAGATGACTCAGGGGAGAAACAATGATTGTCTTCAAATAACTGAAAGATTGCCCTTGAAAAAGTAGGAGAGATATTCCTCCGTGTCACACCAAAAGGCCAAACCCCAACCAAGGGTAGCTCATCACTAGAGGCAGAGTTGAGTTGAGGAACTCAAAGTCAGGAAGAACTAGCAAAGCTGACAGGTGGGGGAGCAGTCAGTCCCCCCAACCTAGAGACACTTAAGGCACAGCTAGATTATTTCAACACGATCCTCTCTTTTAAAAATGCTATTAAGGGACTTCCCTGGCGGTCTACCGATTTAAGACTCCATGCTCCCAATGCAGGGGGCCTGGGTTCCATTCCTGGTCAGGTAACTAGATCTTACATGCCACAACTAAGACCCAGTGAGCCAAATAAATAATTCAATTAAATTAACAATGCTATTAAAATGCAATAAGTCTGAATAGATACATGCATATGTATGGCTGAGTCCACTTGCTGTTCACCTGAAACTATCACAACATTGTTTGTTAATTGGCTATGTGCTGTGCTTACTCATGCAGTTGTGTCCAATTCTTTGCAACTGCATGGACTGTTGCCCACCAGACTCCTCTGTCTATGAGGGTTCTCCAGGCAAGAATACTGGAGTGGGTTGCCATGCTCTCCTCCAGAGGATCTTCCCAACCCAGGGATCNTGCTGTGCTTACTCATGCAGTTGTGTCCAATTCTTTGCAACTGCATGGACTGTTGCCCACCAGACTCCTCTGTCTATGAGGGTTCTCCAGGCAAGAATACTGGAGTGGGTTGCCATGCTCTCCTCCAGAGGATCTTCCCAACCCAGGGATCGAACCCAGGTCTCCCGCATGACAGGCGGATCCTTTACCATCTGAGGCACCAGGGAAGCCCAAGAATACTGGAGTGGGTAGCCTGTCCCTTCTCCAGGGGATCTTCCAAACCCAGGAATCAAACTGGGGTCTCCTGCATTGCAGGCAGATTCTTTACCAGCTGAGCTGCCAGGGAAACCCTAATCAGCTATACTCCAATACAAAATAAAAAGTTAAAAATAAATGAATAAAATGTATTTTTTTTTAATGCAGTAAGACTGATTCAACGGGTAGCAAGACTCTAGTCCAGAGCATCTGTCAGGGATTCTGTCGTTGAAGAGGTTCAGCTAGGAGATCTGAACATTTCTTTCAGCTGCATATTCTGTGTTGTTCGTACTACAGTTCTGGATATGGAATGCATAAACATAACAGCGTGTGTGATATTCATTAAATGCTTACTCTGCTTTGGGAGCCATTATCTCTTGGAATCTTCCAGCAACTCTCCCAGTTGACCCATCAGGAGAGTTTATGCTCCCCTCAGTGACGCTGCTTTTCACACTGTTCTTGTTCCCAGTGGCAGTGTTGGTGAGCTGGCTGTGGTGTGATACCCCAAAGGCAGAGTCCAGGAGAGCTACTTGTGTCTTTTTAGAAAGAGGTACGGGTGACTGAGTCAGGGGACCCATTTAGTCAACAGCTATGGCCTTGACAATCAACTTAATAATGTATTGTGCTAAGTCACTTCAGGGCTTCCCTGATAGCTCAGTTGATAAAGAATCTGCCTGCAACGCAGGAGACCCTAGTTTGATTCCTGGGTCGGGAAGATGTGGTGGAGAAGGGATAGGCTACACACTCCAATATTCTTGGGCTTCCCTGGTAGTTCAACTGGTAAAGAATCCACCTGCAAAGCAGGAGACCTGGGATCAATCTCTGGGTTGGGAAGATCCCCTGGAGAAGGGTAGGGCTACCCACTCCAGTATTCTGGCCTGGAGAATTCCATGGACTGTGGAGTCCATGGGGTCGCAAAGAGTCAGATATGACTGAGCAACTTTCACTTTCAAGTCTCTTCAGTCATGTCCAGCTCCTTGTGACCCTATGGACTGTAGCCCACCAGGCTGCTCTGTCCAGGGGATTCTCCAAGCAAGAATGCCATGCCCTCTTTCAGGGAATATTCCCAACCCAGGGATCAAGCCCACATCTCTTTATGTCTCCTGCATTGGCAGGCGGGCTCTTTACCATTAGTGCCACCTGGGAAGCCCCAATAATGTACTGAGAAGATGGCAAGTCTATCTGTTCAGGAAAAAAATCTTTTCCTCAGCACCCCTAGCTTCAAGCAGAACATCCTTAAATGAATGCTGTGTCATATGTATAATATCACACCTACTAGGTGGGCAAATATTTTTGAGAACCCTTATTGCTAACATTTAGTGGTAAAGAACCTGCCTGTTAGTGCAGGAGACATGGGTTCGATCCCTGGGTCGGGAAGATCCCCTGGAGGAGGGTGTGTCAACCCACTCTGNTTTGGCATTGCCTTTCTTTGGGATTGGAATGAAAACTGACCTTTTCCAGTTCTGTGGCCACTGCTGAGTTTTCCAGATATGCTGGCATATTGAGTGCAGTACTTTCACAGCATCATCTTTCAGGATTTGAAAGAGCTCAACTGGAATTCCATCACCTCCACTAGCTTTGTTTGTAGTGATGCTTTATAAGGCCCACTTGACTTCGCATTCCAGGGTGTCCGGCTCTAGTTGAGTGATCACACCATCATGGTTATCTGGGTCACGAAGATCTTTTTTTGTGTAGATCCTCTGTGTATTCTTGTCACCTCTTCTTAATATCTTCTGCTTCTGTTAGGTCCATACCATTTCTGTCCTTTATTGTGTCCATCTTTGCATGAAATGTTCCCTTGGTATCTCTAATTTACTTGAAGAGATCTCTAGTCTTTACCATTCTATTCTTTTCCTCTATTTCTTTACCCTGATCACTGAGGAAGGCTTTCTTATACCTCCTTGCTATTCTTTGGAACTCTGCATTCAAATGGGTATATCTTTCCTTTTCTCCTTTGCCCTCAGCTTCTCTTCTTTTCTCAGCTATTTGTAAAGCCTCCTCAGACAACCATTTTGCCTTTTTGCATTTCTTTCTATATAGTGAGCTCTTTTAATCAGGCCATGGCTCTACTCAATTAACATAGGTCAGTTCAGTTCAGTCGCTCAGTTGTGTCCGACTCTTTGCAACCCCACAGACTGCAGAACACCAGGAGTCCCTGTCCATTACCAATTCCCAGAGACTACTCAGACTCGGTCCATTGAAGTTGGTGATGTCTTCCAACCATTTCATCCTGTCATTCCCTTCTCCTCCTGTCTTCAATCTTTCCCTGCATCAGGGTCTTTTGAAATGAGTCAGTTCTTCACATCAGGTAGCTAAAGTATTGGAGTTTCAGCTTCAGCAGCAGTCCTTCCAGTGAATATTCAGGACTGATTTCCTTTAGGATGGACTGGTTGGATCTCCTTGCAGCCCAAGGGACTCTCAAGAGTCCTCTCCAACACCACAGTTCAAAAGCATCAAGTAACATAGGTCACCTGAGTGGAAATTTTCCATCAATTTCTGAACGGCACAGATGGTTGCCCCTCCTGTGCTATTCAAAAGTCATCCTTCAAAGATCCCATTCTGAAATGGACTTTCCAAATATGGTCCCATTTAGGACTTCGTTGGTACCCCAGTGGTTAAGAATCTGCCTTCCAGTGCAGGGGACATGGGTTTGATCCTTGGTCTGGGAAGATCCCACATGCTGTGGAGCAACTGAGCCCATGTTCCTAGAGCCCATGCTGTGCTGTAAGAGAAGCCACTGCAACAAAAAGCCCAGGCTACAACGAAGAGCAGTTCCCCTTTGTCACAACTAGAGAAAACCTACACACAGCAGCAGAGACCCAAAACAGCCAAAAATAAACAAATAAACAGAGGTCCGCCCAACACCAGCACTGACACATCATACCACTGAGGCAGAAGCAGTGGGTGTGTTTGTCTGGTTCTTGATCACTTAAATCACCCCTTTTAACTCTCCTTCCCATTCTGTGTGTACAACCACAGCCTCAGAGAAGGCCAGGCATGGGTCTGTTATGAGGCTCAGTGACTTCTGTGTCTGTCACTGAAGCAGACAAAGAATCCCACAGAAGGTTTAAGTCCTGGCAATCAAACACAAGAGACTGGAACCTAGGCTTTTTTTTTTTTTTTTCTTCTCACCAACTCCAATTAAAAAAAGCATGGCTGTGACCCCATGGACTGGAGCCTGTCAAGCTCTCCGTCCATGGAAATCTCCAGGCAAGAATACTGGAATGGGTGTTTATTCCCTTCTCCAGGAAATCTTCCTGAGCCAGGGATTGAACCAGGGTCTCCTGCACTGCAGGCAAATTCTTTACCATCTGAGCCACTAGGGAAGCCCTTGGAGAAAATAACACAATGCAATCCTAGAAAACAGAAAAACTACCAAAGCACTTTCTTTTCACAAATGTTACTAAAATAAACTGCCTTGCAAAAACAAGCAGCCAGTTAAGCTTTCCACACAATTAACTAGTAGGCATTAGTCTATACTGGTGAGAACAATAAATCTACAGAAACCACTAGCTGCCAATCAAAAATATATTTGGAGTTAAAAAAATTAGTGATGTATATTTAGCATTATCAGTTTACTATCTGAGTCAATTGCGATAGCATAAATGATAAGCATCTGATTTCATGTTACGCATGTGCCTAGTACTTTACAAATACTATCTCTAGTCCGCAATACAATACTATAGGATATACATCATTCTAACCATGCTAGAAATGTAGAGATCAAACTTTAAAAGATTCTCCTCATATTTACTGAGCATTTACTATGGCTCACGGGCTTTCCAGGTGACACTAGTGATAAAGAGCCTGCCTGCTAATGCAGGAGACGGAAGAGACATGGGTTCAGTCCCTGGGTCGAGAAGGTCCACTGGAGGAGAAATGGCAACCCACCCCAGTATTCTTGGCTGGAGATCCCATGGACAGAGGAGTCTGGTGGGCCACCATCCATAGGGCTGCACAGAGTCGAACATGACTGAAGCGACTCAGCACACATACATGGCTCACAGTCTAAGTGCTTTGCGTGTGTTCTTTTACTTACCCTTCACAAAGTTAGAGAATCTAATTCAAGTCAGAAGGCTATGAAGTAGCTGACCGAGGTGCTCACCCAAGGTCAGGTAGAGTCCAAGCCCCTGTGCATTCCTTAAACCATCTCTCATTTAACCAGAACATGAAGACATAAAATATTTCAACTATGTGGCATCAAAGGAGTTCAAGTGACTGCCTCTACCTTGCAGACTGAAAGTTCCTCAAAGCAAGGACTGTAGTTGGTTTGCCTTTCCATCTCTCATGCCAATTACATCACAACGCCTGACACACACAGTACATGCTGAAAAAAGTTTGTCAAACAGAATATTTGAAAAGAGTGACACATCTTGAGGCAAATGCTAAAAGGTCAGCCCACAGACTAAATACCCGCCTCTCACCACCACCAGTATTCTTGCCTGGAGAATTCCATGGAGAGAGGAGCCTGGCTGGCTACCGTCCACGAGGTCACAAACAGTCAGACAAGACTGAGCAACTAACACACACTCATCACCACACTGGCAATCCAGTAGAGGGTCACGCAAATATAGAAGATGAGATAAATACAGAGATGGTGACCAACAGAGGAAGCTAAGGTGTCATGTTTCCCAAAGTGCGATTCTTAGAATATAGGCAGCAGCAGAATCACCTGAATTTTTGCTGAAAGCAAAAATCCATGGGGACCGCCCCAGATACATGCAGTCAGACACTCCGGGGAAGGGACCTGGGACACACACATTATTCTGCACTCCGAAGATAACTCTTAAACACAGGAAACTGAAAGTGATAGGTGATAGGAAGTGGTGAGAAGCAATTATGCTGAAACTGAGAATTAGATGCACAGACAGGAAGGCCAGCTATTATCTTGCTTATAAAGGCCTGATCTTTTACTAACACCTTCCTCTGGGACTCGGTCATTTACTTTGATAACTGACGGAGACCTGGCAGAGTCAGAGAGAAGAGGGTTCAGAATCAGAGCCATGGTGCAGGGAACAGAGCAAACAAGCCGAATATTTTACTTAAAAACAAACCCCCTGTAAAGGGGGAGGTACACACACACAGCATATTTTGGTAGCATGCACATGTGTGCATACTCAGTCGCTCAGTCATGTCTGACTCTTTCGTGACCCCATGGACTGCAGCCCACCAGGCTCCTCCATTCATGGGATTTTCCTGGCAAGAATTCTGGAGTGGGTTGCCATTTCCTCCTCCAGGGGCTCTTCCTGACCTAAGGATCAAAACCTGCATTTCTTGCATCTCCTGCATCTCTAACATTAGCAGGCGGGTTCTTTACCACGAGTGCCACCTGGGAAGCCCAGCACGTACACTCCCAACAATTAAGTCACCAGGTTTCCCCCACGTGGAAGGCTGCCTACTCCTGGCCAGTTTTCAGCTTTCAAATCTTATTTGAAATCAGGTGACACTTCTGCAGCGAAGAGAAGGGAGTCTTACTTGAAGGGTGGAGGTAGATAATGTCTTTCACGGTGAAGTCCCGGGACTGGGCGGCTTTCAGACAGTCAGCCAGCAGACTGAGGAGCAGGAGCCAGGCCAGGGCAGGGCCAGCTTCCATGGCAGACCAAGGCTTCACTCATCCAGGGGGCCTGGGAGCGGGGCCTCGGGACGATGAAAGAGGATTTGCACCTGAAATACGAAGCCAGAGTCATCTCAGTGTCTCAATGGGGAAAGCCACAGAGATTCGGCCCAGCTTCTGCTGGCAGGATGAGCGGGGGAGAAACAGGGAACCCAGGGTACAAGGATGTGGGGAGACAGGGAGAGAAACTTTATAGACTGTAATTTTAGAGCACTTAGAAAACTTCAACCCAAATCCATTCTTAATTAGGTTGCTAAAGCTCCACTGCTAGCAGTCCCTTCTAATATCCAGCAGAGATGATATCAAGAGAGATTGAATTTTAATGAAATCCAGCTATTTTTGCCAGGAGGCCAGGGGATGGCTGCCAGAATCGACAATAAATAAGTCAGGCGCAGAAGCGCAGAAGCATTTCTTTGATAACAGTGAACGCCAGGGATGAGAGTACAGCCGTACTGGGTCATGCTGCCCATACAAACCTGTACAGGCTAGACTTTAAGATTAGAGAAGAAAAAAGATACGTAGGTAAACTGGCCTCTCCAATGAACCAAAATGTGTCTCCTTCACACAACTAACACTATTGGCTGCCTACTGTTGAAGTCCTTAGTATGTATCAGCTGATTCTCCACATAACCCTATGAGATGGGCACCGTTACCATCCCACTGTGAGGTAACAAGTCCAACAAATAGGCAGAGAAGTTGATTTTAGCCCAGGCAGTCTAATAAAGAAGCTGCGTGCAAATGCAGGAGACATAAGATACCTAGATTCAGTCCCTGGGTCAGGAAGATCCCCTGGAGGAAGCCGTGACAACCCACTCCCACTCCAGTATTCACGCTGGGAAAATCCCACGGACATGAGAGCCTGGTGGGTTATAGTCGACAGGGTCACAAAGAGTCGGACATGACGGAAGCGACTGAGCACACACCCAGTCTAGCCACTGAGACCGCAGTTAAAATAAGGTGATACTGTGTTCTTCCAAAGACTGATTCACGGTGTATAACAAAACCTGAAGAAATGAGACCAGCGTGTCACTGTAACACTAAGCTATCACCATTCTATCCTTTATTTGGACTCTTTATTCTTTTCAATTAAATTGATAGCAGTAAAATCTTTACTTACTTAGAATACCATTATTTGAGCACCCATGCAATGGGTCAAGTTAGATATTCACTTTAAACTGGCTAAAAAATAATTTGGACCTTTTGTTCACGAATTCTGATACAAATATTCAATGACATTTTTAAAACAGCATAACAAAACAATCCTAAAGTTATTCTGCCAAAACAAACAGAAAACAAGAGTAAATATATTACAAATCAAAATCAATAGAGAAAATCAATATGGATTAATCAGATATTAGAACACAGTACAGAGTAATATTAATCAAAACAGAATGAGAGAAAGCATAAAAATGAATTCAGAAAATAGAACACTCTAGGGAGCTCAAACATAGACCTATTTCACAGTACAAGAAATTTTTCAAAATCACAGAATAGGAAAACATTAAATAACAGTATGATAACTTTATTAAAAACTGTGAAAAAGATTAACTGACACCAAACAATGCACGATACACTCAAATTAACTCCAAATGGATTGGTGTGTTATTTTGTTTTAAATAGATGAATTGCCAGAAAACAGAGTAGAGCCCTTATCACCATGTAACAGCCTGATGATGCCAGCCTTGCCAATTTCACACTCACTACACCCTCTTCCATTTATAATTTGGTTCCCCCCAAACAGGTTTGCATTCAGAAAGGGAAGGAGAGGCTCATCCACTTCATAATGTGACTGCCAGGCACTGTGCTAGGCGCTTGGTTAAAAAATGTGATGAGAAAACAAGTACCAAGGATCTCTTTTCCTCCATGAGTGACAGACATAAACGTTGCTGCTGCTGCTGCTGCTGCTAAGTCGCTTCAGTCGTGTCCGACTCTGTGCGACCCCAGAGATGGCAGCCCACCAGGCTCCCCCGTCCCTGGGATTCTTCAGCCAAGAACACTGGAGTGGGTTGCCATTTCCTTCTCCAATGCGGGAAAGTGAAAAGTGAAAGTGAAGTCGCTCAGTCGTGTCCGACTCCTAGCGACCCCATGGACTGCAGCCTACCAGGCTCCTCCATCCATGGGATTTGCCAGGCAAGAGTACTGGAGTGGGTTGCCATTGCCTTCTCCGATGACACAACGTTATTTCATCTTAACCGGGGGTAAGAATACTTCCGTGTACATCCACTAGGTTGGGTGAGGCAGCATCTGAGGGACAGGTTCGCACAGCGCCCCCTGGACCCTCAGAAGGTATCGCATTGACACCAGTCACAATCTGGGCTCAGTTCGACAGGGATGGTGAGAAAAGGTTTCTAACATTAAATATCAACAAGCTGCCAATCTTAAATTCTTTTTAATCTGAAACTTGATGTCAACACATACCAAACACTGTAAGTGGCTCATTTTCATTAAAGCATCTTTCAACCACAGTATTCCTTCCAGTTATTGATTTAAATTGCCTCCCTCTGCACAGTCCTTGCATAAGCATCAAGCATTACTTAACGTCATCTGAAATTAACCTTATTTCAACCTCTTTGGCATGACTACCCAGCCAAGAGCCTTCATTTCACAGCTTGCATTGACCATGCATGAGTAACACATAGAGGGGAAGAGTGAGACGTCTGAATTTGAAACCTTGCTCCAGTACTCTCTTGCTGTGCAACCTTAAGGGAGTTACTTAACAACTCTGTGCTCCAGTTACCTCATCTGCAAAATGAGGATAATACTGCCGCTGCTGCTGCTAAGTCACTTCAGTCGTGTCCGACTCTGTGTGATCCCACAGACCGCAGCCCATCAGGCTTCCCCGTTCCTGGGATTCTCCAGGCAAGAACACTACCAACCTTAAAACTGTACTATGCTGGCTCAGTGATAAGGAATGTGCCTGGCAGCGCAGGAGACATGGTTTGGTCCCTGGTCCAGGAAGATTCCCACATGCCATGGGCAACCAAGCCCCTGCACCACAACAAATGAGCCTGTGCTCTAGAGCCCGGGAGCCCCAACTGCTGCGTCCACATGCCGCAACTACTGAAGCCTAAGCTCTCGAGAATCCCTGTTCCACATCAAGAGATGCCACCGCAGGGAGGGACCACAGCACCGCCACTAGAGNCCCCTGCACCACAACAAATGAGCCTGTGCTCTAGAGCCCGGGAGCCCCAACTGCTGCGTCCACGTGCCGCAACTACTGAAGCCTAAGCTCTCGAGAATCCCTGTTCCACATCAAGAGATGCCACCGCAGGGAGGGACCACAGCACCGCCACTAGAGAGTACCCCCCACTCCCTGCAGCTAGAGAGAAGCCCATGCATCAGCAAAGACCCAGCACAGTTAGAAATCAACCAATCAATAAAATTACAGAAAAAGGGTACTACGAGTTGTCCTTAGAAAACAGGTTTGCCAAGGGGGAAGGGTTCTTGGGAGGGATGGAGTGGGATGCTGTGGTTAGCAGGTGTAAACTATTATATATAGAAAGGACAGAACAGCAAGAATGGGAGGAACAAACCCAGGACAATGAGGGTAAAGGAAAAAGAGAGAACAGGAGGGAGAAATAGACAGAGGTAAGATGAAGCTAGAAAATATAAAGCAATGTGATCCTATGTTACTATGCTGCTCACCGCTTCATAACAAGCCAGAAAGAGATGATTCCAAGGGGCAGCTGCACTCAGTGTGGTCCATGGAGGAAGAAACGAAGGAAAGTTTATCTGCCTGGCGCCGTTCTGTCTCTTGTCTCCCATTGATCGAGATTCACTCCACAAAGAACTCAGTCCTCGACATTTCAGCAGTCAGAGTGGAGGGTCAACCCCATGAGGATGCACTTCTGACCTTTCGAAGGCACCAGCCACAGGAATCTAAGATAACACTCAAGGTTTGTCCCTAGTGCATGTGATATTAACCCTTGTAAATGCCACAAGCTTTTGTTTCAGGGTTCGTTATTTTTATTTAAAGTTTTTTCTATTGAGATGAAATTCACACCACATAAGAGTCATCATTTAAAAGCAATACAATTTAGTGGGGGCTCTTAGTATGTTCATAGTATTGGGCAACCATCATCTAGTCGAGAATGTTTCCCTCACCCCTGAAAGAAATCTTGCACCCATTAGCAAGTCATTCCCAATTCTCTCCTCTCCCCACTCCCTGGCAACTACTAAGCTGCTTTCTATCACTATGGATTTGCTTATTGGGAACATTTCATGTAAGTGGAATCATACAAGATATAGTCTTTTGAATCTGGCTGCTTTCACCTAGTATGTTTCCAAGGTTCATCCACGTTGTAATATGAATCAGTACATGATTTGTTTTTATCGCTGAATAACATTTCATTGCTATACCACTCATCATTTGATACACATTTGGGTGGTTTCCACTTCTGGTCTATTTGTGACTAATGCTACTATTAACATTCATGTACGTTTTTTGTATAAACATATGTTTTTATTTTTCTTGGGTATATACTTAAGAGTGGAATTGCTAGATCTTATGGTAACTATGTTTACCCTTTTGAGGAACTGCCAAATGGTTTTCCACTATGACTACACTATTTTACATTCCGATCAGTAACATTTCTCTGCTTCTTCACTAACATTTACTTACTTCACCAAACATTTTATTACAGTCACCTTAGAGATTGTAAAGAGCACTGTGGCTTTGGGTTCCATTTTCCAAATGACTACTGAGTTGAACATATTTTCATGTGCTTACTGGTCATTTGTATAACTTCTTTGGAGTAATATTTATTCAAACACTTCACACACTTTAAATTGAGTTATCTTTTTATTGCTGAGTTATAAGAGTTCTTTCTATATACTAGACTCTGGACCCTTTTCAGATATATGATTTGCAACTGTTTTCTCCTTTTCTCTGTGCTGACTTTTCACTTTCTTGATGACATATTTTGATAAGCAAAAGCTTTAAATTTTGATGAAGACCATACATTGCTTTTTATAAACAGAGATTGTGTTCTCTTACACAAGTCAAGCGCAACACAGCGCAACACAAAAAAAGATGTGCTTACAATGCACAGTAAAAGAGCTCATCCACTTTATAGTAGCCAGAGCTATTTTTCCATCTTTTTTCCATGAGAAAACAGGATGGGCAGGACTACCTATTAATATCACCAGCTGCTTACATTTCTGCAATAAATCATGAAGCACCACTCACTCTATTAGTGTTTTCTAGGAGATGAAAAGTCAAAGATGAGCGGCAGGCATTCACAATTAGTCTAACTGCTACTGAAATATGGGCTCTGCTGACAGGGATGTATCTTTTCTTTTCAAATCCTCAGTAGTTTATGGAGCTCTAATCCCGGAACCCCACAGATACCATGCTGGACATACTCATTGATATGAACGGTCATTTCTAGGACTTTGATGCTTTTTCCCTAGAGTCCACTGTGTCTGTGGAATGCTCTAGAGATTTAGAAAAGATGTTGCATTTCCATTTTGTGCATTGCTATTTGAATATGTGCTGAGGATTCATCCCTGACTACAGCTCTCTTATGAAGAAGTACACTCTCATTTTCACAGCTCTGTGACCTTTCATTTGTTATTTATGAGCTTTTGCAAATCTAATACCATTCTGACAGATTTAATTTGTGCTCTAAATTACCTTTGCATGAGTTACTCAACTGCTGGGTTTATTCCAATAGACTACTTGCTACATTCTGAAACAGAAAAAAAAATTAGTTCAAGATCTATTAGACTTCCTCCACTTGGGAGAAAGTTGAAAAGAGTGACATTCTGATTTTTACTCCATGGTACTAGATGGTATAAAGGAGGATTTCTAACTCTAGTCAGAGAGTCAAAGCAACAGAGTCAGAACAGAGATCAAACTTTACAAATCTACATCCTAACTGCTATTTCGTATAGAATCCATAAGAAACAATTACTTCCTATTCCTTAAACTGATCACTGGATAACAGTGAAGCACTTCTGGAAGTTACAGATATAATAACTAAGTACTAAGTGACATGCCTCAATACTAAGTCAATATATAAGCAATTGTAAAGTAGAGAACTAACCCAAATATAAATATTCTTCAATGCTACTCATAAAAATTTGAACTGCCTTAATATAAGCACAAAATGGAATTCTAAAACCTGAAAGATCATTACAATTCTTGATTCAATTGTCAATATATATAGATTAGGCTTGGTGCCTTAATGATCCAAAAAAGTTAGTCCAGCTCCCAAAAGTATAAATTAAAGGTATCATGTCACAAAACTAAGTCTACTTAAATATTATAATTCTGACCATAGTACTTGTCTCACAATTTGGGGACCTTGCATAACATGTGGCGGTTTTAAAACATGTCTGCAAACCTGTTGACAGGTCACTGTAATTCTGGGCCAAACCTCCTGACCAGTTGACCAGAGCGTGGTGGAAATGACACCATGTGACTTTCAAAGCTGGATCATAGAAGGTGATTCAATTTCTAGCCAGTGCTCTGAACCACTCATGCTGAAGCTGCACAAGCAGTCTGGGTCCTTTGGGTAAAATGCTGTGAGAAAGCTCAAGTCGTCCAAACAGAGCAACTGAGAGTTCATGAGGAGAGAGAGCTGCCTGCTGGTCCTTAGCTGCTCCAGCTCCCTCTCCTCCCCTCTACCCCAGTTCCAACCACTGTCCGATTGCCACTGCGTGGAAACTCCAAGCGACAATTGCCCAGCCAAACCCTTCCCATATTCCTGACCCACAGAAACCATGAGATAAATGAAATAATGGTTATTGCTTTATGCCACCAGGTTTCAGGTGGTTTATCATGCAGAAATAGATGTCTGGAACATAAGGAACTGGAGCAGGAGATCTAATTAGGAACTGCAGTTCTGCTCAAGAAGATAGTCCTGCTTTTCACACTGGTTGGCAGGCACAGAAATCCAATCAAACAAGCTGTAACCCAAATTGAAGGAAAGGGGTGAGGGGCAGAATTTTACTGTCTCACTTGACTGTCCAGCTCAGACACAGCTGAACTTTAATCCCATTATCAGAAATGTCCATCCCTCTGAAAGGACTTCTGCCTTGCCCTCTCTCTTGCTTTTATTCTCACTCACGTCTTCTCAAACAGTAACCACCAGCAGTTTCAGAAGCATTCCCGGGGAGGCCCTTCCCCATCTGTTCCAGGCAAAGCCTGAAAAAGGAGCGAGCTTCGTCCTTTGACCTCAACTGGCCAGGGCTGGGTGACTAGCACACCACAGAGATGAACACATAGCATCAACTTCATGGAAATCACATGGCTATATTGGTTTCCCACAGGAAAATCTAGGTGTTGTTACCTGAAGAAGAAAACTGGATGCTGGGCTAGCAGAATTACCCCAATGTCCACGACAACGAATAACACAGACTTCTAAGTAACTTCACTAGCCTAGACGTGCAAAGTAAAATGAATGGAAGCTCACATGAACATTTCGGCAAATGCCAGAAGGTGGAGAGGTTACCTGCTGACACGATTTACTTCTGTAAAAATAGAATATTACTCCATTACAACTTTCAAATCAAATATAAGGTTTAAACAGGTTCACATGGGTGTATGGAATCAGTTTTGCCCTATACTTTCCCCTTCTGAATGGAATGTCTCCTTGATTCACACACACCATGCGTTGCTATTGGCAAGCACAATGTTCTTTGATGAGCTATCCTACAGGACATTGTTAATCAGCCCTCTCTGAAAAAGAAGCCCCCAAGAAGTAAAACTCAGGAGCATGTGTATGTCCTGTTCTTCCCCATGTGGAAAAACATGGGAAAGGAGGGAGAAAAAGAGAATGAAGCTTGTTGGCCAAGAGAAACAGAGGAGAGATAGAGAAAAAAGCCAAGCTATGTACAACCCTTGCTTTTTGATCAAGTTTTAACTCTTCCTTTGGATGCTTCAGTTTCCATCCAATAAATACCACTTTGCCCAAGCTAGTTTGAAGTGGCTTTCTGTCCCTTGAAATCAGGAGCTCTGACCAATTCAAGAGTCTTCCAAAAGGGTCCAGTCACTAGGTTATATTTTCCTTTGCAAAAAATATGCACTTTATCAACTAAAACATGCACTTATCAACTAAAAGGTTAGAGTTGGTTTTTTAAATGTCAATAATAGAGAACTATCTCTTTCAGACTTCACAGATACTGATGTTTCATTTCCATAACCTGAAGGGTGATCGATGTTCACATATTCCCAACTTAAATTGAGGATCTATTTGCATAAAAATCAATGCTTTGAAGAAATGTGTATTTCTTTTTCAGGAACCCCTTGGCAAGAGCTTGAGTTATAGGGAAAAGCTGCCTTTCTATTTTGCCCTAAGCTGATTTAGAGGTCAGTTGCATCAAAAATGATTCAATTCTTGAAGGATAAATGATGCTGGCCAAATATGTCTAGCAGTATGTTCATGTTTCTAAAGATGGTGTATTAAGCCTCTTCTGCTTCTTGGCCATGTGCTTGTTTGATTCCTCTATTAATTTGAAGGTACTAGGGAACTGACAGTACTCGCCTGGAAAATCCCATGGGCAGAGGAGCCTGGTGGGCTGCAGTCCATGGGGTGGCTAAGAGTTGGACATGACTGAGCGACTTCACTATCACTTTTCACTTTCATGCATTGGAGAAGGAAATGGCAACCCACTCCAGTATTCTTGCCTGGAGAATCCCAGGGACGGCGGAGCCTGGTGGGCTGCCGTCTCTGGGGTCGCACAGAGTCGGACACAACTGAAGCGACTTAGCAGCAGCAGCAGAGAACTGACAAGATGGTTTTCAAGTATACACAGCCATAAGTGGATAAAGTCAAAGAACTCTCTGGGCAAGAATGGGACACTGAGTACATTTCAGCTAGTCTGCCAATTTTTTATTTACTTAGAAGCGAGTAGCAATTTGGAGAAAGTTTTGCTTTTGTGTTTTTCACTATATGTTTCTGTATGTTTTAAAATGTCATGTTTACATTTTATTTTTTCTAGGAATTTTCATCTTAGAAACCTTTCAAAAATGTGGAAGTTCAAAATATTCTCAGAAACAATACAACAGTGATAGGGACTTCCCTGGTGGTCCAGTGGCTAAGATTCCACACTCCCAATGCATGGAGCCTGGGTTCAATCCCTACTCAGGGAACTAGATCCCATATGCCACAACTAAAGATCTTGTATGTCATAACTAAGACCTTGTGCAACCACTTAAATAAATAAATATTTTTTCAAAAGAAAGAAACTATATGATAGCTATAAGTGGATTTAATTGCAAACGCATTTGCTCTTGGGTTCGAAATAGCCCAGTTCCATATCCAACATTTAGATCAAAGAAGAGTTACCTTGGTTCTATACAGAGGCAGTCTTCTTTGTATTTGGAGTAGTATGTTAATGTTTCCCCTGTTGATATAGAGTGTTTCCAAAACTTCCCTAATAATCAGTTATAAAGCTGGCACTGCCTCTGTGAATCCATGAGAATGTTCTGCAGTGTTTGAAGCATGTTTTACTGGCAGAGATGGTGTTTGGGACCACTCTGTCTTGCTTTTAGAGACCTGGTGTGAGGATTCTTTCTGAGACCTTGAGGCCTATTAATTCTTCATGTCACCCCTCCCAGTTGGCTGTGGCCACTACCATGCTCATCCACATTAAGTGCTCTCTGCCTCTCTCACCTCCTCTTACACATCAGAAAGCCGAATGTAAACAAATGACCCCACATCTCTGACCTCGTCATGAAATATTCCTTCTATTGCTTTAAGGTTGACTAAAATCTGGCTCACAGAGGAAAAGAAAAAAAACACTTTCTTGGAGACTCCTGGTGGAAGGTGCTCATCTACCCAAGCTCCATGGATCCTGGGGCAGGAGGGAGCCAACATTCCTCTCCCTTCTGCTGCAGCCTACAAAACATTGCTCTTCCTCTTCAACTGATATTCCTCCTCATCTGAAAAGCTAAACCAGCTGCCCTTATGGCTATTGTGAAGTGGCTGGAGAATATTAAGGATATAGCCCACCATCAACCATTAACAGCATTTAGCCTAATCTTGATTTTCATCCAAGATTCAGAAGAATCGACCAATCTTAAATCTTATTTCCTGTCTTGCATGGAATAGAGTTTTGCCCAGGGTTCCAGGAATCCTAATCAAGTTTTTGTCAAAAAAGGCCTTGAAGACTGTTTCCATTTATCCATGGGTAACTCAAGTTCAAGAAGACGGTGTAACTGCTAGTTTGATAGGTGTAGAGGGCCCTTTCAGCATTTCTTACAGTGTAGTAGGAAAGACAAACTTGCACTCTCTTCTTGCGGGAAAAAAATGGAAAAAAAATCAAATAGCCAACATCAAAACAATGGCTTATGTAAAAACACTATGGCTATACTTTTTTCAAATCACTGGGTTCTTTGCAGCTAATTATAGACAGCCCTACCCCCACAGTTTATAGTGGTTCAACTTAATGATTTTTCAATTTCGCAATGGTGCAAAAGCAGTAAGCAATCAGTAGAATCCATTTTTAATTCTGATCTTTTCCCAGGTTGGTGATTGATTGATGGGGCTGGTGATACACAATACAATCCATCCCAATGCTGGGCAGCAGTTTCAGTTCCCATCAGCCATGCCATCATGAGGGTAAAAAAATGAAACAACAGTCATTCTATTAATATATCCATACAACCATTCTGTTTTCCACTTTCAGTACAGTATTCAAAAAATTCTACAAGCTATTCAACAATTTATTGTAAAGTTGTTGTTGAGTCATTAAGTTGTGTCCAGCTCTTTTTGTGACCCCATGGACTGCAGCCTACCAGGCTCCTCTGTCCACGGGATTCTCCAGGCAAGAATACTGGAGCGGGTTGCCATTTCCTTTTCCAGGGGATCTTTCCAACCCAGGGATTGAACCCACATCTCCTGCTTGGGCAGGCAGATTCTTTATCACTGTGCCACCAAGGAAGCCCTTCATATAAAATGGGCTTTCTGTTGGATGACTTTGCCTTAACTGTAGGCTAATGCAAGTGTTCTGCTTAAGGTAGGCTGGACTCAGCTATCATGGTCCATTGGTTGGGTGTAGTAAATGCATTTTTGACTTCAGGATATTTTAACTTATTATAGGTTTTTCAGGACCTAACTCCATCATAAGTCAAGGAAGACATGTAATAAATCTTACCCCATGTTTCTCATTTAATAAGTAGTATGTTTTTAAAAACAAAATTATCCATGCATTCATCCTCCAAGTTTCTGATAACCAATTACCTTGAGCAACACACAGTATGTCTCTCTCCCGATGACTCAAAGATCATCAGTTTTGGTTTTGTGAAAGGGTATTGGGGTCTGCTAAAACTCAAGAGTCCAAACTATAACTTGATTTTTTAAGAAGACTTTACAGATTAACACAGTCATTGTGAGGAAGGAATGCTTTCCTCACTCTGGGTTTGAAAGCAAAGGAATATATCAAATGACTCTAATTCCGTATCACTGAGGTAGCATCCTTCCTTTGTAACACTCCATCTTCATTTATAAGTCTCCATAAATAATGGTTATTAAATAAGTCTACTACTGTAGCAGAACAGATCCAAATAAGATTTTACATAGTATTCATTCAGACAGAAAAGGATATGGGAATTATTAATAAAAGAAAATTATCCTTGGTAACAGAAGATATTTTTGGTTTTGCATCTAAATTAATTTTCTTCTTACTGAAAAAAGTTACTGAGTAGCTTCTTGTGTATAAGGAAATGCAGCTATCCAGACAGACTCCACTCCCTGACTGCTGACACTGAATTCAGCCATGTGAGAGTGAGTTTCCCCTCCCTTCTCCCTTATTACTGTTTTCCTATTTCTTTTTTTTTTAAATTTTTTTATTTATTTTTTTAAAATTTGACTTTACAATACTCTATTGGGTTTGCCATACATCGACATGAATCCACCACANTAGCTCACAGCACAGTCCAGGGCGGCCTGGGCGATGCCCAGGGCCTGGGAGGCGATGCCAATGCGGCCCATGTCCAGGGTTTGCTGTGAGGACCCACCTGTCAGGGGCCGGCCGTTCCCCAGGGCCTCACCCTAGGGACAACCCGCCCCCCGCTGCCAGGCTCACCATGGCGATCTTGAAGCCCAGCCCCGGCTCCCCCAGCAGGCTGTCCTTGGGGATGCGACAGTCCTCGAAGATGAGGTTGGCCGTGGACGAGGCCCGGATGCCCAGCTTGTCTTCCTTCTTCCCCAGCGTGAGCCCGGGTGTGGGCATGGGGACCAGGAAGGCACTGATGCCCTGGAGGCCGGGACACGCCCCTGACTTGCTCACCGGCCCGCGGCCACGCCCCTCAGACGAACCACCCGAGACTCCCACTCGGTCCCCGCCTGCAATTTCCACCTCCCTCAGAACCTCGCTGTGACGCCCTCTGCTGGCTCCTCCGGGGACAGCGCCGCCCGGGGCCGGAAAGGGTCGGCGGGCAAGAGCCCCAGAGCCCAAGCGGCTCTGTCAGACCCGAGATGCAGCTGGAGGAACTGAAGGGCTCGCCGCCCCTCCCTTGCGGGCCCCGCACCTTGTTATGCAAGGATCTGTCGGTGCTGGCGAAGACCACGACGGCCGAGGCCTCCCAGGCGTTGGTGATCCAGGCCTTGGTGCCACTCAGGACCCAGGAGTCACCGTCTGTCCGCGCGGTGGTGGCCGCGGCCCCTGCATCGCTGCCGTTCCCTGCCCCACACGCAGACTCAGAGTCCACCGCCGCCAGCTCGCCCAGGACCCAAGCTCACACCTCCCACGACAAGCACCCCCCAAACCAGAGGAGCAAAGATCATTTCCTTTTAGGTCCTTGGCTTAAGCAAGGGAGAGCCAGAGAAAGCAAAGATCAGGGCGGCCCTGTCTGAGCGCAGGCTCCCAGTGGGGCTGCCAGCTCTGTGCCTTTGGGCAGGTGGCTTTCACTCACAGAGCTTCATTGCATCTGTGAAAGGAAGCACATCACAGCATCCTTAGGCCGCCGTCATAAAAAGATGAACGTATATTGAAAACACCTAGCCCAGGCTGGGCACGTGATAAGCATTTGTTGCATTTCATTTTTTCCCCTCTCCTGTTTTGTGGGCACACCTGGCTGTGCATTTCTTAAGGCTGGTGGTGCGTGATGTAATATAATGCTTAGACTCAGTCTGAAATTGTTTGAAAGAGCCTCCCCCCACCCCATCCCTCCCGCCCCACTGGCCCACACAGTCACACAACTAGAATCCCAGTGGTCAGTATGCATTCTGATCTATTCTGATCACAAGTCTTCTTTGCGGGCTTCTCTCTCCATTTTGCATTTGGCCAGAAGAGAGCCGGGTGTCGGGACGTGTCCACACCCGCCTGCCAGGTAAGTTACTGGTTCCTTTTGAGTTACCAGATGAGGAGACTGAGTTTGGCCCCTTTAGTGAAATTTAGGACGTATTCTGGCCTTTGGTTTGAAGAGAGCACTAGTTTGCTTCAAGCCACCTTGGAAGCTGTGGAGTAGGAAGCAGTTCTGCTTGGTGGGCATTCGAGGCACTCCAGCTATACCCACAGGGGAGAAAGAGACGACTGGGCAACTCCTGAAGAAGTGTTCAGCCTCAGGAGTGGTTCAGACCTGCACCCTGAAATATCAGTGAAGCAGCAGTTTGCCTCTTACTGGCAAAGATTTGAAAATCGATTGTCATCAGTATCGGCCAGGGTGCAGAGAGGGCCGCCCCCACCCCGCCCCTGGCTCTGCTGAGGGCACGTGCTCGGGGAGAACCTCCATGAAAAGGGACTTGTTCCTTGCCTCTGAGCCTAAAAGGCTTTCATACCCCCACATCAGTAATTCCACCTCTAGAGATGGAATCTCACAGACAGCCGTAAATGCAGCGAGGAAATTTAAGCACAAAGATGGTGGTTGTGGGTTTTTTTCCCACCAATATTTTTTTTTTAAAGAAGGCAAAATACCTGAGTGTATGAAAAATAGGGGAACTGGTAAAATTATGATAACAGCCATGTGATAGCATATTCTGCAGACTAATCTGTAACAATGTGAAATTGTTCGTCTCACATTAAAAGAATAAAGCCAGTCTTAAAGTTACGTGTACACGTATGTGTGTATGCATATATTTAACACTTTTATGACCTACACATACACTTATGTAATGATGTGTTACATTAAAATATGAACACTTGGGAAAAAAAGCCTGTAGAATCAATATATCAATCATAAGGGTATAAGATTCTGAGTACTTTTTATTTTGTATGCTGTTCTCTGTTTTCTAGCTTTTTACAGTAAACCTATCTACTTTTGTAATCGGAAAAGAATGGTAAAAAGGTAATTTTTTGGACGTGGTCCTTGCCCTGAAGTGCACTGTTTCTGTGCTTACACTGAAGTGCCTCTAACTCTGGGGCGGCCGACCCTTAACCGTCACGCTCTCTGCCAAATGCTGCATATTGACCAGTATCCCAGTAATTTTTTCCAAGCGCTCAAGGCCTCTTCCTTAGGTTTACTTTGCTATTTATAAACAGCTCCTGCTTGTTTAAGACAGAAATCTCCAAAGGCCCATTAGTGCCTGCTGGAGTTCAGGGCAATATTTTGGCCACCGCACAGACNACATGGGGTCACAAAGAGTGAGACACTACTGAAGTGGCTTAGAATGCACTTTGCTAACATTACAGGTAACCGGTATTTTAAACAACATCCAAAAATCAAGTAATGAGTGAAGGATCATCTCAATTCTTCATCTTGTGGTTTAAACTTTTTTATAAAGTACTCATTTGCCAGTGATTTTATTTTTAGCCTCAGTACCTCTTGGGAAGTAGCTATTGAGCTCCATTTTTAACATCTGCAAAATGGGGACATGAGCCCAATGACTCAACCCTCCAGACTGTGGTGGATTATCATGCTGGGCTCCAGGACAACAAAAATGGTACTCTTTTGAAATCACAGCTTCTGCCACAGGAAGGAGCTAATGATATTAACTGTTATTAAGCCATCCGGAGGAACATTTGGAAGCAGAATAGCATTGGCCTTACAGAAAATAAAAAACAGGAGTTTGTGATAGGGGTCTTGTTCCTCAAGAGGAATAGCTTGTAGGAAGAGAATAAATGTTGCCCAAGGTTCAAAGGAGACAGAACCTTGTTAATAAGGTAACGTTATAACAGTTTGTAACAGTTATAAAAGTTTGTCACTGAGTGTCCAGATGCCATGTGGCATATACAGATCAATCAGACACCTTCCCTGCCCTCAATTACCCGCAGTTCACAGCAAAGGCAGAAAAAGCAGCAATAAACGAAGCAAACTGGGTCACATGCAATAACAGTACTGTGCCAGCACAGAAGAGAAAATGATGGATTCAGAGCAGTCTTGATAAGCATTCTGAACAAGGTGGCCTCAGAACTTGGTCTTAGGGTTGGTTAAGAATCCTATAGACGAGGTTAAAGGAGGAAGGAGGAAAAAGAAGAAGGTTCTGACCAGGAGGGCAGGTTACACATAAAGACACGGAAGCAGCCAAATTAAAATTGTGACTTGACTTCCCTTGAGGTCCAGGGGTTAAGACTTCACTTTCCAACACAGGGGGTACGGGTTCAATCCCTGGTGGAGGAGTTCAGGTCCCACATGCCTCAGTCCAAAAAGAAAAACAAAACGAAAGACAGAAGCAATATTGAAATAAATTCAATATTTTTAAAAATGGTCTACATAAAAAAAAAACAAAACTGTGAATTTGTATCAAATGAGGAAGAGAGGGGATACAGGACATAAAAATAAAAAAAGCAAGCTGAGAGACTTCAGTGGTTAAGACTCCTAGCTTCCAATACAGGAGACATGGGTTCAAGCCCTGGCAGGGGAACTAAGATCCCACATACTTCTCACACTGACAAAGAAAATAAAAATTAAAAACAAAAACAAGGTGAAGGTCTAATGCTTGCTAAGGAAGTCAGCTGCTCTCAGAGGGGGTGGGGGGATCTGAGTTTCTCAGCCAGAGGAGAGGATTGTATTAATAACTGTGTTTTAGTAAGACTGCTCCAGAGGCACTGAAGAGGTTGCGATCTGAAGCACAGACTGAGGCAGGAAGCTCAGGAAGGAAACTCTTACAATGGTCCAAGTTCACACTGTTAAAGGGCTCAGTTAGCGCATAGGAGTGAAGTGGAAATTGCAGGTCATGGGGCTCTGCAGGATGTTCCCAGGGTTGGAGATCCAGGTTTCTGGAAGGTATTATTGGCATTAAGTAAGAGCTAAAGGAGATCAGCCCTGAGATTTCTTTGGAGGAAATGATGCTGGAGCTGAAACTCTAANAAATTGCAGGTCATGGGGCTCTGCAGGATGTTCCCAGGGTTGGAGATCCAGGTTTCTGGAAGGTATTATTGGCATTAAGTAAGAGCTAAAGGAGATCAGCCCTGAGATTTCTTTGGAGGAAATGATGCTGGAGCTGAAACTCTAATACTTTGGCCACCTCATGCGAAGAGTTGACTCACTGGAAAAGACTCTGCTGCTGGGAGAGATTGGGGGCAGGAGGAGAAGGGGACGACCGAGGATGAGATGGCTGGATGGCATCACGGACTCGATGGACGCGAGTCTGAGTGAACTCCTAGAGATGGTGATGGACAGGGAGGCCTGGCGTGCTGAGATTCATGGGGTCGCAAAGAGTCGGACACGACTGAGCGACTGAACTGAACTGAGCTGAATAGCGGACCACACTTGGCTGGCACTTCAGAGTTTCCACACCTACTGCCTCTTCCTTCCTCTCACCCCCGGTCCACACCCATCTTGCTCAGGGTGTCACTCCGCTACCATCCAGTCTCTCTACACTGGGGTCCGTTTCCAACAGGCTCTTAAAATCACATTCCAAGTGCATTTTCCCACGGGCTCCAGAACCGGAAGCGGTTCCCAGGTNCCTACTGCCTCTTCCTTCCTCTCACCCCCGGTCCACACCCATCTTGCTCAGGGTGTCACTCCGCTACCATCCAGTCTCTCTACACTGGGGTCCGTTTCCAACAGGCTCTTAAAATCACATTCCAAGTGCATTTTCCCACGGGCTCCAGAACCGGAAGTGGTTCCCAGGTCGGCCCATGCCCACCCCCTCTTCCCCGCCCCCGGATTCCTGGCAGAAAATGGAGAGGAAGGATTTTGGATTACTAAGTCATCTATCCCATCCACATTCATACCCCCGGCTCGGGCCCTGGTGCCAGCCAAGGCCTGTCCTCCGTTGCGTGTGACTGACTGACTCGGCATCGTCGCTGCTGCTTCCTCATGTCAGTTGCCAGGCTCCCCTCCACTTCTCTATCCTCCTTGCCTTCTTCAAAATCCAGCCTGGAGCTCACCTCCAGGAAACCCTACCAACCGGACATACCTGCCTGTTTGGGTTCCCTGTCCCCGCTGCTCTGCTGAAGACTGGCACCCCTAGAGGGACCCAGAGGGACACCATCTCTTCTCCCGAACTTGGCGGGAAACGCGGTTCCTTGCATCGCTTCCTGACAGAACTGCGCATGTGCAGAGAGATTCCCCTTCCCGGGCTTCCGCTTTACCTTCCACCTCTTCTTACGGAGTCGGGGGGTGCAGAATATTTTAAGACACAGACACCTCAGTCTCCTGGAATTTTGGCCACCAGAAGACTCTCAGGTCGTGGGATGACCTGCCATCCTTCCTGCCAGCAATCTGCCAAGATTTCGTCAACTAGAGAAAGGAGGCTATTCAGCCTCGCAGAGAAAGATAAATACTGTAGATAACTGGATAAAGCACTTGTAATTACCTCGGGAAGAGGAGATAAGAATAATGGAAATCTACAGATAATCCATTAGCTGCAAAAAGCCTTCCACATCAAATGTGCAATTTAAGTTGAAGCTTACAAGACACAAAAGAAGCCAGGGAAGTGTTTTCGGGAAGGAAGTAAAATCCAAAAAAACAGGAAAGACACAAAAACGTTCTCTACAAATGCTAGGCACACCATAGTTACTACCCCCAAACTCTGCGTGCTCTTTCCCATTAACCAAAAGGCTAAAGCTTTTCCAGCGCTGACAAGTGGCATCGGATCACTCCCTAGGGATTCTCTGTTCTTTAGCCACTTAACAGTCACAACAAATTTTCCTGTAGAGCCATTTAAAACATTATTCTCCAGGGGGTATTCTAGTTTACCTTGAAGAGCCTGTGGCATATATCCCAACCCAACAGCAAAAAGGCTTAAAATTCAACCCAGTCTAAGAGGCAGAAAAGCCTGCCCAGCCTGGGTAACTTTGTGAGCCAGGATGGTGGCTGGTTCCAACTCTATTTCAGGAAACTCACTGTTAGAGGCAAGAAAGGTCAGTCCAGGAAAGGGAAAAAGACATGCCTGCGGTCACCCAAACATTAGTGGCAGAATTCGCTCCAGGTCTGGGTCCTTCAAATCTGAGACCACACTTAATTTAAAATAGAAAACTTTAGGACTTCCCTGGTGGTACGGTGGTTAAGACCCTGCCTTCCAATGCAAGGGACATGGGTTCCATCCCTGGTTGGGGAAATAAGATCCCACATTCGACAGAGCAACTAAGCCTGTGCAGTGCAACTAGAGAAGCCTGTGAGCCACAGCAAAGACCTAGTGCAACCAAAATTTAAAAAATAAATAAAATAGAAATTTTCCTCCTATTTGTCTGTCCCTACTGTAACAGTCTGGGATGGACATAGGATATGCACCCCCCCAACTCCCTTTCAGGAAGAACTGTGGCCCAGTTGTGGGATGCATGGTCAGCACATGGCCATCAGCTCTCAGCTCCTTCGGGGTCTGCCTCCACTGTACACACCTGTGTCACCCAGGGTCACACGCTTCCCGGGTAGCCTGCATCCACTGACTGAGGCAGGGGGTAAAGACCCAGGCATTTCTGCCCAATAAGGGTAATGCAAATGGGCAATTTTTACTCCCAAGCTCTCGGCTGAGCTAATAACGAGGATTTTATCAGGCCCACATCACACTGACTTCTTCCTCTGCCTGATCTCATTTCCCTCTGGCTTCTTTCACAGATGCTGATTCCCGACACACATCTCATACCCCAGACTCCTCCTCACTACCTGCTTCTGGAGACCCTGACCTGCCCCACAGCCCACCCCAGGCCATGCCACACCGCTCTCCACTGTCCTGACTTACCCATCCTAATTCCAGGCTTGAACTCTAGGCCACCAATTGAGACAGCCTTTCACTCCTCACCCTGTACCCCAGGCTTCCCCTTTATCCTGAACTTCAACTCTCTCGAGCATGGTCTTCCTGCCTCCCCAACCAATGATGCAGCAGGATAGAAGCTCAGGAGATCTGGACAGGCTCCCCACAGGCCTCTGCCCATCAACCCAGACCCATACAGGGGCTTTGGCTGATGTGGGATAAGCCAGGTTCCCAAAGCTGGTGGAGCAGTCACATGAAGTATGTAAGAAGAGGCCCTCGTGCCTTATCTTGGGAAATGTGGATCATTCATGTACTGATGGCTCTCTTGGCTCTCTGGTTTTGCTTTAAGAGAATTGAAGTTTTTTAAAAACAGAGTTACCACGTGACCTTGCAGTCTTACTCCTGAGCATATATCAGGAGAAAACTATAATTTGAAAGGAGACTTGCACCCTAATGTTCATAGCAGCACTATTTACAATAGCCAGGACATGGAAGAATTGAAATGTCCATCGACAAATGAACAGATAAAGAAGATTATCTGCAATATATATAATGGAAAGTTACTGAGTCAAAAAAAGAATGAAACAATGTCATTTGCAGCAACATGGATAGACCTAAAGATTATCATACGAAGTGAAGTAAGTCAGACAGAGAAAGATAAATATCATATGATATCACTTACATGTGGAATCTAAAAAGAAAAAACACAAATGAACTTATTTTCAAAACAGAAATAGACCTACAGACATAGAAAACAAACTTATGGTTACCAAAGGAGAAAGGAACCTGGGGAAGGGATAAATTAGGACGACTGGTTTAACATATACACACTATTATATATTAAATAGGTAAACAGCAAGGACCTACTGTATAGCACAGGAAACTATATTCATTATTTTATAATAACCTACAAGGGAAAAGAATCTGAATTTATATGTCTCTGTGTATATATAAAACTGAAACACTGTGCTATACACTAACACAACATTGTAAAAGAACTATACTTAAATGAAATTTACACATTTTTTAAAGAGATAGACATTTTAAAATTAAGGCAGGTGCAGAATCTAAGCTACTTGTTAACAGAAAAACTCCATTTTGTAAGGTTCCTGGAAAAGAGCCTTTGGAAATCCCCTGACCTCATCCCACCGCCCACGAGCCAATTGGACCCCAGACCAAAATCTCCTGACTTAATGCTCAGGAACTTGTGGTCTACCTAGACAATAGGGACCAATCAAGAACCAACGCACAACCCTTCGAAAGAAAGTGACCAATCAGGCGTTCCCTTACCTAGAAATCCTTTTTTTCTATGTATACTCCCTATATAAGCAATGTAATCTAAAACCCAGGGCTCCTCCCTATAGCGGCTGTGTTGGTATCGTGGGAGCTCCAGCTCGAGCTTGGTAATAAAAACTCTCTTGCTTTTGCATTGGATACCAGCTCCCTGGTGGTCATTGGGAGATTTTGCGACTTGGGCATAACTCAGGATTTTGGAAACGAAAAAAAAAAAAAAACACCGGGCACTTGGTTTGCAGTGAAATTTGACTATTGTGGGTAGAGTGCCCAGGTCTAGTTTTCCTGAAATGGTTTTGATTTAAGCCTGCCATCACAGTACGATTGGCAAGTAGCATTACTTTTCACTCTCGAGCATTCTGGTTTGGTGATAATGAAGTCACCCAGCGTACAGGCCATCTGACTTCAGAGCAAGTCTCTATCTATACCCCTCCCCAGTGTTGGCCATGCTGAGAAAAAGAGATGCTGGTGCTCTGGGTGATGAGTGGCAAGAACAGGACAGACCTAGGAATGAGTGATTATGGACCAGGCACCAGCCCAGAGACTTGGATGAATTCCTTGGTCTCTTCTTGCTTTATCTGGAAAAAAAAAAAAATGGAAGTAATACAGTACACTCAGCCTTTTATACCTGGGTTGTTGAGAATATCAAGTAGAATAATGGATATAAAGTTGCTTTGAAACTACAAAGCCCTATTCAGACATCAAGTATGGACAAAATGCCCAACATAATAAACATTTGCTGAGTGAATGAATGATTGATTGAATAGCACAGGAGAGATGTTAGGTGTAATTATTATCAAGATGTGGGAGTGAAACTAGCATATTTTCCTAAAAGTCAGTAGGCCTCCCATTGAGAGGCAGAGTCTAATTCCCATACCTTTGAGTTGAGTTGACTTAAGAGACTCACTTCTAATGAAGAAATGCTGCAGAGGTGACCTTGTGTGACTTCCAAGGTACCTTAGCCTGGCTCTTCCTCTCTTGACATGCCTGCTCTTCCATCTCAGCTACCATGATGTAACGAAGCCCAAGTAACAATGGAGAGGCCAAGGACAGGGTTTCAACCCTCACCCCAGTTGAGGTCCAGCCTTTGAGACAACTCCAGCTCCAGCCACTACCTGATTACAACCTCAGAAGAGACTCCAAGTGAGAATCACCTCCTAAGCCCAATCAACAGTAAATGATCATTTTGTTTAAAAAAAAAAAGAAGAAGAAGAAAAAGAAAAAGAAATCAATGGGCAGGTGTTCTGAAAGCAAGATGCTCCTCTTAGTACAAACTGCCTCTAAAGGATGTAAGAAAGAGTGCATTAAATGTGACTCTGGGACTTCCCTGGTGGGCCAGTGGTTAGGAATCTGCCTGCCAATGTAGGGGACACGGGTTCAATTCCTGGTCCAGCAAGATCCCACATGCCTTGGGGCAACTAAGCCTTTGTGCCGCAACTACTGAAGCCCACACACCTAGAACCCATGCTCCTCAACACAAGAAGCCACCACAATGAGATGCCTGTGCATCTCAGCTAGAGAGGATCTCCCACCAGCCACAACTAGAAAAAGGCTGCAAGCAGCAGTGGAGACCCAGCGCAGCCAAAAATAAACAAAGAAATGTGACTGTCTAAGCAGCTAGAAATCTATGCCCTGACGACAGCCTTAGAGAAGGGTGGCTCAAAACATTTAGTTTTCTTTAATAACCGATTATGACTGTCATCTCTACATTTATCTTAATCTTTGAAATTACATTTTCAGGCACTACCACCTCTTGCGATAATGGGTCCATAAGCTTCTCGTATATGAAACACTTTCAGAATTTGAAAAGCAAGCATGTGCTCCATTTCTCTACCACACTTAACCATTTCAGAACACAATCCTATTCACTCTCAAGCTTAACCTTCCCAGACTGAGAAGTCTGGTGTTTTTTTGTTTTTTTTTTAACCATATCCCCTACTGGCAAACCAGCGTGGTACCTAAAACAGTCAAAGGCTGTGGAGTCAGTACAAATCCCCAGTGAAATGAAATTTAACTAAGTAGGTTATTTATTAATATATGGATGGTTTTAATTGAGTTTGAAAAACAGCATGTGGGTTTTTAATTTGTATAACAGAATGTAATCCATACTGAAGTACTTGAAAATAAATGCATAATGCTCTGAACTGAATATTAAGATTCTTGTGGGTGATTTTTATTACATGTTAAAAATGAAAACTTTTCCTTGGGATGAAAGCATCACAATCATAGTACAAAACTGCCAGAAAAAGTGTGCCTGCATCAGGCCTCAGGTGGTTTCTGAGTGACCATGCAGAATCCAGGCTACACTGCTCAAATTAATGGTGGCCACAGTTGGATACCCAACAGAGTGTACTCTACTCAACAAAAAGTCAGCTGTGATAAATCAGATCCATTCTGATTCCCATACACACAGGGCTCCCTTGCCTCTCCCTGTTGCATCTGTTTGCCACCTCTTCCCTCCACAGCTGGAATGCCTGTCCATCTTCACCCACTTTTCCAGATCTCCTTTCGCATTTCTTTCTTAATTTCCAACTATAAGGACTGGCATTTTATGACTCTTTCTTAGAAATCTTCCAAAGAAACAAAAAGAGAATTTGCATTTTTTTAAATTAAATAAAATCTCTATCTTTTTAATTAAATAAAACCTCTAAACTATATACACCCTTTTATCAAAGGGCAACGTGTCTAAGACACAATGTGGGATCTTAATGGTCTTATTTTTCCTGTCTGTTAAAACATGCTGCTTTTCCATTACCTGGGAGTTATTGTTGCTCATCTTTCCTCATCATTACTCATCAACTGTTCCCAACTTTGCTAAAAGAAGATGAAAATAATTTTTAAATGGAAGGATGATGGCACTGCCTAGGAAGATGAAGCAAAATGAAGAAATTACCATTCTTTGGTTTTCTTGTTGCCAAAAGGAATACGTCATCTTTTCAAGAAGGTATAAAAGAAGCCAGCAGGCCCTATCTTTGTAGTCTGCTCTCAGCCTTCATTAAACTCAAATGACGACTTGGGAATTTTTAATTTCCTACCTTTAAAGGCAAAGAAAAGAAGATGAACAGAGAAAGACATTTCAAATTATTTGATAAACCAGAAAATGAAAAGCGACAGAGAGCAACACTCTAGACTTGAATCGTGATGGGAAAATGAAATCTGTAAGTGAAACCTCAGACTGCGAGTCCTCAGATGATGGTGTCCTGATGATTCTTCCCAAATTTTAAAAACCAAGGTGTGAACGATGTATATGTAAGGCTGAAAAGGGAATGCAGTATTTTATAATCATTAGTCAAAGGATGGATAATCGTTACAAGCACCTGGCCTATCCCATTTTGCTAAAAGGACATGCAATATTAACAGCATTGTCTTATTTTTATATTTGTGCCACAAAATTTGCTTGATTCAAAGAGGTTTACTATTTTAATTTTTACCAAAATTTCTAATGAGGTTGTTTTCCTCTCCTCCTTTATGTTCACTTCTATAAAGTATTCATAAAAATGAGTGAAAGCCGCTCAGTCATGTCTGACTCTTTGCAACCCCATGGACATCCATGGGATTCTCCAGGCCAGAATACTGAAGTAGGTAGCCTTTCCCTTCTCCAGGGGATCTTCCCAACCCAGGGATCACACCCAGGTCTCCCACATTGCAGAGAGATTCTTTACTAGCCGAGCCACAAGGGAAGCCCACAAAGTATTCATAGAGTGACTCAAAATAGAAAAGACAAATAAACCACTGGACCCCCATGCTGACCATTTTCCCCTCTGCCTTCTGGAATCTTCCCTCTGTTCTAACCCACCCTGACTTTCCCTTCCCAGAATTATTGTCCCCCAGATCTCCACCATAACAATAGTTTCATGTTGTTTTTACACTTGGTTTCTTACCTAAAACAAACCATAATGCTCTTATAAATACATATTCAGCCAACAAACATGTGAGTGCTGTGACAGGCACTGTGGGAACCACAGGGACATGTCAGTAAGCACATTAGACGTCATCCCTGACTTTAGGGCGGCATTTACTTCAACTGTGGCAACACCAGAACTTAACCAAGGGGGAGAGCAGTGAAAAATGTCGTAGCTTCAGTGTGTGATAGACCTGGATTGAATTTTGGTGGTACCATTTCCTGGGCTTCCCAGGTAGCTCAGTGGTAAAGAATCCACCTGCCAACATAGGAGACGTGGGTTTGTCGAGAAGATCCCCTGGAGGAGGAAATGGCAACTCATTCTAGTATTCTTACCTGAGAAATCCCATGATCAGAGGAGCCTGGCAGACTACAGTCCAAGGAATCGCAAAAGAGTCAGACATGCTGAAACTTCCCTGGGGGTCCAGTAGTTAAAAATCTGCCTGTTGGTGCAAGGGACATGGGTTCAATCCCTGGTCCAGGAAGATCCCAAATACTTTAGAGTAACTAAGCTTGCGCACTGCAATGAAGAGTTAGCCCCCACTCACCACAACTAGAGAAAGCTCTCAGGCAACAATGAGGACCCAGGGCAGCCAAAAATAAAGAAAGAAAAAAAAAAAAGAGTCAGACACAACTGGGCACGCACGCATGACTCCTTCCTACCTGCAGGAACTTGGGGAGGTACCTTTGCCTGTCTAAACCCTGTTCTCTTCACCTGAGCAGTGGCGGTTCCAGTTCCTTCCTTGAATAAGTGTGTATTAATTTACTAGAGCTTCCATAATAAGATACCACACAGACAGAAGAGGGCTTTAAAAGAAAAATAGAAATTCATTGTTTCACAGTTCTGGAGGTGGAAGGAGAAGGTGATGGCACCCTGACTGCAGTACTCTTGCCTGGAAAATCCCATGGACGGAGGAGCCTGGTGGGCTGCAGTCCATGGGGTCGCTGAGAGTTGGACACGACTCTGTGACTTCACTTTCACTTTTCACTTTCATGCACTGGAGAAGGAAATGGCAACCCACTCCAGGGTTCTTGTCTGGAGAATCCCAGGGACGGCGGAGCCTGGTGGGCTGCCATCTCTGGGATTGCACAGAGTCAGACACGACTGAAGCGGCTTAGCAGCAGCAGCAGCAGAAGGTGGAAATCCAAATCAAAGTCAGGGCAAGGTTTCTCCTGCAGCCTTGCTTTTTGCCCTGAAGACGGCCGCCTTCTCACTGTGTGTTCAGACTGCCTGTCCTCTGCACACTCACCCACCCCTGGGTTCTCCTTGTCTTCTTATAGCGACACCAGCCACGTTGGATTAGGGCTCCACCCTTATGACCTCATTTAACCTTAATTATTTCCTTGAGAGCCCTCTCTCCTGCGGACACAGTGGGGGAAGGAGAGGGTGGGACACCAGAGAGTAGCAGTGAAACATGTACGCAACCATGTGTAAAACAGGGAACTTGCCATGTAACACAGGGAGCTCGGACAGCTGCTCTGTGACAGCCTAGAGGGGTGGGAGGAGGGAGGGAGGCTCACGAGGGAGAGGATATATGTATACCTGTGGCTGATTCACGGTCATATATGGCAGAAACCAACAAAATAAATAAAAACAAAAATAAATTAATTTTTAAAAAACACATGGATTAAAAAAAAAAACCTATCTCTAAATACAGTCACATTAGGGATGAGGGTTTCAACATATAAATTTAGGGAGGACACAATCTGCAACAAAGTGTTATAAGGATTAAAGCATATCCCATCTATAACATACCTGGCACACAACAGATGCTCAATTTAAAAGCATTAATTATCATTCAAGTCTTTTTGGCTCCTAGGTCAGTACTTTCTGCACCAAGTACTTCAAGCAAGTAGAAATGACGCCTCACAGTTGTTACAGTATCTATACATTTGATATTTTATGACACCTTTTTCACAAGTCAACAGTCACCTATTGCTTTGAGGTGTGGGTCTTTCTAGGTGTCTTCTGTCACTCCCGAGTCTCAGTATAAAGCCTCAAACAATGGGAAGCATGTCTTCCATTCATTTGCACACCAACCAGGAAGGTTCTCATCCCACACCCCAGACTCCTCCACCGCCACTGGGATTGAGAATGAGGGGTAACAGATTTGTTTTAAGCCATTCAGATGCTCTCTTTTGGGTGGTCCCAGATCTGGGGTGAGGAATTAAAAGATAATTCTGAAACGTATTGTGCCAGAAAACACAAAATATTCGTGTGATCAGTTTAGGACATGAGCCAATTTGAAGGACTCCCATGGGCCAAATTTGGGGCAATTTGAATGTCAAAATAGAGTAATTACAGTAAGTGTTTGCAATACATTGAGGGTTTTTTTTTTTTTAAGATTATAAATTCTATAATTCTCCTAAAGAAGTTGAGGGGAGGGGGAGAGAAGGAAAATACGGAAAACTTTTCTGTGTAAGAATGCCATTTAAAAATGAAGAAGGACTGATACAAAATCATCACTTTGCAACCTCTAATCTCACCAGAAATTGCCTCCTGATGTGATGAAGTAAGTATATAACATCACCAAGGTCATTGTTTTACCAAAAAATGTTTAACCTGAATCTAACCGTGAAGAAACACCAGACAAATTCAGAATGGAGGACATTCTATAAAACAACTGGCCAGAAGGCTTCAAAATGGTCAGCATCAAGAAACACAAAAGAAGGCAGGGTGATTGTTCTAGATTTTTAAATGACCAGAAAAATGCAGCATAAAAACCTTGACTGAAGATTATACACTAAGTGAAGTGAGGCAGACAAAGATAAATATTATATGATATCCCTTTACATGGAATCTAAGAAAAATGATGCAAATAAACCTATGGTTGGGCGGGGGCGGGGAGGATGGATCGGGAGTTGGGGATGGACATGTACACGCTACTATATTTAAAATGGATGCCCAACAAGAGTCTTCTGTACAGCACAGGGAACTCTGCTCAATATTCTGTAATAACCTAGGTGGGAAAAAAATTTGAAAAAGAATAAATTACAGTATAACTGAATCACTTTGCTGTACACCTGAAATGAAGACATTATTAATCAACTATAATATAAAATTTTTTAAAATTTAAAAACCTTGATTGGATGCTCAATTTTAAAAATCGTAAAGGGAAATTTTGGACCCTTGAGAAACTTTGAATATGTATTGGATATTACCTGATACTGTTAAATTGTGGCTAATTTTCTTAGGTGTGATAAGGGTGGTTCAGAAGAAGAAAGTCTTTACCTTAGGAGACAATGCTGAAGAACTTTAAGGGCGAACCTCATATCTTCTACTTACTTTCAAATAGTTCAGTCAAAAATCAGCGCGCGCACGCGCGTGTGTGTGTATATGTGTGTGTGGTGTGTGTGTGTGTGTGTGTGTGTGTGTAGGCAGAGAAAGAAAAAGCTCACAGACATGGTAAGATGCTAACTGATGAGCATTAATACAGTAAACAAAAAAAAAGGTTTATTGTTCTATTCATTCAACTTTTCTATGGGCTTGAAATTTTTCAAGATGCCCTTGGGAGCAAATAATCTCTTTTCTTGGAATTTGCAATTAGGATTTAGAAATGTTATTCTAGGCTGATCACTCAAGCCTAGAAATTGAGTTTGGGTTGTTTATTTTAAAGACGACAAGTAAATCCAGAAGCTAAGGGCAGCCACCTTCTACCACAGGCTTGGAAAAACAGGAAAAACAACCCAGATGAAGAAACAGAAGAATCAGATACCCAGAAATTTGCAGAACAGAGAAAGCAGGCAACCCCAAAGATAGACAGACAGACAGAGAGACATCATCTCCTTGTTTCTGGAGCTTTGGTTCTTGATCTCAGGCCCCTAAAAAGGCAGCTACATGCCTGCCAATGGGTTTTAGGTGGCATTGCTATAACTAAAGTCCTCCTTTGGGGACTTCCCTGTGGTTAAGTGGGTTAAGAATTTAAGAATCTGCCTTCCAATGCTGAGGATAGAGTTTCCATCCCTGGTCAGGGAACTAAAATCCCTAATACCAAAGGCCACAACTAGAGAAAGCTGGCACATCGCAATGAAGACCCAATGCAGCCAAAAATCTGTTTTACAGTTTCAAAACCTAAAGTCCTCCTTTTGCTGAAACCAATTTGAGTGAGCTTTTCAGTTACTTGCAATCAAAGTGTATGTATATTATGTGTCTATATAGTGATAGAGTTTTAATCTAACATTGCACATTGTGGTAAAATATACACAGCCTATGGGGTTAACAGGTAGAGAGTTCTGAAACAGATGAACAAGGTCCTACTGTGTAGTACAGGGAACTGCATTCAAGATCTTGGAATAACTTATAATGGAAAAGAATCTGGAAACATATATATATATATACCAAATCACTTTGCTGAACACTTGAAACACAATATTATAAATCAACTATACACTTCAATTTTTAAAAATACATATATAAATCCAGAACATAAATCTGACCATTTCTACCATTTTTAAGTGTACAGTTCAGTGGCATTCCCGGGTGGCTCAGAGGTAAAGAGTTGGCCTGCCAATGAAGGAGACACAAGAGATGTGTGTTTGATGCCTTAGTGGGGAAGATCCCCTGGAGAAAGAAATGGCAACCCACTCCAGTGTTCTTACTTGGGAAATCCCATAGACAGAGGAGCCTGGTGGGCTGCAGTCCACGGGGTCACAAAAGATTAGACACGACTGAGCATTAACGTGCACATGCACTATCAGTGGTATTACATACACTCACCTCCCCATGAAGCCTTCACCCCCATCTAGCTCCAGAACTTTCCACCTTTCCCAGCTGAAACTTTGTACCCATTAAACAACAACTCCTCAGTCTCCCCTCCTGCAGCCCCTGTTGTTAAATGTCGCTTCAGTTGTGTCCAACTCTGTGTGACCCTATGAACTGTAGCCCGCCAGGCTTCTCTGTCCATGGGATTCTCCAGGCAATTCTGGAGTGGGTTGCCTGTTCCTCCTCCAGGGGACCTTCCCGACCCAGGGATCAAATCAGCTTTTATGTCTCCTGCATTGGCAGGCCGGTTCTTTACTGCTAGTGCTACCTGGGAAGCCCTTCCCACAGCTCCTAGGCAACCACCATTGTGCCTTACATTGCTAGGACTTTGAACCCTCTAGTTATCTCCTGTAAGTGGAATCCTACAATATTTGTTTTCTAGTGACTGATTTATTTCATTTCATTCAGCATCCTGTCTTCAAGATTCATTCATGTTGTAGCCTCTGCCAGCATTTCCTTCCTTCATGGCTAAATAGTGTTCCTTTGTATGTAAATACACAGTCTGTTCATCCATTCATTGTTGATGGGTACTAGGGTTGTTTCTACCTTTTGGCTACTATGAATAATGCTGCTATGAATGTGGTGGTAGAGTTTTAAAGATATGTTGTATGGGCTTCCCTGGTGGCTCAGACAGTAAAGAATTCACTTGCAATGCAGGAGACCTGGGTTCAATCCCTGGGTTGGGGAAATCCCCTGAGGAGGGCATGGCAACCCACTCAGGTATTCTTGCCTGGAGAATCCCCATGGACAGAGGAGCCTGATGGGCTACAGTCCAGGGGGTTGCAAAGAGTCAGACAGGACTGAGCGACTAAGCACAAGCACACAGAGTTTTAAAGATATGCACATATGGCATTGAAACATGTGTAACATCATATAAGCATATAAGAAGCGAATCGGCAGTCCAGGTTCGATGCAGGATACAGGATGCGCGGGGGTGGTGCACTGGGATGACCCAGAGGGATGGTACGGGGAGGGAGGAGGGAGGGGGGTTCAGGATGGGGAACACGTGTACACCTGTGGTGGAGTCATGTTGATGTATGGCAAAACCAATACAATATTGTAAAGTAATTAACCTCCAAATAAAATAAATTTATATTTAGNTGTCTCTTATACACATCTGGGAGGGGGGTTCAGGATGGGGAACACGTGTACACCTGTGGTGGAGTCATGTTGATGTATGGCAAAACCAATACAATATTGTAAAGTAATTAACCTCCAAATAAAATAAATTTATATTTAGAAAAAGATATGCACATAAAGAAAAGTTTAGTTCTATGCAGTCAAATACTAATAGAAGTTATCTCTGAAAGAATTAAAGACAATTTTAAAAAAGATTTTTTTAGAGACATTTTATATCACAGAAAAACTGAGAGGAAGATACAGAAGTTTCCCACACACCCCCTCCCCCTCACATGCACATCCTCCCCAGCCATTAACATCCCCCACCAGATGGTACATTTGTTGTAACTGATGAACCTACGCTGACAATTACTAATTACCCAAAGTCCATAGTTGACATTAGGGTTCACTCTTGGTGTTGTATATTCTGATTGTGGATAAATGCAAGCACTGTTCTAGTGCCATATATTTTCACTGCCCTAAAATCCTCTGTGCTCTGCCTATTCATTCCCCTTACCCTCTAGCCTTGGTAACCACTTTTTACTGCCTACACAGTTTTGCTTTTCCCAGAGTGTTATATAGTTGGATGGCATCACTGACTCAATGGACGTGAGTTTCAGCAAACTCCGGGAGACAGTGAAGGACACGGAAGCCTGGAGTGCTGCAGTCCATGGGGTCAAAATAGTCGGACAAGACTGAGCAACTAAACACATATAGGTGTGTAGTGGTATCTCATTGCTGTTTTATTTTGCATTTCCTTGATGACATATGATGTGGAGCATCTTTTCATGTGCTTTTTTGCCATCTTATACCAGCTTGCCTGGTGGCTCAGATGGTAAAGCATCTGCCTGCAATGCAGGAGACCCAGGTTCAATCCCTGGGTGTTGGGAAGATACCCTGGAAAAGGAAATGGCAACCCACTCCAGTACTCTTGCCTGGAAAATTCCATGGACTGAGGAGCCTGGTAGGCTACAGTCCATGGGGGTCGCGAAGAGTCATACACAACTGAGTGACTTCACTTTCACTTTCACCTTCTTTGGTGAAGTGTCTGTTAAAGTTTTCAGCTCATTTTTTATTCTGGTTGTTTCCTTATTGTTCAATTTTAAGAGTCTTTCTGTATTATGGATAACACTCTTTTAACAGATGTGTCTTTTGTAAATATTTTCTTTCAGTCTGTGTCTTGTCTTCTCATTCTCTTGACATTGTCTTTTGCAAAAAAGTTTTGTTTGAATGAAGTCCGGATTATCAGTGCTTCCTTTTATGGATCATTCCTCAGGTGTCTTATCTAAACTGTCACCTTCATACTCAAGGTCATTGAAGTTTTCTCCCATGTTATCTTCTTGGAGTTTTACAGTTTTGTGCTTTACATTTAGGTCTATGATGGACTTTGAGTTAATTTTTGAGAAGAGTATAAGGTCTGTGACTAGATTCTGTTTTCCTTTTTTTTCATTGGATGTCACGTTGTCTCAGCACCACTTGTTGAAAAAACTGGGGCTTCGCTGGTGGCTCAGTGGTAAAGAATCCACCAGCCAATGCAGGAGACACGAGTTCAATCCCTGATCTGGGAAGATCCCACATGCTGTGGGACATCTACACCACATATGTGCCACAACTATTGAACCTGTGCTCTACAGCCAGGAGCCCATGAGGTCTAGAGCTATGCTCCACAACAAGGGAAGCCTCCACAACAGGAAGATTGTGCACTGCAACTAGAGGGTAGACACCACTCATTGCAGCTGGAAAAAGCCCGTGCAGCAACAAAGACCCAGCATAGCAAGCTCACTTACGTGTGTGCATGTGTTCAGCCCCACGGTGGTGAGTTTGTTTCTTAAGGCTGGGGTACAGTGGGCATCAGGGACTTTGTTCTGAACCTGATGAGACATGTTCCTAAGGGCACAGAACCGTTCGGCCTCCAGGAAATCATCCTCACACGGAAGAGAGGAATCAGATTTTGTTTTTTGAAATTGATTGGGATCTAAAGCCTGAAATAAATATTCAAACTTTACAAAAAAAACAGACTGTTTAATGGGAGAGACAGCAAGAGAGACACAGATGTATAGAACNATGGCCAGAGATATTTTGTAAATGATTCCAGTTGATACCAGATATTTATTTTCAGTTCAAGTCTCACATTACAAACTTGTAACAAGAAACACATCTCATCTTGGAAAAGAGCTTTTGTAGCACATTAGAAAAACATATGCATTTGAGGAAAAAAGAAATCGAATACACCAGAATGACAATTGAATTATGGTGGTGAGTTTGATGGTAAAACATTTTATTTTAATCATCTAAGCTACACTTATGTTATTTTCTCTGGTCTAAGCATTAAAATAATTCTGGTTGATTCTGAAGAAATTAAAATACACCCTAATGTCTTCTAGCTTAAAAAAAAAAAGCATTTTTCAATTATGAAGGGTTACTGTTACTGAGGACAATCCAAAATCTGTGCTATAGATTTTGTGTGTGTGTGTGTGCTATAGATTAAGAAACCAATTCTTAAAAGCATTTCTCCAAATTTTTTTGGAAGAAGGCAGCACCAAAAAAATGAATGGATCATTTCCAAAGGGGAAAATTTCATGAATCTGACTGTTTTCTGTATATGTGTTTCAAAAGCAATCATGCTTTCTCATAGGCTTATTTATGCATGTAATCATCTGATTTTCTTTTAAAAGAGTGTTCTGGACACGTACATACTACTATTTAAAAAATGGATAACCAAAAGGACCTCCTGTATAGCACAGGGAACTCTGCTCAATGTTGTGTGGCAGCCTGGATGGGAGGGGAGTTTGGGGAAGAGTGGATACATGTATATGTAAGGCAGAGTCCCTTTGCTGTACACCTGAAACAATCACAACATTGTCAATTGTCTATACTCCAATACAAAATAAAAAGTAAAAAAAGAGAGTGTTTCAGTTAACTATCGTTACACCAATGCAGCATAAAATCTCAGTAGCATACAGCAGTAAGCTCGTGAATGAGTAGATTAGGTGGAGGTCGGCTGTGTGCACTAGTCTCAGCTGAGTGTCGCCTGTCAGGCTGCAGTGGTTGGAGTGGCTTTCTTCTCGCTGAAGGTCTAAGCTAGATGGGTTTCACCTGCCTCTCATCCTCCCCAGACCATCCAGCTCCAGTTCTTCTCATGGCGACAGCAGAGGAACAAGATGGCCATCAGAAAAGTTCATGGCTAGGCTTTGGGCTCTCCCTTCCTCTGCCACTGATGAAAGCAAGCCACATAGTAGAGCCCGACATGAAGGGCAGGAAATACATCAGGCCATTGCGAGGCCTTGGCAAGGGAAGGGTGGAGAATCAGAACCCATCTTTCAATCTACCTCAAAGAAGGAGAAAGATGAAAGATAGTGCCATGAAAATAGAAAATGATCAAATAGTACACTAGGTACCTGCATCACAAAGAGTGATAATTTGAAAAGAAGCAGTCATTCTGCTGACTTTTCTTAGCCTAACTGGTAGTGTTAACTCTTTGCCCACTTCTTGCTCAATTTAGAAATTTAAGACAGCAAATTACAGAGAACAGAGTGTATGTCTCATACTGAATCTTTCAGTCATTTTGGCCAAAGCAGCAGAAATAAGAAGGCTTCTGAACACTGCCCCAAGTATAACTTTTAGAAAGAAATATCGATTTCTTTTTTTCTAGTCTAAAGCAAGTCCAGCCTATGCCAGCCTCAGAGTACTTGAAAGATCTCGGTGCGCCAACATAAGAATTGCAGACAATTGTCTGCTCTCAGATCAATGTTGGTGAAGGGAAGAGTGTCTGTGCCCTGTAGCCAGGGAATATGAACAAAAGGGCTTCATTGGCCTTCTCCATCACTGGATTTGACATTGATTTCCAATTTTTAAAAAAAGGAACCCAAAGTTAGTTGACTCCCCATGGAGTCAAATATGAGAACGGAACAGCTGCTACCATAGCACAGAGGGCAATTTTTCGGATGGTTTATGAAGGAAGGAGAAGGCCTTTCCTCCCTGAGTGAACTGCTCATTTAGGATCTTTTCAGCAGTTTCTACTCCAGTCAAGAAGCTGCTAATACTTGAATTGCTTAAAACTCCAGGTTTAACAACTTAAATGAAATCAAAAAGGGAATAAATATCCCCAAATGCTAAAACAGATGTACATTTAACAGGTATCATAAATCTCCTTATTCTAAGAAAAGCGGATTTCAAGTTCTGGTTGTGGTGCCTAGAGACTCATTGACTTAGGGAAGTATTTTAGCTTCTCTTTGCTTCATCCTTATCTGTTTGCTTATCTGTAAAGTGAGGCAGGGTACAATGTCACCGAAGAAGCTGGCTTCCTCCCGGCAGCATGAGGCTTACCAGCAATCTGGAGTTAGTCCTCTGTTTTGCAAGTGGAGAAACTTTGAAAAGAAAAGCCCACACAAGATTCCTTAAAAAACTGGAAATAAACTGCCTTATGACCCAGCAATCCCACTAATGGGCACACACACTGAGGAAACCAGAATTGAAAGAGACACATGTAACCCAATGTTCATTGCTGCACTGTTTATAATAGCCAGGACATGGAAGCAACCTAGATGTCCATCAGCAGCCGAATGGATAAGAAAGNAAATCCCACTGCTGGGCATACACACTGAGGAAACCAGAATTGAAAGAGACACGTGTACCCCAATGTTCATCACAGCACTGTTTATAATAGCCAGGACATGGAAGCAACCTAGATGTCCATCAGCAGACGAATGGATAAGAAAGCTGTGGTACATATACACAATGGAGTATTACTCAGCCATTAAAAAGAATGCATTTGAATCAGTTCTAATGAGGTGGATGAAACTGGAGCCTATTATACAGAGTGAAGTAAGCCAGAAAGAGAAACACCAATACGGTATAATAACGCATATACATGGAATTTAGAAAGATGGTAACAATAACCCTGTATGTGAGACAGCAAAAGAGACAAAGATGTATAGAACAGTCTTTTGGACTCTGTAGGAGAGGGCGAGGGTGGGATGAAATGGGAGAATGGCACTGAAACATGTATATTATCATATGTGAAACGAATCACCAGTCCAGGTTCAATGTATGATACAGGATGCTCAGGCCTGGTACACTGTGATGACCCAGAGGGATGGGATGGGGAGGGAGGTGGGAGGGGGTTCAGGATGGGGAACATATATGTACACCCATGGCAGATTCATGTCAATGTATTGCAAAAACAATACAATATTGCAAAGTAATTAGCCTCCAATTAAAATAAATAAATTTATATTTTTAAAAAGAGAGAAAAAAAAAAGGATATCTCCTGCTTTCCCTTCCTGTTGTTCAATGTCCAGATCTGACCCACCTCCTCTAGGAAGTCCCTTCTGATTGTCCTAGCCAGTCTCCCCTCCCTCATCTATTCCTTTGGGTCTATGTCTCGTGTTCCCAGGCCCTTGGCCAAGACTCACTCTTGGCAATTGCTGTCATAACTGAAGACGCATTTCTGCAGACTGTCCAGCGTCATGAGGCTGATGTATTCAAACATGTCCAGATGGGTGTGGCCCTCTGTGATCAGACGCTGCCACTTGGCCTGGACAGAGAAGGGAACAGCATTAGGGCTGAAAGCTGGTTTCTCAGTCTGAACCACTTGGATGGACTCCCCCAGATCTTTCATCCTGGGCCTGAGCTCCCCTTTCCAGGAAGAACCAGGCTTGGGTGGGAGTGAAAGTTGTTAGTTAGGACATTAAGTCTCCATGGCTAGGAGTCAGGAGATATGGGTTTTTTAAATCCTGGCTCTGCTGCTGCTTTGTATCCTGTGGTAATATTAATGCATAAAGTGGGTACACAGCAAATGTTAACTTTCTTCCTGTTTATTTTGATAAATTGATTAAGAAAATGTCCCCTATGTTGAAAGAAGTAGTCTTACATGAACCCTGAGTAACCCTGCCCTTTAATGTTGGGTATGCAAAAAAAAAAAAAATTGCAAGACCTGTACATTCTTTACCTTAACCATTTTGCAGAGTTATATTTATAGGCAACATAAGGGGGGTGAGGTTATGTCTCCCCCTGGACAAATATCAAGCTTGCTTTTAATTCTATAAAATTCAAAGAGTCCCTAAAACAGTAATACAACATGCTACATGAACAGGCAGCAATCAAAGTCCACTTGTGACATCTGCATGGGGTTTGGTGACATGGAGGAAGAATGCAACCAACTAGAAGCGCATGCTGTTTGCTGTGCCAAAAGTAAGAAACTGTCCTTTGTCTCTGACCCAGGATCTCATGTATTCTGGCAGAATTCATGAAACAGTAGCAAGCTCACTTGAAGCTTGTATGTAGGAAAAATCCCAAGTGGTTCACAGAAACCTGCCTTCTAGTCCTTCATTTCCCCATGTATATATCCCAAGCCTTTTCAATGTAATTTTTCAGAAGCTTCTATTATGAGATGGAGCCTATTTCACCATCTTTCGTTTATGACCAGCTCCTGGACTTGTTTTGGCCAGTAGACCATGCTGAAAATGATGAGATGCTCATCCCAAACCTAGATCCCAGGGGACATTGCAGTTCCCCTCAATCTGATGGAACCCTGCTTCTGTGATGTGAACAAGCCTCAGATACCTTCTAAAGGAAGACAGTCATGAAAGGAAGTCCATTTGCCCTAGGCAAGGTCATCCTAGATCAAACTGCAGTCAGCCAAGCCCTTAATATGACAGAGCACAGAACTTCAGCTCAGCAAAGCTTCCTATCTGACCCACAGCCAATCACAGATACGTGGGCGGCCCCATCCACCTCCACAAGGACGGGCCTGAAACTTATTGTTTCAAAGCTGTTACTCGGGAATAACCACTACACAGTGTGTATCATTATCACCAAACATGTTCCAAGATTTCAAGGCTTCCCTAATGGAAACAGAGAAACTAAAACCTACTATGTGCCAGAGACATGGCTTCATATGTCTCGACCCCTTGCAAAGCAGGGATCACAGTGTACTCATTTTTACAGCTGAAGAAACTGAGGCTCAGAAAGAAAGAACAATGGACTCAAGCTACCCAGAAGAGGCAGAATTCCAAAACGATATCTCTGAGTCCCCATGGTCCCCAAGAATCCAGCTGGGACCCTGGGTTCAAGAGACTCACATGCATGATGTCTGTGCTCTTGGTGAAAATCTTCTTATAGGGCTTCAGGATGTTGAAGTGGAAGGCGGGTGTCAGCATGCGAAGGTGCCTGCTCCACTTGTCACCAGCACTCAGCAGGAGCCCATCCCCTAGCAGAGACAGCCAAGGGGAGTGGGCAAAGGAAGACCTTCTCCTGGATCCCCAGGGTCATCCCCAACCCCCTTTACAAACAGTTACTCACCCAGCCAGGGCTTCAGAAAGTCATAGACGATCACATCCTTGGGTGCAGCAGCAGCTGACATGAAGGAGGACCATCAGGGGCAAGGGAGAGGGGGAGGGGAGGATTTTTTGTGTGGAATAGAGGATCCCGGCCAGGAATCTGCCCTTTCTGAGCCCTCCATAGCAGCAATGGGATCAAGAGCATTGGAAGCTGTTGAGACCTAACAGAAGCCATGACAAGCTTCAAGGACTAAAAGTAAGAAAAAGTTACAATCACGGGNGCGGATTCATGTCAATGTATGGCAAAACCAATACAGTATTGTAAAGTAAAATAAAGTAAAAATAAAATTAAAAAAAAAAGAAAAAGAAAAGACTGTTTTTGTTCCTTTGTTAAAGATAAGTTGACTATTTCTACATGGGTCTCCAGATAAATTTTTATTTTTATGCGTTTTTTTGGTATAGTTTAAAAATTATTTGCTACAATGAACACATATGGCTTACATGGTCAGAAGAAAAAACACTCTTTTCATTTTGGGGGGAAGATACCATTTTCTGTTCCATAAGTGGTCTTTCCACCCCTGGAAATTAGTGGAATAACTGTGTGATGAAACATTCATTCATTTAGCAAACATTTCAGTATGAGAAAATTTTGTATTGCCTACAAAGACTAGCTGTATCTTGAAGGTTTTTCTCATCCAAATTTAAGCTTTTTCTCCCTATTTTATTTTGTAAAGATTACTGTAACAACATGAAATAAATTTCTGAAAGCAGGGGGAAAATCATCATGGCAATATCTTTCTTGTTTCCCCCTAATCTGTGTCCAGATAATTTTGTCAAAAGAAAGACTTCATTGAATTTGTTACAATATTGTTTCTGTTTGATGTTTTGGTNTTTATTTTGTAAAGATTACTGTAACAACATGAAATAAATTTCTGAAAGCAGGGGGAAAATCATCATGGCAATATCTTTCTTGTTTCCCCCTAATCTGTGTCCAGATAATTTTGTCAAAAGAAAGACTTCATTGAATTTGTTACAATATTGTTTCTGTTTGATGTTTTGGTATTTTGGCCTGGAAGCACATGGGATCTCAGCTCCACAATCACAGATGGAACCTGTACCCCATGCCTTGGGAGGTGAAGTCTTACCACTGGACACCCAAGGAAGTGCCTGTACTCATGCCATTTCATTCAGTCATACTTAATCATCTGGCCTTCCTTTGACTTCTCTTTTCACAGTCTACTAACTCGTTCACTTAAAACCCTCTGGAATCTTTCATATTTGGAGCATGTTCTGCTTTGTGCGAATGCTAAACGCATTTTTCAAGCTTCAACGGTTACCCCCCTGTGCGACAGACAGGATCTTGTCTCATTCTTGTCTTGTACGCAGCTCTGGGCATGGTGATGGGCACAGAGGAGGACGGTAGCCCCTGCGCTTACTGAATGAATGAACCAGAGTATGGATAGTTGTGTTGGCGGGGAGGGGATGGTCTGTGTTTAGACAAAGCTAGACAATGCAAATGAGAACATCTTCCCCTCCCCAATCCTGAACCCTGACTCAGAGCCCTCTGGTGTCTTTTGTCTCCAAGCAGCAGGGAATCCAAGCAGAAAATTCACTATTAATGGTTCAATAAAACATTCAGGTCCTGGATGCAGCCCCATGGAGGCCGTGTGGCAGCCTGTAATACACATGTGCCGGCTCAGGAGGAAGCCCCAAACTCATTTAGTCTTATCTGTCATTAGGGCCAAAGCCTGGGCTCCCCCGGGCCAGGCCTGGGGAACTCTTTCCCCATCGGAGGACTAACGGCAGAACCAAGTTTTGGCAAGCCAGCTGAGTATCTGGAAATTTCCCCTCCTGGAGGTCTGCACTCGGTTTTGTAATATATGACACAAGAGGCTCATCGCCTACCTTTCCCTCGGAGGAACAATGCCATTATCTTCAACCGATGATGCGACTTTGGGGTTGTTTTTTTTAGGCGCTGTGCTCCTGTGATTCAACAAGATACATTTTGCAAGTAATTCTGACGGCACCAGCTCCTGTTGCTTAGGGAAAGCTCTTTGCTTGTAATGATGGCAGACAGAGCTGGAGGTACCAGCTGTGTGCATGACGAGTGTGGTCCACAGAGGCCCAGGGTAGGGAGATCCATGGGAGGGAAGGAAGACCAGCAGGACAAAGTTCTTAGGTAATGTCTTTTAATTGATGGTGAAAACATGGACTCAGAGATCCATTATTTCATTTTTGCAAAGAATGAAAATGAGTTTCTCTTTCAAAAAAAAAATATATATATATATGTCCTTATGTATGTGCATGGTGAGAGCTCTTTTGCTCAGTCGTGTCTGACTTTTGTGACCCCCACTGGACTGTAGTCCACCAGGCTCCTCTGTCTATGGGATCACAAAAAAGTCAGACATACAACTGAGCATGCACCATGCACATATACAAATATATATATTTTTTAGAAATAAAATTGTTTTCATTCATAATAGAAAAATATTTTATATTCTTTACCGCTGCTCCACCAGGGAAGATATATATATATATATATATATATATATGTATATGTATAAAATCTGTTTTGTATTCTCCTCTCCCAAAACCATGAAATAGCTTTGGAAAGATAGTCATCTTGTGTGACAAACAGCATCATTTCGTGAAATGGCATTCTGTGAACTTTGGTTGGGGAGAGGGAGGATGAATGGGCCCTCCTCCCATGAGGAGGAGCAAGCTCAGACTGGCTGAGGTTGTTTCAGACCCGTGCCTGCACTGGTGAAAGAGAGATGTGAGTTGATCTAGAAACAGGAGGTATCATGAGATTAGGAGATTTTCACGCGACACGATTTGCTGAAAAAACAAAAAACTTTCCGTGCAGTTGCTTGACTGCTTTTATGTCTGTTTCTGACAGGATTTTGAGATTGGAGTTATCCTTGGAGGAACAGCCTCAAGAGGAGAACCCACACCCTCTCCTGCTCTCTCTGATCAGTAAGCGTTCAGGGGCTTCTCTGGTGGCTCAGTGGTAAAGAATCCACCTGCCAATGCAGGAGACAGAGATGCAATCCCTGATCCAGGAAGATATGACATGCCCCAGGGCTGCTAAGCCTGCTGACCCTACAGCCCAGACTCCCCAACAAGAGAAGCCGCCGCAGTGAGAAGTCCACACACCACAACTAGAGTAGCCCCAACTCAGAATCTAGAGAAAATCCCGTGCAATGATGAAGGCCCAGCACAGCCAGCCATAAGTAAATAAAATTATTTTTAAAGTAAGTAATTAGTGTTAACCCTCCCTTAACACTCCAAAGACTGCCCTGAGTCTATCACCCCCTGAGCAAAAAGTCTCCAAGTCTTCCAGTTGCCAAGCCAGAGCACAAATCACTGAGGCTACCATTCCAGGCCTTCCACTGTCTCACCCAGCTGGCTGGTCCAGCTTTCTGTCCGATCACCCTCTTCTGCCAAGCCTCCTCCACTCCAGGTCACCTGGCCTGTGCACTGTAATCCACCTTCTGGCCTATATACATCTATCTGGATCTCACCCATCCTCCAGGATTCAGATCAAAAGCTTCCCTTTCAGCCAAGTCTTTCCCACCACCCAAGCAGGAGGAGATTCATCACCCTCACACACCAGTGTATCTTTTGGAACAGTTTTACACACCCTTTTCCACTCTTACAACTTGTCTTCCAAGCCAGACTGTGAGCTCTTTGAGTGCAAGGATTTTTATTATAGCTCATTGAATTTCTTGCCTATTAATATGTGCCTTGTGTGATGAAATATCTGATGTTCAATCAATTTACGTGAGATTCATTGACTTCAGGATGCTTGGCACTGTGTTCAGTTGAAGAGGAACAGGAGAGAATATAAATGCATCCCTCAGGTGGTTTATGTGCTTCCCAGGTGGTGAAGTGAAGTGAAAGTCGCTCAGTCGTGTCCGACTCTTTGCAACCCCATGGACTATACAGTCCGTGGAATTCTCCAGGCCAGAATACTGGAGTGGGTAGCCTTTCCCTTCTCCAGCGGATCTTCTTGACCCAGGAATCAAATCAGGGTCTCCTGTACTGCAGGCACATTATTTACCAACTGAGTTATGTGGGAAGCCCTGCCAGGTAGTGCTAGAGGTAAAGAATGCCTGCCAGCGCAAGAGACTCCGGTTCAATCCTTGGGCCAGGGGAAGATCCCCTGGAATAGGAAATCACAACCCCAGCCAATACTTTTGTCTAGAAAATCCCACGGACAGAGGAACCGGGCAGGCTACAGTCTATGGGGCCAAAGAGAGTCTGACGTGATTCAGCAGCTGAGCATGCAACTGGTTGCAATCCTCCTGAGACAGGCAAGATGTGAAACTGGCAGGGAACAGCAGGGGGCGCACCAGGCAACGCAAACGGCAAATTTGAATACAAGCAATTGTCCTGGAAAAGGTTCTGGAAGCTCAGGAAAGGAAAAGGGCAACTTTTAATTAGTTGCAAGGCTTCCCTGATAGCTCAAATGGTAAAGCATCAGCCTGCAATGCAGGAGACCTGGGTTCAATCCCTGGGTCTGGAAGATCTCCTGGAGAAAGAACTGGCAACCCACTCCAGTATTCCTGCCTGGAAAATCCCATGGATGGAGGAGCCTGGCAGGTTACAGTCAATGGGGTTGCAAAGAGTCAGACACGACTGAGTGACTAACACTTTAATTAGTTGTAAGACGTGGTTGTGCTTGACAGGCAATTATATGTCATAGTATTTATGTGGTGGCTCCCCAGGTAGCTCAGACAGTAAAGAACCTGCCTGTAATGTGGGACACCTGGGTTCGATCCCTTGGTCAGGAAGATCCCCTGGAGAAGGGAAAGGTTACCCACTCCAGTTTTCTGGTCTGGAGGATTCCATGGACAGAACAGCCTAGCAGGTTATAGTTCATGGGGTCGCAAAGAGTCAGACACGACTGAGCCTCTTTCACTTTCAATTTCCCTGGTGGCTCAGTGGTTATGAATCTGCCTGACAATGCAGGAGATATAGGTTCGATCCCAGGGTCAGGAAGATCCCCTGGAGATAGTCTTGGCAACCCACTCCAGTACTCTTGCCTGGGAAATCCCATGGAGAGAGGAGCCTGGTAGGCTACAGTCCATGGGATCCCAAAAGAATTGGACACGACTAAAGCAACAAGTGTTTGTGTGACACCTTAGCATTTTCAAAGCCCCTTCCATTACATTGACTGAATAAATGTTATACCATGTTAGGTATTACTAGACCCATTCTAAAGAATAAGTAGACAAGGCCCTGGAAGCAGGAGAGATTTAGCCAGAGTCACATGGCAGGGTAGGGGCAAAACTGGGACTCAAACTCCGATCTTAGGAGTTCAAATTCAATGGGCCTTGCAGCGCGCCCACTGCTTCAAACCGTTATCATCCACTGCCTTTAATTTTGGATTCAAAGGATTTTGGAGTAATATAACGAAGGAAAATGAAAACGGCATTATTGGGCACACCGGGGTAGGGGGTAGGATGGGGTAAAGGGATAATTAGGGAGTTTGGGATGGACATGTACACACTAAGTAACACCCTCAGTTATTTTAAATGGATAAAATAAGGACTTACTTAGGACCTACTGCATAAAAGTAAATGCAACGTTGGGCACAGAACCAGAATCATGGACACAAAAAAACAGACTGGTGGTTGCCAAGGAGGAGGGGGCTCGGGGAGGGATGGAGTGCGGGGTGGAGGTGAGCAGAGGTCAACTTTTATATGTAGAATGGATAGCAGACAAGGTCCTAGTGTATAGCCCAGGGAACTCTATTTGATATCCTGTGATAAATCATAATGGAAAAGAATGTTTAAAAAAAGAATGTGTATATGTGTATATATATATATGTATAACTGAATCATGTTGCTCTACAGAAGAAATTAACACAACATTATAAATGAACTGCACTTCAATTAAAGAAATTACTTTTTTAAATGGGCTGTGTATTCGATAGATTGAAGGTGTGGGGGTGCTAGGAGCTCTGACAAGTGGCAATAAAGGTGAAATGATGACACTTGATAACTCTCTGAATACAGAGGATAGGGAAAGAGAGAGGAGGGAAACCCTCAGGTTATAGAGCTGAGCAGCTGTGATGATGAGGTTGTGACTCTGGTAGCGTGGGCGGGATGCGCCAGAATGGATAGGTCAGCATCCCTGTGGGTATCGAGGTGAGTGAGTGAGGATTCCTGAAGACAATGAAAACCTGGCAAGCGGGCTGAGACCTAAGGGCCTCCCCCGGGGAGTAAAGGCAATGAGCTTACCTTCAGACCCTGTGCCTAATTTGGGACTCCTTGGTAGTTCAGTGGCTGAGACTCTCAACTCCCAAAGCAGGGGGCAAGGGTTCAAACCCTGGCTGGGAAATTAGATCCCACATGTCACAACTAAGAGTTCACATGCCCGCAACAAAATGCAGCACAGCCATCTCATTATTTATTATTATAATGATGCATTATGTTAAATTATAATAAAGCTATCTTTATTATTTATTAATAAATAACTTGTGCCGAATTTAACAAAAGGACGAGCTCCAGACCTGGAGAAGGAAATGGCAACCCACACCAGTACTCTTCCCTGAGAAATCCCACAGAGGAGCCTGATGGGCTACAGTCCATAAGGTTGCAGAGTTGGATGCGACTGAGTCTGAGCAGCAGCTCCAGAGGGGTTCTGTAGCATTTATTTATAGAAACTGATGGAACATAAGCATATGAGAGCCCACACCCCCACCCCACCCCCGGTATTCATATGCTGACCTGCTGCTGCTGCTAAGTCACTTCAGTCGTGTCCGACTCTGTGCGACCTCATAGACGGCAGCCACCAGGCTCCCCTGTCCCTGGGATTCTCCAGGCAAGAACACTGCAGTGGGTTGCCATTTCCTTCTCAACGCATGAAAGTGAAAAGTGAGAGTGAAGCCGCTCAGTCATGTCCGACTTTTAGCAACCCCATGGACAGACTCCTCCATCCATGGGATTTTCCAGGCAAGAGTCCTGGAGTGGGGTGCCATTGCCTACCATCCTACAAAACTCAGAGCCGGCAATCTGGAGCCTGTGAAGTGCCTGGGGGCCTTCTTCTTCCTGTGCATGGCAAGCCTTGTTTCCAAGATCGCTGCATTCCAAGTTCCAGGATACACCTCCTCATGGGGATGGGACTCTAAGACATGGCCCTGAGAACTGCGCAGGTACCAGGCGCACCAAGACACAGCAAAGCAGGACTGCCAGATGCGCTGTCAGCCTGGTGTCTGGGCTCGCCGGGGCCTGGGTAACCCCAGGGGAGATGGGACCCACTGTGCACAGCAGTCACCCAGGGGCCCAGTGACCGTCAGTTCCCTCTCTGGGGTTTCATCCCCCTTATCTGATGGGCACAGTATCACTTCCCCCTGTTATTAATACACATGCCCTCCCCACACACCAAATTTGTCTGTTGAAGTGCTCATCTGCAGGACCTCGGGATGTGACTGTTTGAAGATGGGGTCTACGGGAGGTGACTAAGGTTAAATAGAACGATCAGGGTGGGCCCCGATCCCGTATGACGGGTGTCCTTCTAAGAAGGGATGAAGATACAGAACACAGAGAGACCAGACCACGTGAAGAGACGGGGAGGAGAAGACAGGAGAGAGGCCTCTGGAGGAGCCTCTAAAGCCCAGCCAGCCAGCCTCTAGAACAGGGAGAAAACGAACGTCTGTTGTTCAGCCAGCCGCTCAAGCTGACCTATATATCCCATAATCCTGACACTGGCCCAGAATGAAGCCCGGATGCCCCTTCCTACCCACTCAGAACCTGCCATTGACCATCACTATCTTAACATTTTGTACAAAAAGTAACAAAATATATCCCATCTCTCCCTTCTCACCTGAACGGCTCTCTCACTTCCGGGCAGATCTGCAGTTAACACCAGATTATGTACTCCCTCATTCTCTCATTTCTAAGCCACCAGTGTGTGTCCTTTGCCCCAGGCTAGCTTCTCGAGGGCGGGACACCTGAGTTCACCCCTTTGGCTTTCCAGTCCCAGCACTTGGCTGGATGCTCTGGATTGTAAGACCATAACAATGGGCTATTTTGCCTTGAAACTGGATTTGCCTAACTCTTCATTTATTTTTTTTTTTAATTTATTTGATTGTGCCAGGTCTTAGTTGTAGGATCTCTGATCTTCTTTATGGCATGTGGGATCTAGTTCCCCAACCAAGGATCGAACCAGGGCTCCCCTGCTTTGGAAGCATAGCACCGTAGCCACTGAACCACCAGAGAAGTCCCCCAACGCTTCATTTAAAACAATCACTATCACTCAGCTTTCCCTGCAAAACCATCAAATCCCACTGCTGGGGAAAAGAGGCTGGAGAGAGACAGGAGAGTCTCTTGATTTTCAAATCCATTTGTGTTTTGATTGAAGGTATTTGACAGTGTGGAGAGGGTTTGCCCTCTTTGAAAATAGGAAACAGCTTCTCTGTCTGGGACTCTGCTAGTGTGGTTACTAAGGAGACCAATCGGCGGTAGGTGCCATAATTAATCACTAAATTCCCAGCAGCCAAATCCCTGGTGATGGGAGGCTCTTTCCTTTGAGAGAGACAAGTCCTGGGTGGGTGGAAGGTCGAGGGGTTCATGGCGGGAGCCCAGTCCTGCCTGCCTGCTTCCTCCTGCAGCTCCCTCGACTGAGATTTGCCAGTGATTGTTTTAAGAGCTTCTAAATCTGCCTCCAGGCTTATCTGTTAGAACTGAATGAAGAATAGAGCTCTTTTCCAGTTATTGCGACGTGGGGAACCACGAGCAGCAAAGTCTCCCCCGACACCCTCTACGAGGCAGTGTGGGAAGTCCTGCACGGGAACCAGTGCAAGTGCCAGAAGTTTTCGGAGACGGTGGAGCTTCAGACCAGCCTTAAGAACTATGACCCTCAGAAGGACAAGCGCTCCCCAGGCACCATCAGGCTTAAATCCACTCCCAGCCCCAAGTTCTCCGTGTGTGTCTTGGGGGACCAGCAGCATCGTGATGAGGCCAAGGCTGTGGATATCCCCCACATGGACATTGAGGCGCTGAAGAAACTCAACAAGAATAAGAAATTGGTCAAGAAGCTGGCCAGTAATCTGATGCCTTTGTGGCTTCCGAGTCTCTGATCAAGCAGATCCCATGAATCCTGGGCCCAGGCCTGAACAAGACTGGCAAGTTCCCTTCCTTGCTGACCCACAATGAGACCATGGTGGCCAAAGCTGATGAAATCCACGATCAAGTTCCAGATGAAGAAGGTGTTGTGTCTGGCAGTGGCTGTTGGCCACATGAAGATAACAGATGATGAGCTTGTGTACAACATCCACTTAGCGGTCAACTTCCTGGTGTCATTGCTCAAGAAAAATTGGCAGAACGTCAGGGCCTTGTACCTTAAGAGCACAATGGGCAAGCCCCAGTGACTGTACTAATGCACAACTTAATAAACCATACACAACCATCAAAAAGAAAAAAAGAATAGATATATGTAGATGTATGGAGAAGGAAATGGCAACCTGGAGTATTCTTGCCTGGAGAATTCCATGGACAGAGGAGCCTGGTGGGCTGCCGTCTATGGGGTCGCACAGAGTCGGTCACGACTGAAGCAACTTAGCAGCAGCAGCATGCATGAATCACTGCTGTACATCAGAAACTAACACAACATTTTTAATCAACTATACTCCAATATGGGCTTCCCAGAGGGTGCTGGAGTAAAGGATCCACCCACCAATGCAGTAGAGTAGGGTTCAATCCCCGGGGCAGAAAGATCCCCTGGAGGAGGAAATGGCAACCGATTGCAGTATTCTTGACTGGAAAAAAATTCCTATAGACGGAGGAACCTGGTGGGCTACAGTCCATGGGGTCATGAAGAGTTGAACACAACACACACAAACACACAGACAGACACACACACACACACACACACACACACACACACACAACTGTAACCATGAACTCCTCTGGGCTCATTCCTGCCCTCCTCTCCAGGTGGTACACGAAAGAGCCCCCCACAAAATGCAGCTTCATTCAACCCAAGGGGAACTTCCAGCTCATTCAGTTCAATTCTTCCATTTGGTAAAGAAGCAAAGAAAAATACAGAGACGTTAAATGACTTTTCACTCTTGCTTTTTCTTTCTCTCCACTTCAAGGGAAGAAGAGTGTTTGGCCACCCAACACCCAGCGAATAGGAAGATGCTCAAAGATGTTTTTCAACTTCAGGTAACAGAAAACCCAAGAAAGTGGCTGAAACAAAACATGGTGGTTAAAGTTAGCAATGGTTCCAGTGAACAGCCTCTGTATAGCCACCCGTTTGTCCTCTGACCTTGGGGGTCTCCACCCAACCTGGCTCTGAACTGGCCTTATGACAGTCCCAGGTGGCCCAGCAGTAAAGAATCCATCTGCTAATGCAGGAGGCAAAAGAGATGTGAGTTCAATCCCTGAGTTGGGAAGATCCCCTGTAGGAGGAGATGGCAACCCACTCTAGTATTCTGCAAAAGTCCATGGACAGAAGAGCCTGGTGGGCTACTGTCCATGGGGTCACAAAGAGTTAGATGTGACTGAGCACACACACACCCAATAAATGCAGCCAAAGCAAACGGAGTGCCAGCACCAGGCTTAGGTAACCCCCAGGAATTCTACATGCTTCTGCTGGGTGCTTCCCTGGCTGGGACCTACTTACTTGACCTTGCACCCCAGACCATGCCAGACCAGCTTGCTCAGGGGATGAGAGAGACACAGGAAGGATAAGACGCTTGGGAGAGAACCAAGGTGCCCCCAGCCGATCTATAGCCAACTGCAGAGTCATAGGACACCTGAGACCAAAGCTGCCCTGCTCCTCCCAGCCTGAGTAACCAATCCGCAGGATCAAGAACCAGATAAGTGGTTTGTTGTTTAACAAATTCTCTGACTTTGGTGTGGCTTGTTAGGAGCAAAGAGCAAACCGAATCCTGACATTTGAAATAAATATCTGAGGTTTTTTTTCTTTGAGAAAAAGTTAGAAATTGGAAATCCAGGATTGGTATGGCAGCCCAGAGTCATTCAGGACCCAGAATCCTTCTGTTTTGATGCTCCATCATCTTTAGTTCATGGCTTTCATCCTCAAAGCCATCTCATGATCCAAGATAGCTGCTGAAGCTCCACTCATCACATTTGTTTCCAGGAAGGCAGGCAGTAGGGTAGAGAAGAGGTCTCTTCTAGTTGACATTTTCCCCTTAAAAGAGTTTTCCCTGGAAGCTCCACCCAATGACTGTCAGATTGATTCTCATTGGCTACCCTTGGCCACAAGGAAGGCTGGGAAAGCTAGGCTTTTAGCTGAGTCCTCTGCCACCTAGAGTAAAACCAGGGGTACTGTGTAGTAAGGAAGAACAGGGAAATGGGTACTGGGCAGGCCACCAGCAACATCTGCCACAGCGTGTGTAAAATCAAGCTCCAGTCCCCAACATACATCAGGATGCAAAACTGATCACATGCCATGCTGATGTCTCAGAGCTCACAGTGGTGGCTTTGCCCTATCATAATGAAGTGTAAGATTTGGGCAATAGAAACCTAAGTGGAAAACTGTACATATGCCAGTCTCCTGGGCCTTTCTACACAGATGAATGGATGCTTTATTCTTAGAACTTGTTGCTCGTAACCTGGGGCAGGTGTTGCTTGCTTGCTTGTTCTCTTACTTGCTGTTTTTTTTTTTAATTAAAATATGATTCATATAACATAAAGTTCACTGTTTTAAGGGACAGAAATCAGTGGAGGTTTTAGTATATTCACAATGTTGTGCAACATCAGCCCAATCTAATTCCAGAACAGTTCCATCGCCCTCAGAAGATACCCTGTACCCGTTAGGAGTCAGAGCAGATGCTTTCTTTAATGCTTCTGCATCCAGTCTCAGGTCGACGCAAGACCCAGACTTGAGACATGAGAGAGTACTGAAGATCCTTGCAGCCCTAGGCTCGAACCCTGGGATTCTGGACTATTTGTGGATCTTCTTGGGACAGCCAAGGAGGAAGTCTTGGTGTAATTCACCTGCAGCTGGGAAAGGAGAGATGCACAAGGGCATGCAGAATTGAAACCTTCCCTGCCTAGGCTGCTGCTGCCATTCAGTCTGTAACTCATGTCCAATCCTTTGCCACCCCATGGACTCCAGCAGACCAGGCTCCCCTGTCCTTCTTTCCATGACCTCCTTCTTGCCCGAGGAGCCCTCATGGGCTGACCATGAGCTCTTTTCACACAGAGAAGGGAAAGAAGCTGCATGCTGCAGGGCAGGTGCTCGGGTGGTGACACCCTCAAGTGTAGCAGCAGGTTTAAAAGCACTCTGTTGTGACAGTAAGCTGTTGGCAGAGGGAGTTTCAGATTCAGTTGGTCTGATTCCATGGGAAGAGATGAAGAGTGTGCAGAACACGCCTTTATTAAAGGTGTAGATTCCGAATACAAACAGCATCTCGTTTTTCTACCTGCACTGCCATCCTGGGAGGTTTTTGACTTTCCCCCTTCGTAGGAGGAGACCTGAGGTTCACAGAGAGAACTCGCTCTAATCAGAATCTCAGGCATGAGGTGCTGAGTCTCGTATCAGCACCTTCCACTGTGAGCACCTGGGAGGCACCCGGGGCCCCCATAACAGGTGTGGCCATTCCCTCCAGCGGCCTAGCTGTGGCTGCCTGTGGGGCAGTGATAGCAGGAGGGGACTCATCTGAACTCAGCTCTGGGCTTGTCCTTGTCAGTGGGCGCTCCCCCCACTTCTGCCCACTCCTGCTTCTTCATTCTTCAGGAGAAAATGTTGCTCAAGGAGACTCCAGGACTGGGGTCTGTCTCGTCACTGTCACCAGGAGGCTTTTTTTTTTTTCCTTCCTGACTTGCCAGAGCTCCGTCAGTCCTCCCAGCGCCTCTGGAAGCAGAGCAGAGGCAGCTGTGGGATCCTGGCTGAGCAGCGTCCAGGTAAAGCATTTGGGGGGTGGCCTGATGGGGAGCCTGAGATGTCACGGGTCTGAGCACAGAGCCCAGGCGGGCGGGGAGCAGCCAGGAAGGACTGGAGGTTCTGCTGCTCGCTTGATTAAGGGGGTCAGCCGTGTGTATGTGTCATCGAGGTGGGCAGGGAAAGGGAGGGCTGTGCGTGTGGGGGGAGGATATATATGCCGGTGTGGCTGACACAGCGGAGCCTCACACCCGGAGGAGCCCGATTACTGACAGCTCGCAGGTAGGTGACTGCACGCGAAGCCCTCCGCCCCAAGACGCGCTGCTGGGAGCCCGGGGAAGTGGCGGGCAAGGCTGTCTCCCCAGCCCCTCTCCTTTGTCCAGTGTAGATGCTGCTGGCCTCCCTTTAGATTATTCATT
>SJYV01013295.1:4340444-4360585 GCA_006410875.1 Neotragus pygmaeus | reverse complement strand
CGGGCGGGCGGGTGACTGCCTGGCTGCTTCTCAAAACCTCCCAAGGAAACTGCTGCTCCCTGCCTGCCTGTGGGTGGCTGCTGCAGGCACGCTCCTCTTTCTCAATTATAAAGTGTGGCTTTCACAAAAAGCATTCGCGTTCCTTCGGACTAGCTGAGTCTTCTGCCGGGGAGGGTCCCTGGAAAGACTGTCCCCCCAGCCATCACCTTGGTAGAAGGACCAGCTTCCGCGGTTCCACGTACTGCCTGTTGAGGGCGCTCTGGTGCAGCTGCAGGGTCCTTGGGCGCAGTTCCATTCTCCCTGGCTTTAGCAGCTAAAGGCTGAGGGTACAGGGGATTTAGAGGATGCAGATTTAGCATTATCAACAAAGGGAGTAATTGCAGGATCAGGCGCAAAGCGGTGTTTCTGGAGCCCAAGACAGGAGCTGTCGCAAAGCTATTCTGTATTCAATCAATCAGGTATTTATTATGCTCCACCAAGCAGGGGTGATCCAACAGAGGTGATAATAACAGCCTTTACATTCACACAACGATTTACATCTTAGCGCTTTCACACCCATTATCCTCCGCAACAGCAATGAGAGATGGTGTCATTATCTCCATGGCGCAGTCGAAGAAACTGAAGCTGAGAGGTTAAATAATCTGTTTCAGGATGTGGCCGAGAGGGGACCGAGCCAGCCTTGCTGGCTCCAGTGCACGGCCCTCTACAGCCTGGGCTGCTTACAAACTAAGGGGGTGGGGATAGAGCAACACACAGTGAAAGAATTCGAGGAGGATGCAAGGCTGGGTGTGATTAAGTCCTAAATTTCATAGTCCAGACAGCAAGTGCTGTAGGAATTTGGAGGAAGGAGTGCTTGCTCAGAGAGTCCAGGGTTTCAAGTCGGTCAGGGAAGGAGACAGAATCTGGATGACCCAAGGGTTTTGGAGAGGGAGGTGGCCGCCAGGACAAAGGCACAAAAAGAGGGCAAAGGAATGGGCATGTATTGAAACCTACTCCATGCCAGACAGTGAGCTAAACCTATCTAAATGTCTATTTCATGCTAATGTGCACACACGCACAGAAGGGATGGGAGATCTGGGGTGAGTTTTATATACTTTTATCCATACTCAGTGAGACCCACACATACCCCACAAGCCCCAGCTCCCATGAAGGAAATCTACCTGGTAAGAATCTGGCTAGAGAACAGGAGTAACAACAGCTTTCACGGCTTGAATGGCTGGGAGCTCATCAGGCAACCTCAATGTTCTAAATACTTCTATTTAAATGCCTTCGGGTCCTTCTAGTCACCAACATGCCACTTCTAAACACAAACTAGCTGTGAGATTTATGGCACCCCTATCTGGGGGGCAAGCCGGTTTTCTGGGCATCTTCCTAGATAGTCTATGATCACGTTCAATGTTGATTTTCTACGATCCTGAGATTTTTCAAGTACTGGATGATGCCTCAGTGTTGCAGATACACAGCATCGCCAGCTTTGATGGGTCTGACTGGGTGAGTGACGTGTGGAGCTGGCCTCCAAGGAGTCTAGGTCTCAGTGAAAATGTCAGCAGATCACCCGCACACACCCAGGCTCTGCCTAGCCACCCAGGCTTGGAGCCAGCCTCCCCGTAGCTCACTCTCCACCCCTCCACCCAGTCCCCATTCATCCTTTCATTCATTCAGCCGAGAAACGTGCCTGGATTCCTGATGAGAGCCCGCAGTGCTGAGTGCCCGGGAAACAGACCGGGCAGCCTGTCCTCAGAGCTCCTGGCCAATGTCACTCTCTATTAATGTGTCCAGGCCGGTGGTCTCCGAAAGGGGTGTGTGTGTGCCCAACAGTCCAGGGGGCTTTTATGTGGTTATCATCTTTCTTAATTTGCCCTTTAGTGGCTATTATAATGTAGGTAACAAATAAATTGGAAAGGTTTGCTCAAAACGGTTTGATTGCTTGAGGGATAAAGTTAAAGACATTTGAAGATTATTGGTCTTCCCTGGAGGTCTAGTAGCTAAGACTCCAGGCTCCCCCTCCCAGTGCAGGGGGCCTGGGTTCAACCCCTGGTCAGGGAAATAGAGCCTGAATGTATGCCACAATTAAGTCTGCATGCTGCAAATAAGACCTGGTACAGCCAAATAAATAAACACTGGGAGGAAAAAGAGGTACTAGGCTTCCCCTGTAGCTCAGTGGTAAAGAACCCACCTCTACCTGCAGTTCAGGAGGTGCAGGAGACAGGGGTTTGATTCCTGGGTGGGGAAGAATCCTTGGAGGAGGAAACGGCAGCCCACTCCAGTACTCTTGCCTGGAGAATCCCATGGACAGAGGAGCCTGGTGGGCTACAGTCCATGGCGTCGCAGAAAGACACAAGTGAGCACACACGCACACTGATCTGTGTCCATTGTTCTTTTGCTGATCTGTATTTTCTAATGCTTTTGAAAGGAAAATTAAGTGATTTTATTGTGAAAGCAATGGGGAGAAAAAAAAATTTATTTTTTATATAGGGAACTGCAGGCCAGAATCAGGAAGATCCAAGACAAGAGTGATGACACCTTCCCCCCTTTGCAACAGCACTGAGAGTTAATGTGCCTCTTAGGAATTCCTTGGTGATCCAGGGATTAGAACTCGGCATTTTCCCTTCTGGGACCTGGGTTCAATCCCTGGTCCGGGGGCAGCCAAAATATTTTAAAATAATATAAATGAAATTAAATTTTAAAAATAAAATAAAAAACTTTAAAAAAAGAAAAAAAGGGGTTTCCCTGGTGGCTTGGTGGTAAAGAATCTACTTGCCAATGGAGGAGACACAGGTTTGATCCCTTATCAGGGAAGATCCCACATGTTGAAGAGCAGCTAAGCCAGTGTGCCGCAACTGTTGAGCCTGTGCTCTGGAGCCTGGGAGCCGCAGCTACTGGAGCCTGCAAGCCCTCGAGCCCGAGTTTCGCAACAGAAGCCACTGCAATCACAACTAGACAGTAGCCCCTGCTGGCCGCAACCAGAAAAAAGCCCTCAAAGCAATGAAGACCCAGCATAGCCAAAAAGAAACAAGCAACATTTGAAAAGAAGAAAGAAAACGGGTCCATCTCTGCTCTGAGCCCCAGGTGGACTGTTGTAACAAATATCTGGCCACTTATAAAATCAAAATTATTAATATTGACCTTCTAACCCAACTGCCTCTTTTTGGAGAAGGGTAAACAGAGCCCCAGAGAGAGAAAGGGCTTTGCTCAAGATCCCATAAGAGGAGCCTGGTGGGCTGCAGTCCGCAGGGTCACAAAGGGTCAGACATGACTAAGCGCTCAAAGCTCAAGATCCCAAAGGTGAGGGCGGAGCTGGAGCTGGAACCCAGGAGGCTCTTGTTCCTCCCAAGGCACAGGGCTCTTGTTCATTCATTGCCCACCAGTTCCCAGCACGGTCTGTGTGGGGCGGGGACATGCTTGGCCCTCCATCTTCTCTACACCCACCTCCCCCCCCTTTCCAGGTGGGAATTTAGAAGCAGACGAGGAAGAAAAGAAATAAAAGGGATTCAGTCATAACTGGTGAATAAGCAAAAGCTCAGTGTAGGAGTTGGGGTTGCGATGGGTTAAAGAAATGAGGAAGACAAACCCTCATGCTGGTGCTGCTAAGTCACTTCAGTCGTGTCCGACTCTGTGCGACCCCATAGACGGCAGCCCACCAGGCTCCCCCGTCCCTGGGATTCTCCAGGCAAGAACACTGGAGTGGGTTGCCATTGCCTTCTCCAATGCATGAAAGTGAAAAGTGAAAGTGAAGTCGCTCAGTCGTGTCCGACCCTCAGCGACCCCATGGACTGCAGCCCTCCAGGCTCCTCCATCCATGGGATTTTCCAGGCAGGAGTACTGGAGTGGGGTGCCATTGCCTTGTCATGCTGGTGGGCAATGAAAAATCTCCTCAGGAACTCAGGACAGGCAGCAATTCAGAGGGTGTCGGTAGCAATGACATATTTACACTATCATGTGTAAAATAGATAATTAGTAGGAAGCTGCTGAATAGCACAGGGAACCCAGCCTTGTGCTCTGTGATGACATTGAGGGGTGGGACGGGGTGGGGGAGAACAGAAGAGACACTCAAGAGGGAGAGGAGATATAAATAATCACGACTGATTAGAGTGTGCCGAAGAAACCAAGGTAACATTTAAAGCAATTATCCTCCAATTAGGAAAAAAAAAAAGGTGTACTATGAGAGAGGGACACCCAGAGTTCAGGACAAAAGGAGCTCCTTGCAATGAGTTCACCCTCAGGAACAGACAGAAAACCACCCAAATCCTGTTTCTTTTCTTATTTCAGTCACACAACTTGTGTGGCATGTGAGATCTTAATCACCCAACCAGAGATCAAACCCATTCCCCTTGCAATGGAATCACAGTGTCCTAACCACTGGACCACCGGGGAAGTCCCCTTGCCAAGATTACTGAAACATGTCATGAGAGCATTGGCTTGGAAATCAGATGGGTTGGGGTCTCAGCTCTGCCACTTCGAGTTATTTCGCCTCTTCAAGCCTCAGTCTTCTCAACTGTAAAACGGGGGCAATAACATGTACCCCATAGGATGGATGGTTACAAAGCCATCAAGACAGTGCCTGGCACAGAGGAGTGTGCTAAATACAATATGACTACTGTTAAATACAGAGACCATCCCAATAAGATGCCACCAGAATTTGTCAACCTTTCCAAAGCAGGACCAGTATGTGGAGTTTATGGTTTCCCAGAACATGTTTTAGAGTCAAAACACCTGAGTTTAAGTCCTGGCTTTTTTATAAGCCGGATTACCTTAATTGTTAACCTCTATAAATATACATTCCTCTCAAAGAGGGGATAATATTAACCCTTTAGATTATAGGATTGTATTGGGCTTCCCTGGTGACTCAGTGGTAAAGAATATGCCTGCAATGCAGGAGACCCAGGTTCAATCCCTAGGTCAGGAAGATCCCCTGGAAAAGGGAATGGCAACCCACTCCAGTATTCTTGCCTGGGAAATCCCTTGGACAGAGAAGCCTGATGAGCTATAGTCCATAGGGTGGCAAAGAGTCAGCCACAACTGAGCAACTAACGCTCTACAGGACTGTGTAAGAATATAAAACTTTTGTTACCAGCAAGAACAACAATCATACATGTGGCTAATGAGAAGGATAGGGGGAGATATGCCTCTAGCAGAAAGCTCAGTCCCTCTTGCCTTCTCCACTAAAAGCACTAAAATTACAGGCTTTCTCATAGGTCATAAGACAAAACTCAATTAGCTTTTAGCTTCCGCTAAAGCTTCATACGTAATCCTCCAAACAGATAAGCAACTAATTATATTGCCCTTGGAAGCATGATTACAAACAAATAGATTAAATAGATTAAAGCTAAACACAGTGGTATTTTATCTTTATAAAGAGTGCTGTGGCTGAAATAAAAGGTAATTAAACATTTCTTTACTCAATACAAGATGTTCAGATGCATAGCATCCCCACAAGGAAGTGTTAGCTGAGTTCGGTTCACAAAGTGAATATAAACCATGTAAAATTTAGACACATTCAGGGAAATTTTATTTACTGATAGTCTTTACTGCACAATTAAAAACAACAATCACAACAAATCTGTTGTTCCCCCCATTTTGCAGGTGAGACGACTGAGGCTCTCAAAGGTGAAATGTGCCCAAAGTCACACAATTACAAAGTGCAAAGATCAAATATAAATGTAACTTAGAAATCAATTACTCGTCTACATTTCTCTTGGCATTAACTGACACACAGCTACAAAGAAAACACACAGATGTTGTTGCTGCTGCTGCTGCTGCTGCTAAGTCACTTCAGTCGTGTCTGACTCTGTGCGACCTCATGGACAGCAGCCCACCAGGCTCCCCCATCCTTGGGATTCTCCAGGCAAGAACATTGGAGTGGGTTGCCAGTTCCTTCCCCAATGCATGAAAGTGAGAAGTGAAAGTGAAGTCGCTCAGTCGTGTCCGACTCTTCGCGACCCCATGGACTACAGCCTACCAGGCTCCTCCATCCATGGGATTTTCTAGGCAAGAGTACTGGAGTGGGGTGCCGTTGTTAAGACGCCTCAAAAATAAAAGCCTTAACCTAGAACACAGTAGTACAAGGGTTGTGAGGATCACCAAAAGCAACAAAGTGTTGTCCACTTTATGAGAATATATACACTAGTCTCTCAGTCGTGTATGACTTATTGCGATTCCGTGGACTGTAGCCCACCAGGCTCCTCTGTCCTTAGAATTCTCCAGGCAAGGATACTGGGGTACATAGCCACTCTCTTCTCCAGGGGATCGTCCCAAGGTGATCGACCCAAGGATCGAACCTGGGTCTCACATTGCAGGCAGATTTTTTACCATCTGAGTCACCAAGAGAAGCAAGCCCCTTTATGAGAATAATTACATATATTTTGAGCTTTTATTTATTTTAATCTCATTTAAATACTGGAAACCACCTGTTTGGACTGTGTGGTAATTCCAATTGTTAGGATGCCTTGAAGTGCAGGGCAGAATGAGTAGCATTGAGTAAAGATTTCTCATTAATTAGTGGAGTCACTTGCTAAAAGTGATGGGTAGCGACCTCTGGCTTCCTGGCTTCTTTCACTGCTAAATGCCCACTGACATCCATCCATCTTTCTGTTTCAGTATGGATGGAACTTCGTTTTGTTTTGCCATACCATACAGCCCTTGGGACCTTACTTCCCTGACCAGGGCTCAAACCCATGTCCCCTGCCTTGGGAGCATGGAGCCTTTAACCACTGGCCCACCAGGGAAGTCCTCGATGGAACACTTACAAAAAAGAAATAAAAACTTTAGCCTGCAGCATCAGCTACTCTTTAAACTAATGCTAAACTCATAAACAAGGATAATAACCAATCACGCCTCCCCAGCACTCAATTGCTACCAAGTGGTTTTCATTAAACTTAAGTGAAACACTGCCCAGGATGCAATTTTAAGATAATATTATTAATCACATGCCTTGATTAGCCTGGGGAAGCAGAATAACAGGACTGGCTTAATTTTTTAAAATTATTTTCTTACTTCTGAAAAATAAATTAAAATTTAAAATAAATAATTGCAAGGGATGGGACTTGGAGGGTGAGAAGGGAGCTCAGAGGTGAGATGAAAGGTTGGTGTACCAAGGATCAGCCGTAAGGGCTGGGCTAACCTCAGGTAAATTTGATAAGGTTTCCCCAAGGGCCAAACAGTTTCACATGCAGGAAAAGTATGGAATGGAACACATGCTCAATGTCCCAGGGGCTCATCTTTCTTTACCTCATCCTAAAAACCCATTTACCCAGAATTTGAGATAAGGAGTAACAGTCAATCCTCCAGACATTTGCTGAATGCGCAAGTTGCCACATTTAATGAAGTTCATGAAAAACCTCAGCAGGAGACCATTTCATTAACATCTGTCAGAATTTATCAGCTCAGCCTGTGCAAATATTACAGAGCGCAATTTTGTATCAGAAAGGAAAGGCAAAGGTCCCTTTTCTCCCGTCTTTTCCCTTCCTTCTGTGACGTATGGACACTGCCACCATGTGGCCAGAGAGAACATAGCATGCTGAACAAAGTAGATGCAATTGTCTCTGCCCAGAATGAAACTGAGTAGAAGAAACTTAAAGGCAACTACCAAATTAAACAAAGGATGTAACCAAGCAGTCCTCAGTTTGAGACCTTTGCTGATAAGGTGACTGTTTGGAACTCAAAAGATATATTCTCTTCAAAAGAGCCTATAAGTGGTGATGAGTCTACCTGTTGTCTACCAACAGGTTGCACCACTGCAGACTTAGCACATAGCACCATCCCAACCATGCCTCCCAGACACTGGCAACTCGTCTTTTTCCAGAACATGCATGCGGTTCCAGCTTTGGATGGCATCTGGCCTTGCTCTGGAGCAAAACTTGTTCCCAGCCCTCTCACCTGGAGTGGAACAATTAGAAACTTGTCAGGCCATGGGCTTCCCTGGTGGCTCAGACAGAAAAGAATCCTGCACTGTGGGAGACCTGGGTCTGATCCCTGTGTTGGGAAGATCCCCTGGAGGGAGGCATGGCAACCCACTCCAGTATTCTTGCCTGGAGAATCCCCATGGACAGAGGAGCCTGGCGGGCTACAGTCCATGGGGTCGCACAGAGTTGGACATGACTGAGCGACTAACCACAGCGATTTGTCAGCCAAGTCCTGAAGTGGCTTCTATGCCTGAGCATCCCAGGCTCCCAGGGAAGTGGCGGGGTGGGGTCCTCCTAAACACTCCCCAACTCTCATTTGTGAAGAAGAGACACTCTTGAGATTCCACTGTCATCTATTAGACTTTCTTGAGCACGGCCTAAGCACCTGGCCCTGTGCTGGGTGCTAGAAATTCAGAGAACCATAGAACATGGTTTCTGCCCTTCAGGAAGTCACAGCCCAGTGGGAGAAATAGACACTAAGTCAAGCTTACAGTGTAGAGTGCTGAGTGCCACACAGCAGACAAATAATAGCGTTACAGAGTGAAGGCTACGTCCTGGGCTCCTTCTTCGACAAAATTTTGTTATATGTGTTCTGTGCTGGGTGCTATTTTAACTGTGCCAGGTTGATATTTTAAAGATATCAACCCATTAATTGTCCTATAAGATGGTTAGTCTTACTGTCCCAGTTTTAACAGATGAGAACCTGAGAGGCTGAGTTGCAGATGTGGGATGTTGCAGACCCAGGCAGTCTGCAGGGATGAGAAAAGACGAATTCCCTCCATTAAAAATAAAACCCAAACCACCAAAAGCAGAGCTGCTATATGCTCCTACAATTCCACTCCTGGGCATGTATCCAGAAAAAAACAATTCAAAAATATACATGCGCTCCAATGTTCATAACAGCACTATTTACAATGACCAAGACACGGAAGCAACCTGAATGTCCACGGAAAAATGAACGGATAAACAAGCAGCCATACATATATATAATGGACTATTCGTCATAAAGAATGAAATAGTGCCATTTGCAGCAACATAGCTGATCATACTGAGAAAGACAAATTATATGATATCACTAATACGTGGGATCTAAAAAAAAAATGATACAAATGAATTTATTTACAAAACAGACTCACAGACAGAAAACAAACTTATGGTTACCAAAGGGGAAGGCTGTGGCAGGGGCAGGAGGATAAAGCAGGGGCTGGGATTAAGATATACACACTATACTATATAGCAAAAGGGACTCTACTCAATATTCTGTAACAACCTACATGGGAAAAAGAATCCAAAATATGTATAAGTGAATCACGGTGCTGTACATCTGAAACTATCACAACATGGTTGATCAGTTATACAACTAAAGTCGTTTTTAAAGGGAAACAGGAATCCTAGCAATCCCGTCTCATAGGTCCGTTGTGCCTGTTTAATGGACGGGTCCCCAGGGCTCACTTCTTCCCGCCGTGATGTACTTCACAATGCCACACAAACAAAGGGGACTCATCTAACTCAGACCAGGGAGGGCTTCCCCTGGGGATAACTTCTGTATAAAGTGAGCTGGAGACGGGTATTCTGAGCAGAAGGAAGAGCAGGGACCGAGACACAGAGGCCTGAAGGGACCTGACAGATATGGGAATTGTGTGTGACTCACGAGGCCTGGAGGAGATTCGGGGTTGAATGACAGGACCTGAAGCCAGAGAGCTGGGTGGGAGCGGGGCTGAGTCCCACGGGGGACTAGAGAATTAAAGAATGAGGGACTCCTCAGACGTGGAGATGGCTTGGTGGGAGGCTGGATCAGTGGGTGGACGAATTAGAGGGTGATCACAACAACCAAGGTGATAAATCTCAACTGAAGTACTAGCCCCTGGGATATAGGAGAAAGATGCATTTGAGGCATATTCTTTTGAAGAGACAGTCCGTGGCGTCACAAGAGGGTTGGACACGACTTAGCAACTAAACAACAACAGCATTTGCATACATGTGCAAGTTCATTAGCACAGACCTCCCAACCGGTAGGGTAGAGGTTGAACCCTGTAGATGGCAAACATGACCCTGTTTCACCTGGAACGGGCCTCTCTCTCAGAAGGGGCTTCCCTTAGGAAGACAGCCCCGGGAAGGCTGCCTGCTCACCATCGCCTCCCACCTGTGCTGCGCTCTCCCTTCCTCTGTGTCTTTGCTTTTTGTTGTTTATCTTTCAGCTCTGCCGTGTGGCAGGTGGGATCTTAGTTCCCTGACCAGGTATCAAATCCGTACCCCCTCCGCTGGCAGCATGGAAGCTTAACCCCTGGATCACCACGGACGTTCCTGTGCCTTTGGAAAGTCATTCCCTGTGTCTTCTTTGTCCTCTTGGCCAACTCCTTTTGTGATAACTGGAGTATCTGTCTCTTATACACATCTTCTACCAACAGGTTGCACCACTGCAGACTTAGCACATAGCACCATCCCAACCATGCCTCCCAGACACTGGCAACTCGTCTTTTTCCAGAACATGCATGCGGTTCCAGCTTTGGATGGCATCTGGCCTTGCTCTGGAGCAAAACTTGTTCCCAGCCCTCTCACCTGGAGTGGAACAATTAGAAACTTGTCAGGCCATGGGCTTCCCTGGTGGCTCAGACAGAAAAGAATCCTGCACTGTGGGAGACCTGGGTCTGATCCCTGTGTTGGGAAGATCCCCTGGAGGGAGGCATGGCAACCCACTCCAGTATTCTTGCCTGGAGAATCCCCATGGACAGAGGAGCCTGGCGGGCTACAGTCCATGGGGTCGCACAGAGTTGGACATGACTGAGCGACTAACCACAGCGATTTGTCAGCCAAGTCCTGAAGTGGCTTCTATGCCTGAGCATCCCAGGCTCCCAGGGAAGTGGCGGGGTGGGGTCCTCCTAAACACTCCCCAACTCTCATTTGTGAAGAAGAGACNTAGCAATCCCACTACTGGGCACATGCCCTGAGAAAAGACACATGTACCCCAGTATTCATTGCAGCACTATTTAAAATAACCAGGCCTTGGAAGCAACCTGAATGTCCATCAACAGATGGATAAAGGAGATGTGGTACATATATATGATGGAACATTGCTCAGCCAGTAAAAAAAAAACTGGGTCATTTGTAGAGATATGGATGGACCTAGAGTCTGTCATACAGAGTGAAGTCAGTCAGAAATAGAAAAACAAATATCATATATTAATGCATATATGTTAAATCTAAAAAATGGTGCAAATGAACCTGTCTGCAGGGCAGAAACAGAGATGTGGATGTAGAGAGTGGAATGCGGACACAGGGGAGAAGGGGAAAGAGGGATGAACTGGGAGACTAGGATTGAATATATACACTACCATGTGAAAAATAGACAGCTAGTGGCAAACTCTCACTCATTCAAAACCCATCTCAGATGTCACCTCAATAACTTAATAAGCATTGACTATTGATTCAGTCGACATACTCTTGGTACAAAAAGCGTGGATGATGCCCAGGAAGAGCTGGCATGGTGTCCCTGCATGGCCAGCGGCCACGGATCACCCCTTCTCCTCCTCCCACTGACTAGCTCCATTGCATACCCACTTTCTACCTCTGCTTCTCAAACTCTAAGCGTGTATACAAAACACCTGAGAATCTTACTAAAAAGACAGATCCAGATTCAGTAAATCTGGGGTCAGTTCAGTTCAGTCTCTCAGTCATGTCCGACTCTTTGCAACCCCATGAATCGCAGCACGCCAGGCCTNCTCTAAGCGTGTATACAAAACACCTGAGAATCTTACTAAAAAGACAGATCCAGATTCAGTAAATCTGGGGTCAGTTCAGTTCAGTCTCTCAGTCATGTCCGACTCTTTGCAACCCCATGAATCGCAGCACGCCAGGCCTCCCTGTCTATCACCAACTCCCGGAGTTTTTAGGGACCGAAATTCTGTATTGCTTACAAGATCCCAGGAGATGCTGCTGGTCTGCAGACTGCATTTGAATAGGGGTCTTATACAATGTAAGGCTTATACATTGTTTCAGTGTAGTCTAATGAAAAAGTAATAAAGGCCATTATTTATTTTTCTATGCTGAATACTTAAGGTAAAATTTACATATAAGGAAACACATAGAATCTAAATGTACAATTCAGTGAATTTCTGGCAAACGTATACACCCCTGTGACCTACACCTCAATCAAGAACATTTCACATCTCCAGAAAGTTCCCTCATTTCCCTTTCCATTTAACCCTCCAAATAAAGTTGATCCAGGGACCCAAAGTGACGCGGTCCAAGAAAATAGCTTTCCGATGCAGGAGACTTGATCACAAGATAAGTTTAAAGGGAAACAGAAAGAACTGCACATCTTTGAGGCAATCCTACATAAAGAATATAAATGACTGATCTAACTCATAATCATTGGCGCTATTACCTTAGAATAGTCTCTTTGGTCGTTTTTCGATAAATGACTCCATCTGCCTGGCCCTGTGCTTTGCACAGGATAACAAGATGAACACATTAGCTCTGTGTGCAGAGAGCTGGCTCCCATCGAGGAGGAGAAACAGACAAGAAACTTAGCGGATGCTTCCCAGAAGAGTGAATTTGGGGCTGCAGGGCATTCCTGGCCAAGGCAGGGGAGGATGAGTCATTCATAAATCTATGTTACACATCTCATACTCTGCAAAACATTTCTTTTGGATCTCATTTTTGCATCAGCCCTGGGGCAAGGCAGGTACCAGTGTTTCCCATTAAGAGCTGTGAAAAATGAGACTGGGAGGGGCTGTCTCAAGGCCACAAGTGGGCCTTGCAAGTGGGGCCGTTAGCTCCCTGGAAGCATTCATACTCATGGAGGCCAGTTGGATGGCAGGAGCAACAGGTGTGCCTGCTTCCCCATCCCCACCCCAGAACCCAGATGCTAGCCTGTGCATGAACATCACCCCTGGCAGACAGGATGGGTCACCTGTGCCCTTGACCGTCCAGCCCCTCCTGGGAAGTGGAATCCAGGGCACTGTGCCCTGGATGAGGGTCTCCAGCCCCTACCGACTCCCAGAGAAGGGCTGTGCTAATGGTGCCCACCCTCACTTGTGTTTTAGCATCTGGCTTCCGGCTCCTGCACCATGAAAATCTTGTTTTGTGACCTCCTGCTGCTCAGCCTCTTCTCCAGCGTGTCCAGCAGCTGTCAGAAGGATTGTCTGGTCTGCAGAGAGAAGCTCCACCCCACTCTTGACAACTTCAACCTCGAGGTAGGTCCAGGAGGTTGGACCCTGTCTTCCCCTCCCTGTCCAAGTCACGTGACTCTCCCAGTATGAGATGGTCCCTAAGAAACAGCAGCTTCTGAAAGCAAACCCTGTCATCGTCCCACGTTTCCACATTTGAGTAAAGAGCCACCCAGGCTGCTGTTTTGTTCCTATTATTAAAATCATGCACACTCATTCTAGAGAATTTGGCAAATTCCAAGAACTATGAAAAGAAAAAATTAAAGTCACCTTTAATCTCACCAGTCAGAGAAAAAAATCTTAGTTTTTTCACTTGCTGTGTTATACCAAGATAAGTTTCCCGTTATTAACATTATTTTAAGTACACTTGGCTTAACCAATCCCTCCTGCTGAGCACGTAAGTTATCCTCCAGTTTTGATATTAGAGACAATTCTACAGTGAACACCTACGTGCTATCTCGTATTTAATTTATCTGAGCACTAAATTTCACTAAGTCAGCTGCTTTCTCCACTGCTTTCATTACTATTTAAATAGTTCTTCCTCTCCAAGTTAATCTAATATAACTTGATTACTTTTTCTTTGTAGTCAAAAAAACTCCTTTCAAAAGATGTCATGTTTGGAACTCCTCAATCTTAAGAGCCACCTTTTCCCTCCTGTCCCTTGAGGCAAGTGTACAAATATAGAAACCAAGTACCCACATTGGGCTGACACCCAAGCGTGAACAGACACAGCCCCCTGACCCACCAAAACACCACGCTCCTCCCATGCCACCTCAGTGGCTTTCAAGCCTGTTTTCTGAACAGTAATAACCATCAAATCATGAAGAAGCATCCTGAGAACCCATTCAAAGATCATGCATTCTCCTCCTTCAGTTATTGTCGGTCTTCTGAGCACCTACTATGCACCAAGCACCTACTATGCACCAAGCACTGGACTAGACCAAGGGCCCCCAGGTGAGCAGACAGATGGTGGGAGAGAAGAACCCATGATGCTTTCCTGAGAGTAATCACTGAGAAATGGGGAAGCAAGAGCAGTGGACCCCAGCCTCATCTAGAGGGGGCTTTGGGAGGAACAGAAGCCTCTAAGGAGACCTAAAGATGACCAGAGAGGCAGGGGGTGAGCCCAGGCGCCCAGGTAAGGAGGGAGGCACCAGAGTGAGGGAGGAGCACACATGTGCAAATGCCTTCTGCGGGGACGGGAGTGGCATGTAAGGAACTGAGGCAAGCTGGATTTGGCCAGAGCACAGAAGACCCACACGCCTTTTCTGTGCAGGCCTGAGAGGCTTAAAATTTCACCCAAAACAAAACGCTTTCCCGTGGTCTCAGTCAACAGAGCAGAGGGCTAGTTCACAGGTAAACCAGTGAAGGAGTTAAGGAATAATCTCATCATCGTCACAATCTTGACAAAGACTGAAAGTTGTGCACAATTCCTGAATCACAAGCTTTAACTGCAACCCTATATCTCCCACTCCAAAAAAGCATGAGGACACATGTATACCCATGTTTATGGCAGCATTACTCACGATAGTCAAAAGGCAGAAAAGACTCAAGTGACTGACGAGAGACGAATGGATAAATAAAACATGGTCGATGCGGACAATGGAATACTATGCAGCTTTTAAAAAGGAAGGGAACTGTGATACAGGCTACATCATGGATGAGCCCTGAAGATGTATGCTGTCACAAAACAACAAATACTGTAGGATTGCACTTACCTGCGGTTCCAAGAACAGTCAGATTCAGAGACAGAAAGTAGAATGGGGCTGCCAAGAGCTGGGAAAACAGGGAGAGGGGAGTTAGTGTTTAATAAATTCCAAGTTTCAGTGTGGGAGAATGAAAAATTTCTAGAGATGGGGGCAAGGGTTGATGGTAACCCAACAAAGTGAATGTACTTAATGCCACTGAGCTGTATGCTTAAAAATGGTTTCAGAATAAATTTGATGGTATTTGGATTTTACAATAGAAAAAAAAGTATTTGGAGCTCAACTGTAAGGAGAACACCGAGTCTGCACTAGTTTTTTTGGGGTTTTTTTGTTTTTTTTTTTACAAAGTAAGGCATTCACAGATTTAGGTAACTTGTTGAGAGCTAACATCATGCCTGGCTGTGCAGCACTGTGACGCTCTGGCCCGGGACACCTTGGCCCTGGGTGCCGGTCGTGAGGTGACAGAGGCTCCCAGGGGCAGGTTCCCTCCAGCCTTCTCATTGTCATCTCAGGATCTGTGCTTCTGCTCCTCCTTCTCCCCTCTTCCTGTGTGCCACCGATTTTCATGCTGGAAATTCTTTTTTCCCATCTCCCACTTGCTCTTTCCTTCTCTTTGTTGTCCTGTTTTTGGAAGAGTATCCATATTTGCAACTTGGACCCCTCACGGTTGCCTCGCCCCTCTGCTGTGCTGGAGCTCAGTTGCTCAGTAGTGTCTGCCCACATGGACTGAAGCCCACCAGGCTCCTCTGTCCATGGGATTCTCCAGGCAAGAATACTGGTGTGGGTTGCCATTTCCTTCNCTCACGGTTGCCTCGCCCCTCTGCTGTGCTGGAGCTCAGTTGCTCAGTAGTATCTGCCCACATGGACTGAAGCCCACCAGGCTCCTCTGTCCATGGGATTCTCCAGGCAAGAATACTGGTGTGGGTTGCCATTTCCTTCTCCAGGGGACCTCCCCTACCCTGTGACTCGAACCCGTGTCTCCTGCACTGCAGGCAGATTCTTTAACACTGCCCCACGTGGGAAGCCTGCCTTAACTCCTTAGCCAATCTTCAAGGTCGCCAGCAGTTCCTAACCAGAGAACCCTTCGCCAACGTGCAGGCTTCCCCTCCTCGTCCTCTCTGGTGAACACCGCTCTCTCTCCACTCTGACTCCCTTTTCTGCCTGTTAGAGCCCCACTTCTCTTCCTGCCCCCACCCCAAACACACGTGATAGCCAAGATTCCCTGTTCTTACCTCCATGTCCTTTCTCCTTCCCAGCGTCTGCTTTCCCCAGGCAGCAGGTACACTTTTTGCCTCTTCTTTCCTGGGCTCCCATCACTTTCCATAGTTCCTGGGAAATCCATGCTTCCCTTCCCTCCCCACAGCTCCAAGAACCTGTCCTGCCATCTTGCTCATACCTCCGACTCCTCTGCTAGCCAATAAACCCTTCAATACTACTCTTAGGAGAGGATGCCTTGCTGATTCTCCACCAGTCCCCAGTTGAGCCAGCCCCCAGCACCTTTGTTCTCTGACAATTACTTGCATCTGCTGGGCTATCTCTTCGGCGCTTTCTTTGCTGGTTAATCTGGGCCTCGCCAGCACGCAGTACAGTGTGGAACAGGGCAGTACTCAATAAACAGGTCCCATGGAAACTAGAGGGCTTTCCAGGTGATGCTAGTGGGAACCTGCCTGCCAGGGCAGGAGATGAGAAAGATACGGGTTCAAACCCTGGGTCTGGAATATTCCCTGGAGGAGGAAGTGGCAACCCCCTCCAATATTCTTGCCGAGAGAATCACAANCCTTGCTCAGTGGGAATCTTCAAGTTGTTTGTGATCATTCATGAGCTTATAATTTTATCACTTTGGTCTATGTAAAAACGTGTAATAGTTTATTAGAAGGTTATTACAAAGAAAATGTGCAGTTTTTATGCTACTAGACTAAGCGCATCATGAAAATTACACTCCCATCTCTTGATGTACACAAAATGTTATGTCAGGTCCTCCTACAGGGAAACTGTAACATTGCAAGACCTTTTAGTCTCCTAATGGGTGCAGATGCTGTAGAGGTTTTACACAGGTGTCTTTCAAAGCCAGGAAGGAATTTGGAGCTCATTTCTATTTCTCCATAGCATCTTAAATCTCTGGGGTCCGAAAAACACTGTAAGAAAATGGCCAGTTCCCGCTTCAGAGTGATGGATAACCTCTGCAAGTGCCTGCTGACCCCCAGAGGATCTGGTTGCCTGGGTGTTTCTAGCTTGTATTCAATTTTAACCTCTTTTTTTTTTTTTTTAAGTTTTATGAAATGCCTAGAATTGAGGCAACCACATCTCACTTCCAAATCTTGCAACCCTTGACTATGTCCCCTCTGTGAAAGATGGGGGGACTCAGATATTTAGGCAAGGGTCACTATCCGCCCCTACCCCAATCCTCCCACCAAATGATGGAATCCTAACCTATTCCCAGGACCTTCTAGACCCTTGGCTTCATCAGGAATTTCATTTGTTCTCACTCCAGGGCAATGGTCCAAGCATGCCTGTCTTTTTGTTAGACTATCATTTTGGTCAGTAAATGACTAGTACACAAGCCAAATGACTGGAAAGTCCTGGGCTTTCAGCTAACTGAGAATGATACTTACCCTACCAGCTTACAAAGAAAAAAACTAGATTCACCGAGTTATTTTAGTGACCAGGAAGAAGGTAACTCCCAAGAAAGGTCTGTTTTATTGCTGTAGTAGTTTAGTCACTCAGTCATGTCCAACTTTTGTGACCTCACAGACTGTAGCCCACAAGGCTTCTCTGTCCATGGGATTTCCCAGGCAAGAAAACTGGAGTGGGTTGCCACTTCCTTCTCCAGGCAATCTTCCCCACCCAGGGATCAAACCTGTATCTCCTGCATTGGCAGGCAGATTCTTTACCCCTGAGCCATCAGGGAAGCCAAGAAAGATCTAGGGAAACTTATTTAAATTCCCTAAAACTCTATTAACAGCAGAAGAGTTACTACTTCTGGAGGTTTCTGTCTTCATTACACAGAAAATCTTAGTAGTTGACTTGCCGTAGGAGTTCCTAATACGTTTTTCTTTTGTACTGTGCATCTGCTGGCCCACTAGGATTGGCTCTCTGATATACTGGCAGAACCTCCTAAAGCAAATAGGTCCCAAATATCTCTTGGTCAGAAAAGGCTGGATTCCTTAGGGGCAGAAACATGACAATCTGAATGAGTTGTTTATTTTCCTCCCATTGGGCTCACTAATCTTTGATCCTAGACATTCAGATGACCCTTTGCTCATTGACTTCCTTCCCCCATGCAAAGCCCAGCTTTACAGATCAATTTGGCACCAATCTGGGACTTTCCAGATGCTCCTCCATGCTGTGTCTGAATATAGCAATGTCATCAGAGTGGGCTGTGAAAACGTGTCCAGATCACTTAATGGGCCATTAACCCATCTCTGCAAACAGGCTGGTGAGTCCCTCAGACCAGAGAGTGTAGTCAGGAAGCTCATATGCCCATCTGGTGCTACAAATGTTGCCGTCAGTTCGGATTCCTCATTTTTTTTTTCCCCAAAACCTTCTCCTAAATCAAGAATCAAGATCTGTTTTTTAGTACCTAATCATCTAACAGTATGTTGAGTCCTGGTAAGGGCTATACATCTGGTTTGATCATTGAATTTTATTTTCTCTGATTGACATGCAATATAATTACCATCTGGGCTTAGAAACCCAGGGGCTCGCAGAAGATCTGAGAGACTCTAGGCTTAACAGTTTCCACCGGTTCCTGTAAATGGACAGAGCAGAACAAGGCAATGAGCACTTTGAGGATCCTATCCATGTGAGGGCTGAACCAAGTGTATTCAGAAGTCCTTTTGAGTCCTACAAGTCTACGCTTATGACCACACAAGTCAGGTTGGGACTTGAACCCACTCCTTTTTTTTTAATGTGACTGCTCCAGGTCTTAGTGGCAGCACACTGGAGTTTTCCTTCTCACATGCTAGATTTTCATCGTGGCATGTGGGAGCGAGTGTGTGCTCAGTCACTTGATCAAGTCTGACTCTTTTTGGCCCCATGGACTGTAGCCCTCTGGGCTCTTCGGTCATGGGATTCTCTAGGCAAGAATACTGGGGTGGGTTGCCATTTCCTCTTCCAGGGGATCTTCCTGACAGAGGGATCAATACCCACTTTTCCTGTGCCTCCTCCATGGGCAGGCAGATTCTTTACCACGGAGCTCCCTGGGAAGCCCTGAGTAGCAGGATGAGGGATCTAATTTCCTGACCAGGGATGGAACCCAGGTGCCCTGCATCTGGAGTGCAGAGTCTTGACCACTGGACCACCCCTGAATCCACGGTCTTTTAATTGGGATTGCACACCTGGTCTCAGGATTTAAGATTAGATTAGCACACCTGGTCTCAGGACTTAAAGAAGCTTAGATTCTTTATGTCTCCTTGCAGAAAGAAATCAGTAAGAGACAAAGTGATAGGTAAAAAGTGGATTTATTTAGAGATACACATTCCATAGACAGAATGCAGTCTGTCTCAAAAGGAGAGAATGGCCCTGGAAGAAATACATTTCACAGACAGAGTGTGGTCCATCTCAGGAGGCAAGAGGTCTCCAAACATGGGGTGGTTAGTTTTTATGGGCTGGGTGATTTCATGGGCTAATGAGTAGGAGAGTTATTCCAGTTATTTTGGAAAAGGGGTAGAGATTTTCTGGAATTGGGCCACCGCCCACTTTTTGACCTTTTATGATCAGCGCCTGGAAGTGTGTCATTTAGATGCTGACATCACAGTGAGCATTTGAAGAGGCTCAAGGTTCACTGGAAGTTGAATCTCCCGCCACCTTGTATCTAGTCGGTTCTCACCAGTTTGTGTCATATCCTCTAGGGCTATGTCATTTGATTAGAGGTTTTATCCTTCCCACTTCCCTCCTATTTCACTTCTACTGGCTTTCCCGGTGTTACCCATGCTTTCTGCTTCCTCCTTGACTCTGTAGAGTAGGGTTTCTCAGACTCTGTGGATGTATTAAGCTGGATAATTGTTTGTTGGGATGGGCTGTCCTATCCATTACAGGTTGTTTGCTAGTGTCCTTGTGAAATGGAGCAGGACCCTGGGGGTCCTCCTGGGTGCAAGTCCTTTCTGTGTCCCCCAATTCTTGTTTGTAGGAAATAGGTTTCGTTCAGTCTCCTGAACCTCCTGAGTTCCAAAGGGAAGTTGCTAATCAGGGACGGTAGGGGACGCCCAGAGCAGGGAGGAGCAGTCGAACAATAGTGCAGCCATTCTTGGTTCCGCCTCAAGGAATATACATAACAATACCTTTGAGTTCAAAGAGCTGACTCGTTAGAAAAGACCCAGATGCTGGGAAAGTTGGAGGCAGGAAAAGAAGGGGATGATGGAGGATGAGAT
>SJYV01013295.1:4274795-4312466 GCA_006410875.1 Neotragus pygmaeus | reverse complement strand
GCCTGGGGGTGGGGGGGCGAGGGGGTGGAGATGCCACTGCTCCCGCTCCAGTGCCCGCTGGTGGTGCTGCTGCCGCTGTCTGACACGTCGCCGCTCTCCTTCCACGGGTCGCAGGCCGTGCGGGAGGCTGGAGGGGAGAAGACAGGATGCTCGGTGCCCGTCCCATTGCTCATGCCAGATTCCGCGGACAGCCCAAGTCGGGGGCAGGACACTCTAGTTTAGAGTCTGGATTCCTGGGCTTCCCTGGTGGCTCAGTGGTAAAGAATCCACCTGCCAATGCAGGAGACACGGGTTTGATGCCTGGTCTGGGAAGATCCCACAGGCCAAGGAAGAACTAAGCCTGTGCGCAACTGCTGAGCCTGTGCTCTAGAGCCTGGGAGCTGTAATGACTGAAGCCCGAGCACCCTGGAGCCTGTGCTCTGAGACAGGAGAAGCTGACTCACTGCAGCTCGAGTGTAGCCCCCAGCTGCCACAACTAGAGAGAAGCCTGAGCAGCAGCAAAGACCCAGCACAGCCAAAATCAGACACATAAATAGAAATCATTTTCTCAAAAAGGTTGGGTTCCTGAAACTAATGCCGGGTTCTGCTTGCCTGGCTTTGTACTCCAAGGGGGAAAAACAAAAACCGACAAAGTACCTCTTCCCTAACAAACCCCTCTCCTTTCTGGGCTTCAGTAAAAATGAGGAATGGGCCCCTTCACTGCAGCACTGTCTGTGGGTGGCAGACTGCTCCGTTCTCATGGACCCTTCCTGCCACAGCTGTGCTGATCATCACTGACCGCCAGACACACTCTGTAGCTGTGTTTTGTGTGCAGGTGTCCCCAAGTTTTCGAAAGTTCAATTTATACCTTTTCCTTCATATGCAAGACCTGCAGTCAGTCCTCCAAATCCCCAGTTTCCGCACTGAAAATATTTAGGAAAAAGAATTCCAGAAAGATCCCCACAGCAACACTTGAATTTGCCACACAGCAACGAAACATTTAAACAGCAACGTTTACATTGTCTTTCCAACTACTTACAACGTTGTACACAGCATTTGCCTTGTGTTATGTATTATAAGTAACCTAGAGATGAATGACAATATGCAGGAGGATGTGCATAGCTTACATGCAAGTACAATGCTGTTTTACACAAGGGACTTGAGTATCCATGGATTTGGGTATCCACACGGGTCCTAGAACCAAACCCCCACAAATACCGAGTGACAACCTTACATCAGGACCTGTTTTCACTAACTGAAAGACATCTAAGGAGGACTTCCACTTTATGAAAAAAGGTGACAATAGTTTTCAATGCTGGTTCTGCAGCAAGCTGTTATGGAGGCAGGGCACCCCAAACAGCCCAAGCCCCTTCCTAGGAACCACACTCAGCACCTCAGCACCCAGCCCCCAGAGTTTTGAACTGAACCTGCGAGTATCTGTGCTTTATCAGTATGTATTTTGTGCATCCGTTAGCCAAGAGGCGTCCTAAGGTAATTGTTTCTTTGCCTTATACCTTTCAGTTTTCGAAAGTTTTCACAGAAATGCTCTACTTTCAGATAGCAGGGGAGACCTGTATTATTAATGGAAAGATAACCTAATCAAAATGTACCTCTCACTTTAAAGGCAAGGAGAGAGCAGGGAGAGGGGAGAGGAAAAGCCTCTCCTGCCCTCCACCCCACCCCGCGCACAGACAAATGGGCTGGGTACCACTTGGGAAGTTTTCCCGGCAGTGGAGTAGGATGCAGAGGCCAGGAGAAGCGCTTGTTAACCAGGCTTTCTTAAAAGATGCCTTTTGATCATTTAAACCCAGGCAAGAACATCAAAACCTGCGTAAGAAAAGAAATCATTCAGCCAGCTCTCACAGCCGTCGGGAGGCGAAGCCTTTACCAGAGCTGGCTCCTGCTTTTATCCTCAGGGAACACGTTTAGAGCGAGAAAGACAAGCTCCGAGAACAGTTCAGACTCATCAGATGACAGGAGGCCTGCTCGCCCGACAGGGCCTGAACTCGCTGCCCTGCTCCCAGCAACGCGTCTGAACAGGAAGATCAGTCAGACATGTGAAATTTTCAGTTTTAAACCGCCTCCCTTTGGGTTGCTTTAAGCCCAGCCCAGACTCTTCCGTGCCTGGGCCATAAACCTGTACTGACAGCTTATTGGCCAGAGACCCATTGATCGGAGATGCTTCATATTCACTGACATAACAAATCGGTGGCCACAGGCATTAGGTTCTGCAAAAATTCTTTGGTCAATAATGTGCTAATTTAGTTGTTGTTGTTCAGTCACTAAGTCATTTCTGACTCTTTTTGACCCCATGGACTATAGCCCACGAGGCTTCTCTGTCTATGGGATTTTCCAGGCACGAATACTAGAGTGGGTTGCCATTTCCTACTCCAGGGGATCTTCCTGACCCAGGTATCGAACCTGCATCTCCTGCATTGGCTAGCGGGCATTGGCAGGTGGATTCTTTATCACTGAGCCACTAGAGAAGCCCAATTTATACTACAGGAGAACCTGAAATTTTGATACACAGAAATAGCAAGAAAAGGGGAACAACCTATGACACATTCAGGTACGGTGGCCTTGTCCCCAAGCCCCAACTTCCACATGGGCAGTGGTCCACAAGACCTCCTTACCCTGGATTCTGAGACCATCTACCACATCCCCTGAGGCCAGGATAAGCATCTCACTGCTTTCCTCTCATCCTACTCCATATTCCAATCCACTTCCAGGCTAACCTAGACACCCAGCATTCCATGTTTCCAATGCAGGTTCTCCTTATTTAAGTCTTAAATGCTGGGAGAAGCCTGGCCAAACAGAATGGGCCAAATGAACTCTGCCCTCCCTAAGCATCACTGTCAGTCTCAAAGGTGTGACTTCCTGGAAAGTGAGAGCTTATGACATGTACACATGAGGCTAAAATAGGGTAGCCCTTCAGGAAAGAAATCAGGAGCCGCCAATGATTCTCACAAGTCCACTACGGAAACCTATCAGGGAGAGATGGGCGAAGGGGGAGAATGGTACATCTAGCATCAGAACAGGAGGAGAGAACAGGCCTGCCCCACAGTACAGCAGTCTTGCACGGAGGAGCCACTCAAGGGGCTCAGTGCCAACCCTGGCAAATGGGCACATAAGGAAAAATTCAAAACAAAGCTAAAAGGTGGAACTCATAAATTAACCGGTATCTTATAAGTGAAACAAAGTTTTAGTTGCTCAGTCATGTCTGACTCTGCAACCCCATGGACTGTAGCCCGCCAGGCCCCTCTGTCCACGGGGTTCTCCAGGCAAGAATACTGGAGTGGGTTGCCATTTCTTGACCCAGGGATCGAACTCGGGTCTCCTGCATTGCAGGCAGATTCTTTACCATCTGAGCCACTATGGAAGCCCCATATATCCTATAAGAGGAACATAAATCACTGCACCTTAGATCATACAATTTTCTAGGGCAGGGTCAACAGAGATTCTGTACCAGGAAAACAAATTTTCCCTGGCCAACGCACCCTGAACTTCTAAGAAATCCTTGTAATGCCCTCTGCTCTCCACAGGCCCATGCAGAGCCATCCTAACAACGGGTGGATTCTGCAAAAAGCAGCCATGATTAGAGCAAGGTTTTGGTTGTTGTAGAGACCTCACCTTCCAGACTACGTCAACATAATTAGCTGCCAAGGAGGCCTGATCTTCCCACTTACTTCAACGGAAGATAAGAAATATGTTGTTATGGGAAAACACTTTAAACAGACAATTAAAAAAATGTTTATCAAAGGGAACTTAAGATATCACAGCATATTATCGGTTAGATGAGTATATGCTAGGGTTGGGGGGTGTGTGTGAACATATATGAATGGATTATACACACACACACACACACANTGTGTGGATTTATCTCTGGGCTTTCTATTTTGTTCCATTGATCTATATTTCTGTCTTTGTTCCAGTACCATACTGTCTTGATGACTGTGGCTTTGTAGTAGAGCCTGAAGTCAGGCAGGTTGATTCCTTTGGTTCAATTCTTCATTCTAAAGATTCCTTTGGCTATTCAAGGTTTTTTGTATTTCCATACAAATTATGAAATGATTTGTTCTAGGCCTGTGAAAAATACCATTGGTAGCTTGATAGGGATTGCATTGAATCTGTAGATTGCTTTCGGTAGTATACTCATTTTCACTATATTGATCCTTCCGATCCATGAACATGGTATATTTCTCCATCTATTTGTGTTCTCTTTGATTTCTTTCACCAGTGTTTTATAGTTTTCTGTATATAAGTCTTTAATTTATTTAGGTAGATATATTCCTAAGTATTTTATTCTTTTCATTGCAATGGTGAATGGAATTGTTTCCTTAATTTCTCTTTCTATTTTCTCATTCTTAGTATATAGGAATGCAAGGAATTTCTGTGTGTTGACTTTATATCCTGCAACTTTACCATATTCATTGATTAGCTCTAGTAATTTTCTGGTGGAGTCTTTAGGGTTTTCTATGTAGAGGATCACGTCATCTGCAAACAGTGAGAGTTTTACTTCTTTTCCAATTTGGATTCCTTTTATTTCTTTTTTCTGCTCTGATTGCTGTGGCCAAAACTTGCAAAACAAGGTAATAGTAATGGTGAAAGTAGGCACCCTTGTCTTATTCCTGACTTTAGAGGAAATGCTTTCAATTTTTTACCATTGAGGATAATGGTTGCTGTGGGTTTGTCATAGATAGCTTTTATTATGTTGAGGTATATTCCTTCTATCCCTGCTTTCTGGAGAGTTTTTGTCATAAATGGATGTTGAAATTTGTCAAAGGCTTTCTCTGCATCTATTGAGATAACCACATGGCTTTTATTTTTCAATTTGTTAATGTGGTGTATTGCGTTGATTGATTTGCGGATATTGAAAAATCCTTGCATCCCTGGGATAAAGCCCATTTGGTCATGGTGTATGATATTTTTAATGTGTTGTTGGATCCTGATTGCTAGAATTTTGTTAAGGATTTTTGCATCTATGTTCATCACTGATATTGGCCTTTTTTGGTGGGATCTTTGTCAGGTTTTGGTATTAGGGTGATGGTGGCCTCATAGAATGAGTTTGGAAGNAACCAAATTCCTCATGCCAGAACTAAGAGTTCCCATGCCACAGCTAAAATTCAGCACGACCAAATAAGTGAATGATTTTTAACTGCTCCTCCCCCACTGTGTTGCTGGTGTGGGCCCAGGTGTTCACACAGCGGGCGTGTGATGCCCTGCCCCTCGACTGCTGCTGTCAGACCGCAACAGCTTCTTCTAGCAGTCTAGCCATTGATGACAGGCCTTGGGTGAGAGAAGTAAATCTTATCACTTCCTTACATTTATTTTCTAAGTAGGGAGATTACTTATAAGGGATGGTTTGTAAAGGCCACGTTCCACCTGATATGTTCAAAACTGACTCCATTGTTTTCCTATAAGGTTTTAAGAAGCTCACGATTCAGTTAGATCTCACCAACAAAAAAGTTATTCCCTGGGAGTAAGTTAGGCCAGCCAGATAACAAATTTCAAAAAAAAAAAAAAAAAAAAGGTTCAGATTCATCAAAATCTTGTCAAACTACTAATATCCAGCAACCCACCTTCCTCCCATATTACTCATAATGTATTTGGGGGGTTGTGCTAGCATTTTCTTTTAATTTATAAATATGTCATGAAGTCTATTGGTTTGCATGAAGCAATTAGATTTATTTCAGACTTCAGATCGTTTATTCCACACTAATTTAAAAGGCTGAATGAGGCACTTGGAAGGGGGCTGTGAATCGACTGAGGCCATGAGGGATCACTTAGTACGTTCCTACCTTTACAACTAAACGTCCCTCTACTGGCCTCGTGCAGCCTGAGTGCCTTGCTCGCTTACTCCCGTGGAAGAACTTACTCAGGTGGCCAGTGAGGTTCAGTCTCGCACTCAACCATCTTCACAATGCACCAGGAAACTTCTCCCCAGAGGAGGAAACTGAGGAGAGAGAATGGAAGCATCGAACTCCGAAAGAGTGGAAGCCTCGGCCGCACCCAGAACCCATGCGGCCCCGTTCCTCACCAGAAAAGTTGGCCTCGCCCCCGGGAGGACTCTGCACGACAGGGCTGCAGGACAGGGACGTGAGCACCATGGCCGCCATCATCTCATCCATCTCCACTGCATCCGACTTCCTGGATTCAGATGGGTGAGAGCCAGAGGTTACTTCCTGACACAGCAGGTCGCGTGAGCATCTTACGTTCCTGGAACGTCCCTTCTAGGCCCCTACTCCGATCAGTTGGTGTGTGGTCAAGTAATAGAGTTAAATAAAGCATTCAGACCTCTCCTCATTCTTCATGAAAAGTACTCAGTTCTGAGTGTGACTGATAATACCAGTCAACCCCAGGGAAAGCAGGCTGGGTGGGCCCCATCCCACTGCTGATACCCAGAGGCAGCTCCATTCTCCATGGAATTCACTTCCTAACTCTCACTCTGCAGCTTAAAATTAGGAATTTTTTTTGAGGGAAAGGAAGATATGCCCAAGCAATGAAATAAAGCAAGGGCATAAAAGACACCTGGCTAGAATTCGAAAGCACTGTAATTCCTTCCTTTTCTAGCTTTATATTTAAATTTTTAAACATTTATTTGCTTAATGTATTTGACTGTGCTGGGTTGTAGTGGCAGCACACAGTATCTTCAATCTGAGCTGCAGCATGTGGGATCTAGTTCCCTGACCAGAGATCAAACTCAGGCCCCCTGAATTAGGAACAGAGTCTTAGCCACTGGGCCACCAGGAAGTCTGTATATTTACATTTAAGGGAGAACAATTCCACTCACCAACTCCCTTCCCCTCCCCTCAATATTAGTAATGAGATAATATGATAGCTTCTGAATGTCAACAGAATCTGCCACATAAGCCAATGAGCAAAAAATCTCCAGAAATACTAAAATAAATCTCCCAACAAACCTCAATGCTTTATACAGTAGAGATGTAAGAAAATTTACACATAATTTCCTTAATCCATATAAAGTTACACTATTTGAAAATAAAATGAAAGCCATCAACAAGGTCATGCTAAAGTACGGAAAGTCAGTCTGAAATAATTTTCCAGGTGGCATCTCTATTTCAAAGGACTGCATTATACAATTTATTCTTTACAATTCAGTTCCACTAAATTATATGACGTGAAGCAGTTAAACTGAGACTAGTAATGTATTAGACATGTCAGCAGCCCCCTTTATGAATGATTATTTGTATTTTTATTTCTATAGAATAGATAGACAAATTCTTTGCCAGTGTCCCACTGAATTCACAATCACAAATGTTATTTACTGTTCTGGTCTGGTCTCAAGACACAGAATATACTGTCAATAACAGTAACATGCACAGATAGACACACAGATTGCAGGGGCGGGGAGTTCAGCTGCTTACATATCCTGTATAGAAGAATCTCGGGGCTTCCCTAGTAGCTCAGCTGGTAAAGAATCCGCCTGCAATGCAGGGAACCCCAGTCTGATTCCTGGGTCAGGAAGATCCCCTGGAGAAGGGATTCTCTACCCACTCCAGAACTCTAGGGCTTCCCTGGTAGCTCAGAGGGTAAAGAATCCACCTGTAATACGGGAGACCTGGGTTTGATCCCTGGGTCGGGAAGATCCTCTGGAGGAGGGCATGGCAACCCACTCCAGTACTCTTGCCTGGAGAATCCCATGGACGGAGCAGCCTGGCCTACTATGGTCCACAGAGTTGCAGAGTCAGACACAGCTGAGTGGCTAAGCACAGCACAGCATAGAAGAATCTCACTAGCAGATTTTCTTTTTTAATCTGAAAAGATCAATGTGCATAGAGTATATAACATAGAGCTTCCCTGGTGGCTCAGACGGTAGAGAATCTGTCTGCAGTGTAGGAGACCTAGGTTCAATCCCTGGGTTGGAAAGATTTGCTGGAGAAGGGAATGGCTACCCACTCCAGTATTCTGGCCTGGAGAATCCCGATGGACAGAGGAGCCTGGTGGGCTACAGTCCAAGGGGTCACAGAGTCGAACATGACTGAGCAACTAATACAGTACAGTTTGTATTCTCGGGGGGAAAATTCATGTCATAAAATTCTAAAACAGGGACTTTCCTAATAGTCCAGTGGTTAAGACTCCACACTTCCAGGGCCGGGGGCAGGGGTTCGATCCCTGATTGGGGAAATAAGATCCCACATAGTGTGCAGTGGGACCCCAAAAAAATTTTTTTTTAATAATTTTTTTAAAACTTCTAAAGCAAAGTATACATTTTTCATTCAAAATCAATGGTTTTAAATATCTAGCTGGGGCTCTGTAATCTCCTGACTGAGCCTACTGTCTGTTTTTGCCTGGTTTGAAAGTTAAGAATGGCATAGCTTTTTAAAAGTTTACTTATTTGTTTTGGCTTTGCTGGATCTTCCTCGCTGTGTGTGGGCCTCCTCTAGTTACAGCAAGCTAGGGGCTACTCTCTAGTTTGTCGGGCGCAGGCTTCTCACTGCGGCGACTTCTCTGCTTACAGAGCGAGGGCTCCAGGGCACTCGGGCTCAGTAGCTGTAGCTCCCAGGCTTAGCTGTGGCATCCTCCCAGACCAGGCATCGGACCTGTGTTCCTTGCATTGTCGGGTGAGTTCTGAACAGCTGAACCACCAGGGAAGTCCCTGACTTAACAGTTTTTAAGTGGTTTTACCAATCAAAAGAAGGATATTATTTCTTGACATATGATGCATGGAAATTACATGAAATTGAAATTTGAGTGTCCATAAGTGAAGTTTTAATTGGAGCCCAACATGCCCACCTGTTTAAGTTCTGTCTGCAGCTGATTTCTCAAGATCACAGCCAAGCAGAGTAGCTGTGACAGAGACCTCGTGTCCCACAAACCTACAGAATATTTACTATCCAGCCCATTCTGGACATGTTTGCTGCCTCCTGATCTAAGCCACTTTTTTCTTTCTCATCATGAAAAACTAAGAACTAATTTTAGTTTAAGCAGGAAAGGGAAAAAAATAGCCCTCAGCCAGATGAAGTTATATATATCACTCTTTACAGAGTACAGGGCTTCCCTGGTGGCTCAGCAGTAAAGAATCTACCTGCTAATGCAGGAGACTCAGGTTTGATCCCTGGGTTGGGAAGATCCGAAGGGAAATGGCAACCCACTCCAGTATTCTTGCCCAGAGAATCCATAGACAGAGGAGCCTGGTGGGCTACAGTCCATGGAATTCCAAAATAGTCAAGACAGGACTGTGCAACTAAAACAACAATAACCGAGTTATGGGGAAGAAAAGATGCCCATCCAGGTTTTTTTTGCAAAAGGATGCCCTCTCACTGTATCTCATCTGACTGGTATCTTCACCAGTAGACAGATATCTGGAGTTCTACATTCCTTCCCCAAGCCAAGGCATCCCAAAGCCCCTACTTCAACACCCACATATCTTACAGAGCCAAGGTTCTCCCACACAAACCTCTTTGGGACATCAATGTTCCTGGACACAGGCCTGTAGGCTGGCGCCTGGGTTCCCTGCTCTGGAGGTGGCACCTGGGGGATGCGGCCCAGCGGCTCAGCTGGCCACACCTCCTCCGCTTTGCAGCAGATCTGTAACTTCTGGTCCAACAGCCAGACAGTCACCTTATCCTCTGCCCAACTATGCCGCTCCACCAGTCCTGTAGACTCTTGACCCCCGTACCACACACAAACCTGGAGAGAGAAAGACAGCAACCAGTGGTGAGCATGTGGGAGTTCTCACTCCATGTGCTCTAGATTCTGGGACCCAGGAGCTATCTGCCACAAACTGCATTCTCTGACTCATCTTTAGTTCATGCAGAGGCTCCCGGGTACCTGCTTCCTAGCTGAACATCCAGACCAGCCAAAGTGGATCAGTTCTCACTGAAACAAATCTTTATAAATTCTTTAGATGGAGAGAGCAAAAGTATCAATTTCTGAGACTTCTTTTTTTAAAACTTGGAGTCTATATACAACTAAAGTTGATATCATCTTAAAATAGACTTATGTTTTCTGTAAGCGTCATGGTAACCACAAAGAAAAAACTCTAGTAGACATACAAAAGATAAAGAAATCAAAGCACAGGACTACCCCCCCCCCAAAAAAAATCTCACAAAGGAAGACAGCAAGAGAAGAAAGGAACAAAGGAATTATAAAACAGGAAAAAAACTAACAAGATAGCAATACCAAGTCCTTACCTGTCACTAATTACTTTAAATGTAAATGGATTAAAATTTCAAATCAAATGAACTAGGACTCTGTATTCATCCTCTTGAGTTCTTAACCTGACTTGCCTCTAAAGTTCTATATATCTGCTGGTTCCCAACTATTGCCTTGAATTGCTACACTCTGCATTTCTCCCTTCAGAAAGTCCTGAGTCTACCTAGGAGCATTGATGCTTTTGAACTGTGGTCTTGGAGAAGACTCTTGACAGTCCCTTGGACTGCAAGGAGATCCAACCAGTCCATTCTGAAGGAGATCAACCCTGGGATTTCTTTGGAAGGAATGATGCTAAAGCTGAAGCTCCAGTACTTTGGCCACCTCATGCGAAGAGTTGAGTCATTGGGAAAGACTCTAATGTTGGGAGGGATTGGGGGCAGGAGGAGAAGGGGACGACNCTTGGACTGCAAGGAGATCCAACCAGTCCATTCTGAAGGAGATCAACCCTGGGATTTCTTTGGAAGGAATGATGCTAAAGCTGAAGCTCCAGTACTTTGGCCACCTCATGCGAAGAGTTGAGTCATTGGGAAAGACTCTAATGTTGGGAGGGATTGGGGGCAGGAGGAGAAGGGGACGACCAAGGATGAGATGGCTGGATGGCATCATGGACTCGATGGACGTGAGTCTGAGTGAACTCCGAGAGATGGTGATGAACAGGGAGGGTTGGCGTGCTGCGATTCATGGGGTCACAAAGAGTCGGACACAACTGAGTGACTGAACTGAACTGAACTGAACCTAGGAGCAAGATGGTAGTGGTGAAAATGCAGACTGACTGCTTTCAGAGGTGCCTAGCAGTTGGCAGGTTCCCCACCTTGTGGGAAAAAAGATCTGGACCACACAAGTCTTAAAAGAGAGGCAGAAGGTAGAGCCTCTATTATCAGCTCTTGGGAAGGCAATGAAAGAGAAGCCCACTCATCTGGATCTAGCGATAATACGAGGCCAAACAGATCTAGTGACAACAGAGGAGCAGACACTGGAAAAGAGAATCCAAATGGCATTCCAACTAAACAGACACTTTTGTCTCTAGAAACGTCTCAAGGTAATTCAATGGTGCAATCTTCGTTGTTGTTGTTCAGTTGCTAAGTTGTGTCCAACTCTTTGCAACCCCATGGACTTCCCTGTCCTTCACCATCTCCCGGAGTTTGCTCAAACTCATGTCCATTGAGTTGGTGTTGCCATCCAACCATCTTATCCTCTGTTGTCCCTTTCTCCTCCGGGCCTCAGTCTTTTCCAGCATCAGGGCCTTTTCCAGTGATTTGGCTCTTCGCATCAGATGGCCGAAGTAATAGAAATTCAGCTTCAGCATCAGTCCTTCCAATGAGTATTCAGGGTTGAATTCCTTTAGAATTGACTGGTTCAATCTCCTTACTGTCCAAGGGACTCTCGAGAGTCTTCTCCAGCATCAATTCTTCGGCATTCAGCCTTCTTTATGGCCCAGCTCTCACATCCATACATGACTGTGGGATGCAATCTTCTCTCTCTCATAAATCCGAGCTCCTTTCCCTTGTTTATGTAAAGTTGTAAACTGGGGCAGATTAAGAGAAACTGAGCTCTGGCCATGCTTTGCGCTGGTTCTGAGCAGGCTTAAGCCCAGAATTGTCATGCAGGAGCCCTGGATCTGCTAAGAATGGCTCATTCTCTTGGGAAGCCTGCTGTCCAAGGGACTCACATGGCTGCAGGGAAAAAGTCTGCACTAAATTCAGTGCCCAGAGAGTTTCTGGCCTGTCATTTGGGATACCACTGGGCTGCTGAACCCCAGCATGGGGACAGTGGGCACTTGTCTACTTGGGGATCAACCTACCTTCTGCCCGGGGTGAAAGGCCACCAGTTGGAGGCCTGAGGTGCCCGGAGCCTTGAGGACTTCCTTAGGCTGCTCCTGGCAGGACGGATCCTTGGAGGCAGCAAAGGGCTGGGGAGCCGCCCCCTCCAGCAGCTCTGCCTGAGGCTCCAAGGGTGGGGCAGCCCCCGGTGGTCCCAACACCCGGGCTCCCAGAAGGGACCGCTTGCCGAGGCGCCGGGACAGCACGCTGGCCATGCTGTTGCCTTCCCTGGGGAGACAAAGGAGACACAGGGTCCTTTATCCAGTGTCTGGGGAATCAGGAAGGTGCCCCCCACACAGCTGGAGCCCATGAGTGTCCATAAAAAACAATGAAACATTTTAAAGTAATTTTTACAACGGTTTTCCTTCTACAAAAGCTAAACACCTGTTACGAGTAGGACATTGAGAACATCCTGATAAGCAGAAAAACAAATCACTCAAGAAGAGACTTCCCAGAGAAACACCCATGTTTCCTGGACAGTGTTCCAGGTTTTCCTCTACACAAGGGTTTACATACTTGCATTCCGACAAAAAACAAGCTCATGTCTTGGAAAACGGGGAATTTTCACTTATCCCGTGTCAGCTGTAGTGTACCATTAAATGTTACTCTACAAAAACTTGGGAGACACGGCTGTGTTGTCTTAGGCTGCTGCATCACTGCTAATTTAACAAATCCCTTATCATTGTGCCTAATGGCTGCACCCTTGGGTTGTGTTACCGAAACTTCTCTGCCCACAGCGAGCATCTTAGCGTGCCTGGAAAGTGACCCTCAGCATACACACCAAGGGTCACTTTCCAGGTCAGGATCCTATTAAGGTAATGCGAAGTCAGAGCAAAAGCCTCCCCGGGTGGCTAGTGGTAAAAAAATCCATCTGCCAATGCAGGAGACATGGGTTTGATCCCTGATCGGGAAAGATTTCCTGGAGAAGGAAACGGCAACCCACTCCAGCATTCTTGCCTGGAGAATCCCCATGGACAGAGGAGCCTGGCGGGCTACAGTCCATGGGGTCACAGAGTCAGACATGACTGAGCGACTGAACAACAACCAAGTTAGAACAACAGGGTGTCTGAGATACTCACAGAATCCCACACTGAGCTGGCTCCAAAGCTGCAGATAGCCACAGAAATGAGCCACGGTAACTCTCCTTGTTTTACACTTAAGGAAACTAACCCTGGGAGCTTAAGAGACTTATTCATGGTGATAAAGGTTGTTGGTGTCAGATAAATGGGATCTGGTGTCCTGACTCCAAATCCAGATCTTCTCACTGCCTCCCAATTGCCTGTACACTGCCTCCAACAACACGGGCCACTTGTGAATTCAAGGCTAATAGAAATGCAGGACCAGAGGCCTGCATGGACCCACAGAAGACCACCCCAGGCCTCTGCAGTCACCCCATGATGGGCAGGAGCTGCTCCCAAAACCGGGCATATTATTTCTGCCTGCTCAGAGGTGTGAGCGCACCCTCCACGGATCACACTCCAGAAACCACAGCCCTGTCCTCTGCATTTTATGGCGGAAGGGCTAGAAAGGTGACAAGACGAGACGCTTGCTGATACTCCTTTGGTCAAAATCCTACTGCCTGAGAGGTGGGTTCTAACCACTTGGCACTCTATAAGCCCCAGAGTAGGGGTGGTTGAGGGGGAACCCCTTGACCTTCAGGAGCCCATACCATACCAGAAAAGAGGAAGTCAATCTTCTAGGGCCTCTGAGAATCAAAACAGTCAACAAAGTTGCTCTTGGGAAATCCCACCCATGCTCCACAGCCTGTCTGCTAATAATACAGTTGCAAATATGGAGGAGAAGGGTTTGGCACATTTTTATAAATGTTTTACTCAGAGCTTCACAGGTTAGAATCAGGGAGTATGGTTATCTCCATCATGAATTCCCTAGAAAGCAAAGAAGAGGTAAGAAAAAGGTCAAAATCAGACCACCTTACAGAATTCCTCTCTAGGTATCTAGTGACTTTATATGTAATGGCAACCCACTCCAGTACTCTTGCCTGGAAAATCCCATGGACGGAGGTGCCTGGTGGGCTGCCATCCATGGGGTCTCAAAGAGTTGGACATGACTGAGCGACTTCACTTTCACTTTTCACTTTCATGCATTGGAGAAGGAAATGGCAACCCACTCCAGTGTTCTTGCCTGGAGAATCCCAGGGATGGTGGAGCCTGGTGGGCTGCCATCTATGGGGTCACACATAGTCGGACACGACTGAAGCGACTTAGCAGTAGCAGCAACACTCTATTGGAAAGCTTTTTTTTTACTATACATGTCATCAAAAGGAAGAAAAACACAAGGAGTAAATCCTTCACCATCAAAAACAAAAGTGTCCACCCAGTCACCTACTGTCATCTGCATGTATCAAGCCAGACACAAGAAGCTCAAACTCTCGCTTTAAGCACTTCCCAGGTGGCGCTAGTGGTACCAACGCAAGTGACAGGTTGGGTCCCTGGATTGGGAAGATGCCCTGGAGAAGCGAAAGGCAACCCACTCCAGCATACTTGCCTGAAGAATCCTATGGACAAAGGAGTCTAGGCTACAGTCCACGGGTTGCAGAGTCGGACATGACGGAGTGACTCTAAGCACAAAGGCACATGTGCACATGCGCGCGTGCAGACACACACACACACACACACACACACACACAGAGTTAGTCACTCAGTTGCGTCCAAATCTGTGTGATCCCATGGACAATAGTCTATCAGGCTCCTCTGTCCATGGGATTTCCTAGGCAGGAATACTACAGTGGATTGCCATTCCCTTCTCCAGGGGATCTTCCTGGCCCAAGGATGGAACCCAAGTCTCCTACATTGGTAGGCAAGGTTTTTTGTCACTGAGTCACCAGAGATGCCCATAACCCGCTGTTTAATGTCAATGAGCTGTAAGCAAAGCCACAGTGCCACTCAGAGACGTCAGATGGCAGCAACCCTCCAGAGAAAGAAATAACCCTGCTCTTGACCAAAAGAAAAAAAAAAACACACACACACACAAAACACAGCGGCCACCCCCACTTTCCACAGCAGGAAGTTTGAGGTTTCTACCACTGAACATGAAGAAAGGGTAGTATTTCCAAAATTCCTGGGCTTCCAGTCTTCAGACAGAGCCTGAAATATTTGGCTCACAGTCTCTGATGATGTTTTCTTTTTCCTAAGTCTTTATTTTTTTTTAACATAAAGAACACTTTTTATTTGGTTTGTGAAGCTGCACCTTCCAAAGCCTGTTGGATTTGCACAGCTGGTGAACATGCCCACTTCCGGCTTCTTTCCACATGCGTTCTCTGGCCTTTCTCCTTTGACTGGCCTGAATTCCACCCTGAAATACATTTTATGATTTGCTTTATTTACAGCACACTTAAATCTTAATTTTTAAAAGCAGAAGAGAAAGAAGGAAGGGAAACTGCCTTTATTAAATGCCCAATAGCACGAGCTTTCACAAACTGTATCTAATTTAATCCTCAGAACAACTTAAGACAAACATATGGTCTTTAATTTCTGATGAGGAAACTGAGCCACTGCCAGCTTAGGTTGCCAAGGCAACACAACCATGAAAGGCAGTCCCAAGGGACTGAACTCTTGCCTTGTTGGTGTCAAAGGGCATCATACTGCCATTAGTCCAGTAGGCATGAGATCTCTCAAAAGAAAACACGCAAGTTGCTTCTGATCTACATGGTATTTTTTTCTCTATGTCAGAACCTCGATAGGAAAAAAATAAAGCAAAACCAAATAAAACCCAGCTCCCAATCCTGCAAGTTTCCGCATCCATCTCCTGTGCTTTTTTCTTTCCTTGAAAATCCCTTTTCCACTTGCACCTTAGCTTCCTACCTGCAAAATAAAGGTCAATGCTTTCCTCTGATCTTGTTTAACAGTCCAGGTCACTGTTAACCATTTAGTGGTTTGGGAAGAACTTTATACACATATTGCCCTCGTGAGGGCACAGAGAGATATGGAATCAACCCCAAAAGTTAAGGAAAATTTTAGCCAAATTTACACTGGGGACTGATAGCATGGAAGTGAAAAAATATGACTTTAGATTAAATGTAGGCTGGGCGGGATGGCCAAGTGTGTTGACCAGCACTGAATCAGGAACACGGCTCGGGAGATAACACCACCCCCCCTCAAGTCCTTCAGGAATTCAGACGTGAACTCAAGCACCTACAGAGGTGTGTCAGGCTTCCCAGGAGGTGCTAGTGGTAAAGAACCCATCTGCCAAAACAGGAGAGTAAGAGATGCATGTCTGATCCCTAGGGTTGGGAAGATCCCCTGAAGGAGGGCATGGCAACCCACTCTAGAGAAATCTTGCCTGGAGAATCCCATGGACAGAGGAGCCTGGTGGGCTACAGTCCAAGAGTCGGATATGACTGAAGTGACTTAGCATGCACACACACGTACAAAGGTCTGCCATGCAGCCAGGCAGAGGTGCCAGGTTAAGATGGAATTTGCCAGGGGCTTCCCAGGACTGCTTGTCACTTTATACCTTAGATCGAGGGTCCCAGCTCTCTCCCAGTAGGTTTCTATCAATATGACCATTGCCTCCTTCAAATCTTCCTTCCCTGATCTCTACTTTCTGCTCACTTCCCTATTAGTTTCTTTCTTCCGAGCTATAGATGTTCCGTATAAGCCAGTCAGTCCCTAACTTGCCACAGGGTTCTGGTACCATAAAGAGAACTCAAGAAACATCTATTTCAGGGTAACAATAACAGTGTTTCAACAAGTAGGCAAATCCAACTTTACAATGTTACATTCTTGAGTTACAGAAGTCTTTGACTAAAACATAAACTCATGCTAAAAAAGACTTCCTGGCTGATGTAGAGTTTTAAGAGAACCTGCTTCTCATCCCCTCTGCTGTCCCCCTCAGGGTGCGGTTGGCTACTGGAGGTATATTTTGGTCCATGTCCAAAAAGGGTGAGCCCTTTTCCAAGCTCAGCAAACATCTTCTGATGTGCTAATAGCTCTTAATGAGGACATCTGCCATCAGTTTAATAACTGGAACAGACAGAAGAAAACAAACCCTCTCTGTGGTTCTAAGCTGCAAATTGCCATTTGACATGTGACTGTTGCCAGACAACCCCTCGTCTCAGCACATCCACGTGTGTGTGTGTGTGTGTGTGTGTGTGCGCACACGCCCTCATGCACAATGATTGCTCTCTTTAGCCTCCCATGGCAACAAGCTATGACATCACTGAGTAGCACTTGCAGGACACAGGTCATNGGGGACTGTAGGGAAGCTGAGTCACCTGCTGACTTTCCTGGCCAGAATCAACAGGTAGTAAGGAGGCGGGAGCCCTCTCCCAGGGTGGAAGGAGGTGGGAGCCCTCTCCCAGGGTGGACAGCCGGAGCACACAGGGCTGCAGGTACCCAGGAACGGAGCCGCCTGGCCTGGGGGCCGGGCCAGGAGAGGGGGGCCAAATTCACGGATGAGAAACCATGCGCACGCCAATAAGAACGGGCCAAGCAGAAAAGAGCAACAGGGAAGGGAAGGGCCCAGACACCCCTCTGGAACCCAAGTCCCACGTGGGAGCCACCAGAGCCAAACATAAGCCAGGACAAAATAAAGTGCAGTCTTGGAAATTACAGGGAATGAGACAAGCAGTACGTGCCGCTGGAATGACGGAACATTCTAGTGGCCGATAACACTTAAAACTTGAAATAAGAGCTGGATAATGAACAGAACGAGACGTGTCTGGTCAGAAGGCCTGTACCCTGCTTCCATGGATCAACTTTTTTGGGGGGGAGGGGAGGGCTGTGCCATGCGGGACCTAGTTCCCTGACTGGGATGCACCCTGGCCCTAACCACTGGAGCAGGTCCTTCCACGGATCAATCTTTCCACGTGGCCTCCACCCTGACTCCCCGCTTCCCAGTACAAGTTTCCTGTCTCAGGACAGGGGCGGTTCCCTCACACTGTCACTCTGGCACCTTCTCCTGGGAGACAAGCCTTCGCTCCTGGGACTGGAGCATTTTCCCCAAGAGCCACATGAATGCCTCCCATCCCCCAGGAGCTCTGTGGCCGGGGGAAAAGAAAGGCTGGATACACCTGAGTGACTGAAGCCGGCTGCTCAAAATGGAACCAGGGAAGCTGAGTCTGGGCACACTGCCAAGGGCACCGCATCAGGAAACGCGCTCCAGGCAAGCCCGTGACCCTGACCTGTGCAACGTCTGGCGACAAGCCACCACCTCAGAGCCTCAGTTTCCTGCCTCACCGTGAAAACTGAGGCCACTTCCCAGGGTCCGGAAGGATCTCCACAGATGCGTCCCCGCCTCTGCTGCCTGATCCCAGACTGGCACTAGACAGCCAACAGACATGGCCGGCCGCTCGGACAGCTTAGTGGCCACGGTCCGGCCAGCACCTGAGAACTGAGGTTGTGAAAGGGCGTTCAACCAGAATCAGTGAGGCAGCTACTAACTCTAAAGGGAATCAAGAAGCTGGCCATGGGGCTTCCCCTATGGTCCAGGGGTTAAGACTCCTCACTTCCAGGGCAGGGGGCATGGGTTCCATCCCTGGTCACGGAACTATTATCTCACACGCTGCAAGACACCGCCAATGTTAATAATGTAATATTATATTTTTATTATATATATTTATATTTTATATTTATAAATAACATATAATTATATTATATAATATTATTTATTATAAAATAATAAAATACTTTAAAAAAAAGTTGACTATGAGTGACTTACTGATTAACTGAAATCACAACAGAACTGATTTCAGCAAGCAGGGGAACTGAGAAATTCAACATATTCCACTTAGAGGCCAGCTGGCCATGTGGAACCAACCCCAGGGCTCCCAGCTTTGAGCTCAACACCCAGCTGGCCGGCTCTGCCCTGAGCCCAAAGCAGGGCCCATGTGACTGGCCCCTCACCTGGCTCTCAGCACACAGTTCCAAGCCTGCCCTCCTCCCCCGCCCCTGGCCAAAATCTCCATCTTGGTGGCCTGCCCAGGGTGGTTCAAGGACCGCTGCCAAGCCTTCCCGAGGCGGAGCGTGACCAGCCTCTGTGAGCAACCCTCCCAATCTGACACCTCGGTCCCAGATCCCAGCTGCCTGGATCTGGACATGCGTTCAACCGTGCAGACCCACCCAGCACACAGGGCAGCGCCACTCACTGGAAACCCAGGGGAAGGGGCACCGCAGGACCCCAGCACCTGTGAGCTAAAATAATCTGCTGAATAATCAGAGAACTTTAGGCCTCACTGAGCTCCACTTGCACCCCACACCCAGCTCGTTTGTTAAAGCACTTCATATGCTCAAGAGTGACAGTCACCGATCTGTGCAATTAGATGAATGGATCAGAATCTGCTGCTTTTAGGAAAAGGCAAAAAAAAAAAAAAAAAAATCAGCTATCTGAAACCAAAGCCCAGTTTTAAAAAAGACGGTTTTTAGGATGAAGCTCATACACATAGATGACTATGCATGTTAATATTTTCAGTGCTTGACACAGTTAAGTTGAAATAAAATGTTATGGGTCGAACAAAAAAAAAATCTGCTGAGTGACTGGAGAGTGAGNCAGTTTTAAAAAAGACGGTTTTTAGGATGAAGCTCATACACATAGATGACTATGCATGTTAATATTTTCAGTGCTTGACACAGTTAAGTTGAAATAAAATGTTATGGGTCGAACAAAAAAAAAATCTGCTGAGTGACTGGAGAGTGAGGGAGACAAACATGCTTCCTCCAGAAAACAGAAAGTCAACCTAAGTGAATTGCATATAGAAGATGGTTTAAATAAATACATTGTGAAATGGGCACAGTGAGGGAGGGGGCTGGCCCCAGGCCCAACCCACCAAGGAAGTGGCTTTCCCTAGAGTGGCCATTTATGAACTCTCAGCTTCCCATGTAGCTCAGTGGAAAAGCGTCCACCCACCAGTGTGGGAGACGCAGGTTTGATCCCAGGGTCGGGAAGATCCCCTAGAGAAGGAAATGGTAACCCATTCCAGTATTCTTGCCTGGGAAACCGCGTGGACAGAGGAGCCTGTCTGTTGGGCTACCGTCCATGGGGCCACAGAGAGTCGGACATGACTGAGCACACGCACACACGTGTCCCAACAACCATGGGCCTGAGGATGACTGCAAAGGCTGCAGAGAACTGGAGAGACAGGCGAAACGAGTGGGCATGCCTGTCTGAGCTCAGGACATCCAGGCATCCATTCTCGGATGTTCTTCCTGAAATGGACAGAGGATGAGAGCACATTCGCTGGTGACCGAGCCAAAGTAACAAAGTTAGTGTGGACCAAACGGAAGGACCAGCGGGCCCACACACATGCACTCTGAGAGGAGAGAGAACGACCCTGGCACGTGGTGGGCCGCCACAGGGGCCGCCCAGCACGAGTAAGCCACTGCTGGCCCCTGGGACCACACGGAATCCCACCCCAGGTCAGGCAGGGAGACTGAACTTAGGGTCATGCAGACAACTAGACTCTACTGAGAGGAAAGGCCCAGGGTGTTCACAAGCCCTCAGATCATGTCTATCTGCTTCATTAGAACTATTAAGAGTCAAGGGCAAGAGAAACCCAGCATTCTGTCCATCCTGCAGCCTTTCGAAGACTATGGTTGCTCAGGAATGTTCTGAGAGCTATTATTACTCAAAGACAGAAGGGCTGGCCACTGGCTATGTATTTCACAGACTGTATCTCACTTCATCCTTCACAAGAGCCCCACGAGATAAGCAGGATCACCTCCTCCACTTGACAGATGAGGAAACTGAGACGTGGGAAGGTTGAGCAACATTCCCAAGGCCACAGAGCTAGGAAGTGACAGCACCAGGTTTCACTGAGTCACTCTGCTGGACAACAGAAATAACACAACACTGCAAATTAACTATATTCCAATACAACTTGTTTAACAACAAAGTGTTCCCTGGTGGCACAGTGGATAAGAATCCACCTGTCAATGCAGGGGGGCCAGGTTTGATCCATGGTCAGGGAACAAAGATCCCTCATGACACAATTAAGACCCAGGACAACCAAATAAATTTTTAAAAAATAATTTAGAGAAAAAAAAGAGACAGACAGAGTCACCAAGATTCCCTTCCTAGATATTCTGATCCCCAGGTCTGAGAGAAAAGCCCAACAAGGAATGGGAAAAGAATCCTCCAGGGCTAAGTTCAATAAGTGAAGTGAAGTCGCTCAGTCGTGTCCGACTCTTTGCGAACCCATGGACTGTAGCCTACTAGGCTCCTCTGTCCATGGAATTTTCCAGGCAAGAGTACTGGAGTGGGTTGCCATTTCCTTCTCCAAAGTTCAATAAACGTTAGCCTTAAAAAAGGTACCAAGCTCTGGGTGGTGATGAGACAAGACTACAGGCAAAACTTTGCTCAAGGAGGGGAAAAGCTGAACATTGCCAAAGGCAGTGTAATACATTTAAGGGGGGAGGGGAAACAGAAATCATGGAAGAGCTCTGACATAGTCACCTCTATCTGTGTAGACTGGATTGTCATCCTACCGTGATCACAAAGTCAAAAAAACAAATCATTTTGTCCAGCACCAATGCAAAAGGATTAAACCAGAAGGAAACACGCTACCCACCACCACCTATGAACTTAAGAGAATCATCTACACACTGGGGACACAGGTGGCTGCCCATGGAGAAAGCTTGTGAAACCCCAGGATAGTCCGCTCAATGGGCTGTCACAGGGAGGGCACACTCAAGGGACCAGAAAGATTCAGGCCAGTGAGCCCTGGGAGAGTAGCAAGTGAGAGAGATAAAACAGGGTCCCAGCGTTGACCGAAGGTCGACACCCCCAAAGAAGGCAATACAAATTGCCTTACTGGGTGTGGACAACTGTGTGAGTGCAATCAGTGGGGGGGTCCCTGGATTCAGAAGAACTGTTTTCTAACCTCTGCGTAAGCAATCTGAAGGTGAATGCATGTAGGATGATTAAGGTTGCAACGGAACCTTGCCCTCACCAGCTGGGTGACCAGTGGCACCAGCATGCTCCGTTCAAAAGGGACAGAGCCAAGCCCTTCCTTGCCACACACCCTCCAACGGCATGGGTTTGGCCTGACGATGACTTTTCCTGTCTTCCAGGAGTTCTCAGAGATCTAGAGATGATGGGAAGAAGGGTAAACACGGAGAAACACACTCCATCCTTCTCCAAGCACAATGGAACTGCTGACAGGAGTAACACAGACAGTGTTCTAGGTTTTTTGTGTTTTTTTCAAGAACACAAAAATGCTTCCACAGGCCTGACCCTTGGCTTGCATGTTGAAGCCACACTTTGTATTCTAAAGATGGACAGAGAACTATCACAGATGGGTTGAAGGTCTCCAGCTAGGGAGTGAACTAGGTTGGAATTTACCATCTAGGGGCCACCACGGCTGCTCATCCATCCAGTGATTCTTCTCCAACACACAGGTCAAAGTCCTCGGGGAACCAGACCCAACTGACTATGGGGTTCAACGGACTCCCCAACACCCAGCCCCCAGCCAAACTGCATACTCGCACGCCCTGGGGCCTGCCCCATTCTCAGAAAACAACCGCTTTGTGCCTGAGCCCACCCGAAGAACTTCTGGCCTACATCAAGCCTAAGCTCTGAACTGACCCTGTAATGGGTCTTTATTACTTTTTTAAATTAAAGTATCAGGACTTCCCTGGTGGTCCAGTGGCTGAGACTCCGCATTCCCAATGCAGGCGGCGCGGGTTCCATCACTGGTCAGGGAACTAGATGCCATGTGCCTCAACTAAAGATTCCACATGCCACAACTGGAACTCAGCACAGCCAAATAAATAAATACAAAAAAATTAAAGTACCCTGTTACCCAGCAAATCCCCTTTCTCAGTATCTATCCTTGGTCACACGCGCGACAAGCAGGCATGTCTGGCCATGTTTACTGTAACAGCATTTGTATCAGTAGGGGATTTGGAAATAACTTTAATGGCCATCAATTAGGCTAAATTAAACAACTGTTTCTGTGTGTGCTAAGTCACTTCAGTCATGTCCAACTCTTTGCAACCCCATAGACTGCAGCCCACCAGTTCTGTCCATGGGATTCTCCAGGCCAGAATACTGGAGTGGGTTGCCATGCCCTTCTCCAGGGGATCTTCTCCACCCAGGGATCAAACCCACATCTCTTATGTCTTCTCCATTGGCAGGCAGGTTCTTTACCACTAGCACCACTTGGGAAGCCCACAAACAATGGTTTAGCCTTCTGGTTCTAAGGAAGGTTATGCAGGAGGTAAAATCAGTAAGACCTATCCACAGTGGCAGAAAGCCATCACTAAGATGTAAGGGGGGTGGGGGGAGCACAATACTACTTATACTACTTGCCATGCACTTTTTTTTTTAGTTCTACAGGTATAAATGCAAGTATGTTAAGCATCTGGGAACACCAAACTTGTAACAGTGGTTAACCTCTGGGGAAGGACTGGGATTACAAGTGGTTGTTAAGGAAGATTTGGGTTTGCTCCGAAAGGTTTGTGTTTTTTTTTTTCCTACAGAGAATGTGTTCATGTACTACTTGTGTAATGAAAATTGCATTTCACCATGTGATTTTTTTTTTAAAAAAGAAACCGACCTTGTTCTGTACATTTCAGTCTGATGTTTGGGGGCAATTTCTAACTGAATCTGCCATACAGTTCCCTAGGAGGCTGAAAGCAGAGTGGTGCAAAGCAGTGGGCTTTGCAACACAGATCTTACTTTAAGTATTAGAATCCCAGCTCTGTGACTTTATGGATGGTTCAATTTATACGCCAGTTCAGGGAAGAGGCAAGAAAAAAAGAGAGAGGCATGTCAGAGGGCTTCTGGGTAATATAAAGGGATGTCCTAGCAAAGATTTCTGTTGTGCGAGTTGAGTATTCCAGCTGTCCAACATCACACACTCACACACACACACACACAGACTCGCCCATAATGGCAGCTCTCACCCAACCACACGTAATCCACACCAGGGCCCCTAGCCAGCCAGCTGTGCTTCAGACCCTTCCATCTGGGAATCAGGATTTTTAACATCAATTCTGATCCCATGGGTTCATGAGAAGGAAGAAGCTGACCACCACATCAGACAAGCTCGAAAATCTCATTTACTCCTGAGGGCCACCTAATCACACAAAACACTGATCTTTTAAACACACACACATACTCTTCACCTCTTCAAAACGCCATGCGAAAAGCCCATAGAAACACAAAAGTCTATTATTAAGGACCTAGGGTCACCAAAACTAGCCTAGGGTCTTAGAAGTCAGAGTTGTGGTCCTTCTGTTTGTGGTGAGGATTCACTCAAAAAGGTCACAAGGAACGCTTCGGAGGTGATAGAAAGGTTCTGTCTCGGGATGCATTTGTCAAAACTGATCAAACGGCACAGTTCAGATCTGAGCATTCCACTGTATGCAAATTACACCTCAATTTAAAAAGAAAACTACCCCAGCAGCCTTTCTCCCCGGCTGCAGCGGAACTTTGAGCTGTCCTATGAGATATCTGAAATCTCTGTTGTGCTATGTAAAGTGCACAAGTACCATGGCGACAGTCACCATAAAAATAGATAACAAGATTAAAATGGATAGAGGACACAGGAATTTAAGAACGGCACACCAGGAGCAATTCGTGTTCAGCTGAAGAAGAAAAATAGAGGACAGGGAGGTTTTCATTCCACCACCACCACCAACTCCCCCGCCCCCTTGCACTTTGAAAAACAGCCACCCAGTGTGGTTGTTTTTACTAAAAGAGTTTTATGGCTTCCTAATACTCAAAGGACAAAAACGGCTGAGAGCTGTTATTTCTTATCGTGTTGTTGCCTTAAAAAAAAAAAAATCTGATAGCCTAAGTTTTTCCCATACTCACAGTTACGTGGCCCTGAGAACTGATTCCAAGCAACTCAACAAGCACAGACGATGTGCCATATACTGTGTGAGATCCAATGATGCTGAGATAAAGGCGGCCTGAGCCCTTCATCATTAAATGCACAAAGATTCCCCACTTTAGTTCTCAATTACAGAGTTCTGTCTGTACGTTTTACATACATCTAAAACTGATGCCCCCTACGTAAGCACCCCGAAATTGCTTCACATGAAGAAAGCACTTTCGGGCTTTCCTGGCAGCACAAAAATAAAGCATTTGTCTGCCAACGCAGGGGACACAGGTTCAATCCTCAGTCCCGGGGGATTCCACATGTCTGGAAGCAACTAAGCCCATGCACCACAACTACAGAGCCTGTGCTCTAGAGCCTGGGGGCCACAACTGCTGAAACCCCTGAACCACAGAGCCCATGCTCTGCAACAAAAGAAGCTGCTGCGATGAGAAGCCCGCGGACCTCGACTGGAGAGCGCGCCTACTGATCTCAACAAGGGAAAAGCCTGCACAGCCACAAAGACCCAGTTCAGCCAAAAAATAAAATTAAAAATTAAAAAAAAAAAACACTTTCTTGCCTAATACTGATTCTTTCAAATGCCAAAAGGCCGGCATGAATGGCCTGGTGACATAAATCTTGCGTTCTTCTCCAAAAAATGAGATAAACCTCTATGCTCCTTGCGGAATTTCTGAGAAACATTTGCTATGTGAGTTAGCCCTGACAGTGCTCCCAACAAAAGAAGGGATCCAAAAATATCAGCAAGAAAACCTAAAATGTTTAGCCAGAGTGGATTCTAAATAAGCCACATATTTAAGTAAAATTTAGGCAAAATTAAACTTCCACATGGAAGCAACGAATAATAAAAATGTGAAAACAAAAACATTTTTATTCAAATCACAAATTTACTGTCCAATATAGAATAACATTAACATATGCATTTCTGGAAAATCCCACCCAAAAGTTTATCTGTTCCTTGTCGTCACTGTCGCTAGATCCACAGAGCAGCCACAGGGTTCAGACTCATCCCTGGTGTCAGGATGGCATTTAAGGTGCTGAGGGCCTCCCAGGTGACTCAGATGGTAAAGAATCAGCCTGCAATGCAGGTGAGTTGGGTTCGACGTTTGATCTCTGGGTCCAGAAGATCCCCAGGAGAAGGAAATGGCAACCCACTCCAGTATTTTTCCTTGGAGAATTCCCATGGACAGAAGAGCCTGGAAAGCTACAGACCATGGGGTCACAAAGAGTCGGATACGACTGAGTGACTGAGCTCAATAAGAACAGTAACCTGGTAATACAAATCTGCCTGGAAAACATGAGGAAGGAGGTAGCCAAGGACGCTTTCAGGTCCTCCACAGCCAAGCAGAGGACCTCAGGAGTCAATTAAAGGCCCCTTAGCTTGAGTCATTCATTATACTGAATACAACTGCCCAATAAACACGTTAGTCTCCCATATGTCAACCTGCTTTGTTATTATTTGCCATCTCCACTCCACCTCTGTCTTCTTGCTTTTCCTAAAGACAAAATTCAATTTTCAGCAGTCCTGGCCACAAACTGACTCCTGAGCCACCATTGAATAGTTCTCTTCCTCCTTTCCAAAATGACCCCAGCAGCTTTCTTGAAAATGTTGGGACCCACTTATTAACATTTTCTAAAAAGCTTACAATGATGATGTTGACCCTAGTACTGTACAATTAGAGGAATATCCCACCTTTCAGCTTTGACAAGTCACACAACAACCTAAGAACTGGAAAGGACTTTGGAAGCCAGCCTAATGCTTGTTCTCTTCTATGGCACCCTTAATCCACAGCATTCAGCCCACATTGAATACCTCCAATGATGGGGAGCTCACTCCTCCATGGGAAGACATTTCCACTGTTGGTCAGACCTGCCAGCTAGAAAATTCCTTTTCCGGGACGCCTCTGGTGGTCCAGTGGCTAAGACTCCACACTCTCAGTGCAGGGGTTTCATCCCGGTCAGGGAACTAGACCCCACATGCTGCAACTAAGAGGTCAAATGTCGGAACTAAAGATCCCTCACGGCAACAAAGATCAAAGATTCTGTGTGCCACAACTGAGGTCTGGCACAGCTAAATAAAAAAATCAATTTTTAAAAAAATTCCTTTTCTGACAGAACTGAAATCTGGTCTCCCAGTCTTTATGGTTTAAAGGAACCTTAAAGCTCATCACCTTCAGTGTAATCACTCAACAGGTAAGGAATCACGTAAAGCAATCATTCTACAGAGGAAGAATCCAAAGCCGGAAAGGATAAAGTAATTGTTCCATCCACTGGTCATATTCTAACACCAGGAGCAGAGATGAAAAAGTCAATAACCATGAAAATATCTGAAGGTACTACTGGGTGCCCACGCCCCTGAGTATGCTCCTGTCAATCCTAATCCCACAGCATCCCAGGCTCCTTCCTGTGGGTGAAGTCTTCTTTGTTCGTGCTTCTTTTAAATCATAGCCCCACAGTGGTCCATTAAAACCAGATCCTGGGATTGGACTGATGAATTTATGATCCAGTTATGAACGGGATTTGAATTCTAAAATAGGGCTCGCCCAGTAGCTCAGATGGTAAAGAATCTGCCTGCCAAGGCAGCAGACCAGGGTTCGACTCCTGGGTTGGGAAGATCCCCTGGAGAAGGGAATGGCTACCCACTCCAGTATTCTTGCCTGGAGAATCCCATGGACAGAGGAGCCTTGCGGGCTATAGTCCCTGGGGTCTCAAAGAGTCAGATGTGACTGAGCAACTAACTTCTAAAAAAAAAATCTCATGTCACCCAGGGCTCCCATTAAACTTGTGAACAACAGAACAATCTCCAACTTTTTCCCCGTGATGTGTCCCCTCCGTGGCACCTGGAGGACCACTGGGGCTACACTGTGCTTGTCTGTCTGACTGTTGGTCTCCCGCTTTCAATCAGAGCATCAAATTCAGGTCAGAGACTGAGCCTTCTTTTGTGTCTCCAGTCAGTTCTTGACACATAGCAGGTAAATAACTCAAGATTAGTCACTGAATGAATCATCTACCTTTACTCCATCCTGTCCCTGAACGATGAAATGTTTTTTAAAAATACATGTGTTCAGGAGAGTGAAGAGACAAACCACAGGCTGGGAGAAAATATTTGCAAAAGACACAACTGATAAAGGACTATTATCCATAATATACAAAGAAGTCTTAAAACTCAACAGTAAGAAAGCAAACAACTCAATTTTAAAGAGCGAGCCAAAAACCTTAACCAAAGACATACAGGTAACCAAAAAAGCACATGAAAAGATGTGATCACAAGTCATTAGGGAAATGCAAATTAAAATGATACGACTACCCACCTATGAGAATGGCCAAAATCCAGATAACTGACAACGCCAAATGCTGGTGAGAATACAGAGCAACAGGAACTCTCATTTATTGCTGGTGGNCACACACACACACACACAGACTCGCCCATAATGGCAGCTCTCACCCAACCACACGTAATCCACACCAGGGCCCCTAGCCAGCCAGCTGTGCTTCAGACCCTTCCATCTGGGAATCAGGATTTTTAACATCAATTCTGATCCCATGGGTTCATGAGAAGGAAGAAGCTGACCACCACATCAGACAAGCTCTAAAATCTCATTTACTCCTGAGGGCCACCTAATCACACAAAACACTGATCTTTTAAACACACACACATACTCTTCACCTCTTCAAAACGCCATGCGAAAAGCCCATAGAAACACAAAAGTCTATTATTAAGGACCTAGGGTCACCAAAACTAGCCTAGGGTCTTAGAAGTCAGAGTTGTGGTCCTTCTGTTTGTGGTGAGGATTCACTCAAAAAGGTCACAAGGAACGCTTCGGAGGTGATAGAAAGGTTCTGTCTCGGGATGCATTTGTCAAAACTGATCAAACGGCACAGTTCAGATCTGAGCATTCCACTGTATGCAAATTACACCTCAATTTAAAAAGAAAACTACCCCAGCAGCCTTTCTCCCCTGCTGCAGCGGAACTTTGAGCTGTCCTATGAGATATCTGAAATCTCTGTTGTGCTATGTAAAGTGCACAAGTACCATGGCGACAGTCACCATAAAAATAGATAACAAGATTAAAATGGATAGAGGACACAGGAATTTAAGAACGGCACACCAGGAGCAATTCGTGTTCAGCTGAAGAAGAAAAATAGAGGACAGGGAGGTTTTCATTCCACCACCACCACCAACTCCCCCGCCCCCTTGCACTTTGAAAAACAGCCACCCAGTGTGGTTGTTTTTACTAAAAGAGTTTTATGGCTTCCTAATACTCAAAGGACAAAAACGGCTGAGAGCTGTTATTTCTTATCGTGTTGTTGCCTTAAAAAAAAAAAAATCTGATAGCCTAAGTTTTTCCCATACTCACAGTTACGTGGCCCTGAGAACTGATTCCAAGCAACTCAACAAGCACAGACGATGTGCCATATACTGTGTGAGATCCAATGATGCTGAGATAAAGGCGGCCTGAGCCCTTCATCATTAAATGCACAAAGATTCCCCACTTTAGTTCTCAATTACAGAGTTCTGTCTGTACGTTTTACATACATCTAAAACTGATGCCCCCTACGTAAGCACCCCGAAATTGCTTCACATGAAGAAAGCACTTTCGGGCTTTCCTGGCAGCACAAAAATAAAGCATTTGTCTGCCAACGCAGGGGACACAGGTTCAATCCTCAGTCCCGGGGGATTCCACATGTCTGGAAGCAACTAAGCCCATGCACCACAACTACAGAGCCTGTGCTCTAGAGCCTGGGGGCCACAACTGCTGAAACCCCTGAACCACAGAGCCCATGCTCTGCAACAAAAGAAGCTGCTGCGATGAGAAGCCCGCGGACCTCGACTGGAGAGCGCGCCTACTGATCTCAACAAGGGAAAAGCCTGCACAGCCACAAAGACCCAGTTCAGCCAAAAAATAAAATTAAAAATTAAAAAAAAAAAACACTTTCTTGCCTAATACTGATTCTTTCAAATGCCAAAAGGCCGGCATGAATGGCCTGGTGACATAAATCTTGCGTTCTTCTCCAAAAAATGAGATAAACCTCTATGCTCCTTGCGGAATTTCTGAGAAACATTTGCTATGTGAGTTAGCCCTGACAGTGCTCCCAACAAAAGAAGGGATCCAAAAATATCAGCAAGAAAACCTAAAATGTTTAGCCAGAGTGGATTCTAAATAAGCCACATATTTAAGTAAAATTTAGGCAAAATTAAACTTCCACATGGAAGCAACGAATAATAAAAATGTGAAAACAAAAACATTTTTATTCAAATCACAAATTTACTGTCCAATATAGAATAACATTAACATATGCATTTCTGGAAAATCCCACCCAAAAGTTTATCTGTTCCTTGTCGTCACTGTCGCTAGATCCACAGAGCAGCCACAGGGTTCAGACTCATCCCTGGTGTCAGGATGGCATTTAAGGTGCTGAGGGCCTCCCAGGTGACTCAGATGGTAAAGAATCAGCCTGCAATGCAGGTGAGTTGGGTTCGACGTTTGATCTCTGGGTCCAGAAGATCCCCAGGAGAAGGAAATGGCAACCCACTCCAGTATTTTTCCTTGGAGAATTCCCATGGACAGAAGAGCCTGGAAAGCTACAGACCATGGGGTCACAAAGAGTCGGATACGACTGAGTGACTGAGCTCAATAAGAACAGTAACCTGGTAATACAAATCTGCCTGGAAAACATGAGGAAGGAGGTAGCCAAGGACGCTTTCAGGTCCTCCACAGCCAAGCAGAGGACCTCAGGAGTCAATTAAAGGCCCCTTAGCTTGAGTCATTCATTATACTGAATACAACTGCCCAATAAACACGTTAGTCTCCCATATGTCAACCTGCTTTGTTATTATTTGCCATCTCCACTCCACCTCTGTCTTCTTGCTTTTCCTAAAGACAAAATTCAATTTTCAGCAGTCCTGGCCACAAACTGACTCCTGAGCCACCATTGAATAGTTCTCTTCCTCCTTTCCAAAATGACCCCAGCAGCTTTCTTGAAAATGTTGGGACCCACTTATTAACATTTTCTAAAAAGCTTACAATGATGATGTTGACCCTAGTACTGTACAATTAGAGGAATATCCCACCTTTCAGCTTTGACAAGTCACACAACAACCTAAGAACTGGAAAGGACTTTGGAAGCCAGCCTAATGCTTGTTCTCTTCTATGGCACCCTTAATCCACAGCATTCAGCCCACATTGAATACCTCCAATGATGGGGAGCTCACTCCTCCATGGGAAGACATTTCCACTGTTGGTCAGACCTGCCAGCTAGAAAATTCCTTTTCCGGGACGCCTCTGGTGGTCCAGTGGCTAAGACTCCACACTCTCAGTGCAGGGGTTTCATCCCGGTCAGGGAACTAGACCCCACATGCTGCAACTAAGAGGTCAAATGTCGGAACTAAAGATCCCTCACGGCAACAAAGATCAAAGATTCTGTGTGCCACAACTGAGGTCTGGCACAGCTAAATAAAAAAATCAATTTTTAAAAAAATTCCTTTTCTGACAGAACTGAAATCTGGTCTCCCAGTCTTTATGGTTTAAAGGAACCTTAAAGCTCATCACCTTCAGTGTAATCACTCAACAGGTAAGGAATCACGTAAAGCAATCATTCTACAGAGGAAGAATCCAAAGCCGGAAAGGATAAAGTAATTGTTCCATCCACTGGTCATATTCTAACACCAGGAGCAGAGATGAAAAAGTCAATAACCATGAAAATATCTGAAGGTACTACTGGGTGCCCACGCCCCTGAGTATGCTCCTGTCAATCCTAATCCCACAGCATCCCAGGCTCCTTCCTGTGGGTGAAGTCTTCTTTGTTCGTGCTTCTTTTAAATCATAGCCCCACAGTGGTCCATTAAAACCAGATCCTGGGATTGGACTGATGAATTTATGATCCAGTTATGAACGGGATTTGAATTCTAAAATAGGGCTCGCCCAGTAGCTCAGATGGTAAAGAATCTGCCTGCCAAGGCAGCAGACCAGGGTTCGACTCCTGGGTTGGGAAGATCCCCTGGAGAAGGGAATGGCTACCCACTCCAGTATTCTTGCCTGGAGAATCCCATGGACAGAGGAGCCTTGCGGGCTATAGTCCCTGGGGTCTCAAAGAGTCAGATGTGACTGAGCAACTAACTTCTAAAAAAAAAATCTCATGTCACCCAGGGCTCCCATTAAACTTGTGAACAACAGAACAATCTCCAACTTTTTCCCCGTGATCTGTCCCCTCCGTGGCACCTGGAGGACCACTGGGGCTACACTGTGCTTGTCTGTCTGACTGTTGGTCTCCCGCTTTCAATCAGAGCATCAAATTCAGGTCAGAGACTGAGCCTTCTTTTGTGTCTCCAGTCAGTTCTTGACACATAGCAGGTAAATAACTCAAGATTAGTCACTGAATGAATCATCTACCTTTACTCCATCCTGTCCCTGAACGATGAAATGTTTTTTAAAAATACATGTGTTCAGGAGAGTGAAGAGACAAACCACAGGCTGGGAGAAAATATTTGCAAAAGACACAACTGATAAAGGACTATTATCCATAATATACAAAGAAGTCTTAAAACTCAACAGTAAGAAAGCAAACAACTCAATTTTAAAGAGCGAGCCAAAAACCTTAACCAAAGACATACAGGTAACCAAAAAAGCACATGAAAAGATGTGATCACAAGTCATTAGGGAAATGCAAATTAAAATGATACGACTACCCACCTATGAGAATGGCCAAAATCCAGATAACTGACAACGCCAAATGCTGGTGAGAATACAGAGCAACAGGAACTCTCATTTATTGCTGGTGGGAATGCAAAGTGGTGCAGCTGCTTTGGAAAAGTTTGGTGGTTTCTTCCAAAACTAAACACTCTCTTACCGTACGATTCAGCAGTTGCATTCCTTGGTGTTTATCCAAAGGAGCTGAAAAACTACATCCACATAAAAACCTGCACACAGATGTTTACAGCAGCTTCATTCATAATGACTGCCCATACTTGGAAGCAACCAAGGTGAATGGATAAATACACCGTGCTATATCCAGATAATGAGATATTATTCAGTGCTAAAAAGAAATGCTGGAAAGAATTATACTACCAAGCCAGGAAAGGACATGGACGAAGATTAGATGCATATTATCGAGTGACACAAGCCAATCTGAAAAGACAACACACTGTATAATTCCGATGATATGACATTCTAGAAAAAGCAAAACTGTGGAGCCAGTAAAAATAAAAGGGGCTACCTGGGGTTAGGGAGAGGGATGGATGAATAGGCCGAGCACAGAGGATTTTAGGGCAGTGAAAATACTCTATATGATACTGTAACAGTGGATACATTTGTCCATAATCAGAATATCCAGATATAAACTGTGGATTTTGGGTGATTCGTAATGGTCAGCGTAGGTTCATCAGTTACAACAAATGTACCATCTGGTAGGGGATGTTGATGGCTGGAGAGGCTGTGCATGTGAGGGGCAGGGAGTATGTGGGAAATTTCTGTATCTTCCTCTCAATTTTGCTGTGAATATAAAACTGCTCGAGAAAATATTTTTTTAAAAATATATGGTAGTGTTTTTCCCACTGTGACATACATACACCCTATAAAAAATATAAACAGCAAACTTAAAACATTTAAAAAAAAGTCACTCAGCTCATCTATCTAGAAGTAACCGATATTAGTATATTTTGGTATTAGAATTATTGGAATATTTCCTTCCAGTCATTTTCTATGCACTTTTTAAAGATTTGAAATCCTACGGGCTTCCTGGTGGCTCAGTGGCAAAGAATCTGCCTGCCGATGCAGGAAACACAGGTACGATCCCTGATCCGGGAGGATGCCACATGCCTTGTAGCAACAAAACCCGTGTGCCACAACTATTGAGCTTACGTTCTGCAACTGCTGAAGCCTGCGTGCCCTAGAGCCCGTGCTACACAACATGAGAAGCAACCACAATGAGAAGCCCGCACACCACAACGGCAGAGGAGACCCTGCTCGTCACAAACAGAGAAAAGCCCACGAGCAGCAACGAAGACCCAGCACACCCAGAATAAACAAAACTACTTTCAAAAGCATAAAAAGATTTGAAATCATACTGTAGATGCTCCTTAACTTTTCGCAGAAACAGCTGTCCATGTTATTTTAAAATATTCCTAACCATGATTTTTAATGGCATAATATTCCATTATGAAGACACATCCATCAGAATCACTTCTGGATTACTTCCTGCCCAGTCACTCTACTGGATATTTACGTTGTTTCCAATTTTTCATTACAGTTTAAGAAAAAAAAAACTCTAAATAATCTCTGTGTACAAAGCATCATGTACACTTGTGGTGTGGTCTCCAGGAGGGGGATTATCTTACTAGAATGTATCAGCATTACAATTCAAATTGTAAAAACTAAATCAGGCTTTACATTTATCACTTATGGAATTTCTTTTTAAAATTTGAGCCCTCATTCTGTATATCTCTGAATCTTGGGTTATCTACTAACTAAGCAGTTCCTCCCACTTCTACACTGTCAACAATGCTGACAAATATTCCTTCTGTATCTTCATCCACAACGACGGGAAAAAAATGTTGAACAGCTCAACACCAAGAATAGAACCCGATGGCACTCATTTCTAGACCCCTTTCCAGGTTGACTCAGTGCCACTAACTAACAGTTTTTGCATACAACCGTCAAATTAAAATAATACCACCACCCAGCCCACATTCCACCGCTTATTTAATATCGACCATCCTACCTAACGAAATTGATAAAATACTTTACTAAAGCCAAAGTGTACCAGAGCTTCTCTGATGTAGTAACCAGATCGTTATATAAAACAGGAAATGCGGGACTTCCCTGGTGGTCCAGTGGTCAAGAATCCGCCTTCCGACGCAGGGAATTCGGGTTCCAACCCTGCTCGGGGAGCTAAGACCCCACATGCCGTAACTAGAGAACCCCTCACACTGCAACTGCTGAGCCAACAGGCGTTCGGGAGCCCACATAATGCAATGAGAGACTCCGTGCTGCAACTGAGATCTAACGTGGCCAGTAAATTAATAAAATGAAGATATAAAGTGAAAGAGGGGCACTGGACACTTATTTTTAAAAAAGCAGGAAATGGGTTTTAATTTGATATGATTCGGCTGACTTCTGGTTATCCTTGCATCCTATGGTCACAAATTTTTAAGCAATTTGGCAAAAAGTATTTCAGTTTCAACTTTTTTTTTTTTTTTTTACAAAGACTATATTTTAGGAGCTTCCCTGGTGGCTCAGTGGTAAAGAATCCACCTGCTAATGCAGGAAACACGGGTTCAATCCCTGGGTGTGGAAGATCCCACATGGGGCGGAGCAGCTAAGCCCATGCACCGAAGCTACTGAGCCGGTGCTCTAGAGCCTGAGAGCCTTGACTGCTGAGACCACACGCAGCAACTACTGAAGCCCACTCATCCTACGGCCCTCGCTCCCCAACAAGAGAAGCCACCACGATGAGAAGCCTGAGCACCGCAACTGGAGAGTAGGCCCCACTCGCTGAAACTAGAGAAAAGCCCTCACAGCAACAAAGACTCAATACAGTCCCAAAAAATAAATAAAAATTTTTTAAAAACTGTATTTTAAAATAGTCAGGCTGCACATCTGTAAAAAGCAGAGTGGTTCTTGTTCAGTGCCTGTCACCTGTAGCTTCCCCCGAGGAAGGACTATCAGTCATGAGTGGTTATGGACCCCCTAGTTTTCTAGGAGTCATTTGCATTCATACCTGGTCTTGAACCAATTATTACACAGTCATTACACATTCTGGATTATCAGTCTCTGGATCCCGGGAGCCCACCTCTGAGACCACCCTAGGAAAGATCTAAGAGAAGAAACGACACCGTCTCCTTGCCATTCCTTTATTATTCACTCCTAGAACCAAAGCTCCTGAGAACCTAATGCCAGATGACACTTGGCAGTTGTGACTCACATCTCACCAAATTATTACCTCAACATGGTTCCCAGAAAGTACGTGCCAGGAGTCACCATCTAACCAGGCCAGCCAGAAGTGGAAAGGGGGAGGACTGAGTGATCCTGGGGGTCACTAGAAACTGGCCTCACCAGAGAATATATTCCAAGGCCATCTCTGATTAGTACCATTCCAATCATCAAGAAAATATTTCACAGTGCCAGCCAGCAGCAAATCAGAAAAGACTACTGACAAGCCTCCAACAAGTTATCTGCACACAAAGCTCTCAAATTCAGTGTCACACTCCTACCGGAATCCTCCGACAGCAATCCCAAATTCCCTCCTTGGCCTCTGAGTCTCAGAAAGTCAGGTCACAAACCCAAAGGCCTGCAGAGCTGAGCAGGGAACTGGTATCAACTGGATTAAAGCAGCAGAGTGCAGGGGAACCTGAATATTTGTCGGCCCACCCCCACCCCCCCCACTCCCCGGGGTGGTGCTGTCTCCCATCTCCAGGGGGCAGCCACCACGCAGTTGCACAGGCCAGCCTGGTCTGACTTTTTACAAGAGTTCCAACTTCAGAGGTTTTTCTGGACTGCTCCTGATTTTTGAAAACCTCTGTGTGGCAGAAAACCTCCCAGGGACAACCTCAGTCTGCAAACTGAACACATNAGTTGCACAGGCCAGCCTGGTCTGACTTTTTACAAGAGTTCCAACTTCAGAGGTTTTTCTGGACTGCTCCTGATTTTTGAAAACCTCTGTGTGGCAGAAAACCTCCCAGGGACAACCTCAGTCTGCAAACTGAACACATTCTTCGGGCCTCCTGTTTACAACCCCTCCACTACCCTTTGATCCTAACCAACCTTTCCAGTCTGACTGCTCCCTCCTCTCTCACAAGGACCTCTTCTGCACACTGTGTACACCCCTAACCCCTGGCTGTGGGCCCCCACCTGTGCAGCATCATAGTGACAAACCCCCACCTGTGAGGCACCATGAGATACCACAAAGGAATCACCCCAGACTTCCTTCCCTATTTCAGAAGTTTTTTCCAAGTCACACAAGCATAGCTCCTTCCCTTGTACCCTGTGGCTACTTATTTTTCATCTTGGCATTTCATCACCTTGCCTTGCTCCTTAATCACAGGTGGACCTTATCTCTCATGGAGCCTGTAAACGTTCATTCCCTTCCTCATGCTTCCTTCCACCTTCAGCACTAATCAGGGGCGCTCTGCACAGAAGCAGTTTACTCAATACTTCTTCGATGTGAAAATGCTCTTTAACTGTTTTCCTAACTGTGGGTTATGATCCATTACAGACTCAATACGTTGACTTGGTGGAAGACAATAAACATTTGTAAATGAAAAATAATGGAATAGAAAATAAAAGTACCAGGACTCAGATTGACATGTACACACTGTGCTGTGCTGAGTCCAGTCCGACTCTCTGCGACCCCGTGGACTATAGCCCACCAGGCTCCACTGTCCATAGGATTTCCCAGGCAAGAATACTGGGGTGGGTTGCCATTTTCTCCTCCAGGGAATCTTCCCAAGCCAGGGATCAAACTCGTGTTTCTTCTGTCTCCTGTGTTGCAGGTGGATTCTTTAGCCACTGAGCCATCAGGAACTAACAAGGAGCTACCGTATAGCACAGGGACCTCTACGCAACACTGTAATGATCTATATGGGAAAAGGATCTAAAACAGAGTGGATGTATGTATATGAATAACTGATTCACTCTGCTGTACACCTGAAACTAACACAACACTGTAAATCAATTATACTCCAATAAAAATTCATTTAATAAAAAATATCAGAGGCAATTGCACCAAGCAAAAGAGGTAATACTCATGAACTTAAATTAGGTTTTTACATACATGATTGGGTGTACTAGTTCATGATGTAAATTTTATTTCTTAATGTAGGTCATGGTTGAAACAGTGTAGAAAACACTGTTCTGTAATCAGTAGACTAGTTCCACCAGGGCTCCATGCAACCTTTTTTTTTTT
>SJYV01013295.1:4262092-4274695 GCA_006410875.1 Neotragus pygmaeus | reverse complement strand
AGGTTTCTCAAGAGGCAGGTCAGGGCCTTTGCCTGTTTTCACTTGAACCGCCAACCGAGCCAAAGTTTCTCGCTGTTGTTTTTCCAGGCCGGGCTCTGGGACCGGCTTCACCGAGCCAGGCCGAGCTTGCCCCAGGGCGGGAAAGGCCGCCATCAGGCTGCGGGCGCCACCGACGGACGCTGGGCGGGGGCAATGGAGACCCAGGCCGCGCAGCCCCGGCCCGCCGAGCGAGAACGAAAGGCCGGAGGGAGTGAAGATTGCAGCCAACCTTTCCATCTTCCTTTGCTTTAATGTTTTCTTCTCCATTTTATGACATTTTACTCGAGCTCACCCGTTTGTAGTTGTAAAGTGAGGCGTTATTTGCTGTTTCTGAAATTAACAGGAGAGAAAGTTAACTATTAGCTTTCAGCCCTTATGTAAACAATACCAGTTGCTTTTGGCACCGTTAGGCTCTAGCTTTTGTATAATTTGTAACGAAGAGAATTGAAGCTGTTCCATTGTGTTGCTCCGTGTTTTTCAGAGATAAGACCAAGAGCCACAACGGTAGTGAAGGGCCCTAGTGCCTGTATGCTTGGGCATATAGATTCATATTCAAATAAATTTAAAGGATAAAAGAAACCAATCCCCTCCCCCCAAAAGTAATTTTTGGACTTACTTGAGTTTGCAGTCAGTTCACCTTCAATTTGAAGTGTACTGTTTTTTCTTGCAATGAGACGGTGGGGAATGTGCAGAAAAGGACTAGAGGCTTTGTAATCAGACAAGCCTGGTTTGCAATCCTGATTTTACTGTCGAACTAGTTTTATGCTTTTCAGCAGGTTCTTTTCTCTATATGAACCTCAGTTTCTTTACCTGTAAGATGAAATAAAAAACATGGGTACAGTGCCTAGCTCACACCAAAGAAACACTAAATATTCTTTCCCTTCCCTCATGGTCCACCATTTCTTAACATAAGAAAAATTTCCTTTAAAAAACTCCAAAGTCCCTAAAGGATATCATTGCTCAACTAGGGGTGACTTTTGCCCCCAAGGGACATTTTGGCAATGTCTGGAAGTATTTTTGATTGTCACAACTGGGACTAGTGGTGCTCCCAGCATCTAAACAGGTATAGGGCAATGGTACAGCTCAATGTCCTGCAAGGCACAGGACGGCCCCACACCACAAAGAATTACCTGGTCTGAATTGTCAATAGTGACACTGTTGAAAAATCCTGCTAAAGGCTAATTCAGCCATCAAACACTTCATCAAAGACTGGTTCCCCCTTTTCCTTCTTATCCTCAAGGAAACAGTCTTTTGCATTCAAAAGAACAGAAAGCAAAGCATTTGGGGGAATCACAGCAATGATATGAATATGCAAAACCTCCCCTTAATGGGAAAATGCAGATTTGAATTTTACTTTTTATTATTAAAGGAATATTCTACTTCATTAACAACCAATGTGTGCACCCTTATTATTAAGGTATCTTGTGATGTATTATGTATTACTACAGTTCACGAATGTACTTCCCAGGTGGCACCTGTGGTAAAAGAACCCGCCTACTGATGTAGGAGACTCAGGTTCGATTCCTGGGTTGGGAAGATCCCCTGGAGGAGGGCATGGCAACCAACTCTAGTATTCTTGCCTGAAGAATCCCTTGGATAGAGGAGCCTGGCGGGCTACAGTTCATAGGGTCACACAGAGTTGGACACGAAGCGACTTAGCACACACACACAGTTCATGAATAGCTTTCGGTTCTGTTTCCCTTTCTCTTCAGACCATAGGTGCTTACTGGCTTCTGCAGATTCACCTCTCTGCCAAGTCCCTCACCGATCCTGACATTTATAAAATAGTCCCTGCCCCCAAGGGACATCCAGTGTAGTTGGAAGTAAATTAATTCACTTGCAATAATTAAGGAACAATACAAGATAGCATATAATTAAGCTTTAATTGCAGCACCCAGACCAAGGTAGTGAGGAAACTGAGTCCAGCAACACCAGGTGCTACCTGGCTGAGGGGTTCTGCCAATGTTTGTTGAATGAACTGAAATAGTGAACACTTTTGACACCAGATAGGACTCCAGGTAAATTCTATTCCAGTCTTTTTAAACTGCTACCCTTTATAAAGGGATGTTGGTGCCTGGCTGTGAGTTTATTTTTCTTAAAACATCCAGTTCAAACTTGTAACCCAACCTATATATTTCTGAAAATGATTGAGCTTTAATAAAACGGAAACAATCATTCATTTGACAGCTATGTCAGTGCCTGCTGTGTGTAGTGTGAGCCACCGGTCTCTAAATTTGCACAGAACCCAGAGCTTGTTCTGTTTGAGACAGGCCATCCAAAGGCATGTGCTCCCTTACTGCATATATTGAATGAATATCCCCTTTGACTGCAGGTATGTACTTGTCAGTATGCATTCCAGAGTTTTGCACATTAATACAGACTGAACTTTCCCTCACAAACATCCATTCCCAAACACATACCCAGCACTCGGTCTCCTGGCCCAGTCCTGACCACACCCCATAGCACACCAGACACAAATCAGGATGTGCTTAGAAAGATTATAACTGGTTAGTTTCCAGTCTTGGCTCCCTCCCCCAACCCCAACTACCAGCGGTACCCCCAAAGTAGAGCTTACCCTCCCTGGAGGCTGTCCCATCCAAGAACTGCCCTTCACCTTGCTTTCTCCCACAGCCTGACCCCCTATTAAAATGTAGGCACCTGGGGACTTCCCTGGTGATCCAGCGGTTCAGAACCCACCTGCCAATAAAGGGGACTTGGTTTGATTCCTTGAACCTGGTCCGGGATGTTTCCACATGCCTTAGGGCAACTAAGCCCAAGCACCACAACTACTGAACTCTGGTCTAGGGCCTGTAGTCTACATCAGAAGCCACCACAATGAGAAGCCCAAGCACTGTAACTGGAGAGTAGTCCCACTCACCACAACTAGAGAAAAGCCACGCACAGCAACAAAGACCCAGCGCAGTCAAAACTAAACAAATACAACAAGCAAACATCAAAGAAAAAAAAAAAAGTAGTCATCTGGTACCTCCTCCCCTTCAAAGTCATGAGCTTCTCAGCGCTGTTAGAACTGTGCTGTGCTCAGTCAAGTCCTACTCTTCGTGACCCCATGGACTGTAGCCCTCCAGGCTCCTCTGTCCATGGGATTTCCCAGTCAAGAATACTGGAGTGGGTTGCCATTTCCTCCTCCAGGGGACCTTTCTGACCCAGGGATCCAACCCAAGTCTCTTGTATTGACAAGTGGATTCTTTACCACTCATTAAGCTGAGGTTCAGCAAAGCAGACTCAGGACTTGTCTCTTATTTCTCATATTGCATGGACACATTCATAGGAGATTCTCAGGGTGAATCTGAAATTGCCATTGTCTCCCATCACCTGATGGCTGTTTCCAGGCTTGCCTCCCTCCAGTCCCTGCTTTTACACCAGCCTCTTTCCTCTGCTCCAGACTCCTCAAAGGCTTCCTGTAGCTTTTATAATAAAGTCCCAGCATTGCTCATTAACATCCTTCCTGGTGGGGCTCTTAATTAGTTCTCCAGCCACTAGTGGCCTCTCTCTGCCTCCACCCCCTTTGCTCTGCACTCTATACATACTAAACTGAACTTCTGTCCTTTGCCTGAACAGACTTTCTCGTTGCTTGACCCAAGCTGTTTTCTCCGCCTTGAATACTCTCCATCCATCTCTCTCATCTCTTTATCTTACTATTCCTGCCCATTCTTCAGGAGTCAGCTTAGATAGCACTGTCTCTGGCCTCCCCAAGGCTGGATTACCTGCCTGTCCTTTAATTCCATTAGCACCTCTACTCACCCCACCTTACCGTCAACACTGCATCATTCTGAAATCTCCATTCCCTTGTCCTAATTTCCTACAAGTCTGAACATTCTAGAGACTTCTCTGGCAGTGGCTAAGACTCCATGTTCCCAATGCAGGGAGCCTGAGTTTGATCCCTGGTCAGGAAACTAGATCCCACATGCCACGACTAAGAGTTTGCATGCTGCAACAAAGATCGAAGGTTCCATGTACCGTAACTAAGACCTAGCACAGCCAAATAAATTAAAATATATATTTGAAAGTACTGAACATTCTATGCAGACAAGGAGTGTGTCGTCTCCGTGCAACACCCATCATTTGGCAGAGTACCTGGCATGAGGTGGGCACCTGATAAACACTGGTGAATAATGAGTTGCTTGTTGAACTTTGGGGAGTGACTAGAGCTTTTCCATCCATAGTCCAAGCAATTACTAGTTGGAAGCATGCCTCAGATGCCCAGAAGATGTCAGGACTGGTGAAGACTTTCTAACCATTTATGAATATTTGGAACAGGATGCAGCCCATGGAATGAACTCAGTTTTGGGGTTCCACCAGAGCCTCATTTGATACTTAACCTGGCTTCTTGAATACAACTGATCTACTTGACACCTCCACTTGGATGTCAGATAGTATCTCAGAGGTCCACGTCCAAAGTCAGACTTCTAATTTCACTCCCAATTGGCTTCTCCCCATTCCAGCAAGTGACAATTCCATCCTTCTAGTTGCTCAGGAAACAAAGGGACAAGCAAAACCTTGGAGTCCTTTCTTTAATCCTTAACTCCTTTTATTTTCTTATACTCCACATCAAACCCACCAGAAAATCGCTGAAATATATCCAGAATCAATTACATCTCTCCATTTCCAGCCGTCTTTCCCTAGCTGGACCACCATCTCCCTGAGTTGGATTTCCGAAACAGACTCCTATCCACACTGGCAGGCAGATTCCCAACCACTGGACCACCAGGGACGTCCTCTCCTTGCTTTTTCGGTTGCCTCTCTACACTCCACTCAACACCACAGCGGCCAAAGTGATCCTTTTAAAACCTAAGTCATATTACTATTCTGCTCAGAACCTTCAACTGCTTCCCACTTCCCTCACTACAACTCTCTGGCCCCAAAACCTACCACGCTTCCCTGGCTCTCCCAGTGCCAGCCACACTAGCCCCCTTGCCCTTCATTAGACCCACTTCCAACTCAGCCTTTTCAAAGCTATTCCTTTGGGCTGGACAGATCTTCCTCCAGGTATCCACATGGGCAGTGCTGTCACTTGACTCAAAAGCACTCTAATGGGAAAGACATTCCCTCCCTCACCTATCTAAAGTAGCACCACCCAGCCATCCCTTGGCCTAGCTTTATTTTCCCCCTTAGCACTTATCACCACCTGACAGGCTGTCTCCATTCATCGACTGTAAGTTCAAGGATAGTAGAGACTGTAGTTTTGTTTATGTATCCTCAGCTTCCAGAACAGTGTCTATCATATTGTAGGCATTCAGGAAATAATCACAGGACTTCTCTGGTGGCACAGTGGTAAAGAATCCATCTGCCAGTGCAGGGGACATAGGTTTGATCCCTGACCCGAGAAGATTCCACATACATAAGAGCAGTTAAGCCCACGAGTCACAACTACAGAGCCTGTGCTCTAAAGCTCTCCAGCTGCAACTACTGAGCCTGCATGCTGCAATCACTGAAGTCTGCATGCTCCAGAGCCTGAGAGCCACAACTAATGAGACCCTGTGCCAAAACTACTGAAGCTGTGCACCCTGGAGCCTGTGCTTTGCAACAAGAGCACTCACCACAATGAGAAACTCATGCTCAGCAACTAGAGAGTAGCCCCTGCTCACCACAACTAAAAAGTCCAAGCGCAGCAACGAAGACCCAGCACAGCCAAAGATAAGATAAATCAATAAATGATTTGCTTAAAAAAAGAAATAATCATGAATCAAGGACAGGTATCCACTACTTTAATCTGACTCATTTGAAAAGACCCTGATGCTGGGAAAGATTGAGGACAGGAGGAGAAGGAGGCAACAGAGATGAGATAGCTGGATGGCATCACCAACTCAATGGACTTAAGTCTGAGTCAACTCCAGGAGTTGGTGATGGACAGGGAGGCCTGGTATGCTGCAGTCCATGGGGTTGCAAAGAGTCGGACACGACCGAGCGACTGAACTGAACTGAGTCTCTTGGGAATACCAGCTATATACCATCAGGATACCAGCTGCTCAACTGCTCTGCCACCCTGCTTCTCACCCACTTAGACCAGGGACTTCTGTTACCTCTATGCTACCCAGTTTGAAACCCAGCTTCCATACCTCAACCTCAAACTAGCTATGAGTTTCAAATGAAAAGGATAATACTGCCAATTTTGCAACTATAGCAGACTTGATGCTTTTCTTTTGATTGAGAAAATGTCACAATGTTTCCTAGTGACAAAAACTCCTATTTTAAGCTTTTTAGGTTAAAATGCATAAGACTTAGGAACTCTAAAGAGAAAGTCATTTGTAGGTAGGCCTGTGGCAGTTGGCATCTTCTCTCTAATCTACCCCATTTGTAAAGATATCCTGGAGAAGCTGGGCTTTGTATTTTATTGAACAGAAAGGATTGATGGGTTGCAAGTAGGCTGTTCAAAGTTTAAAGATACACCTGGAGTAGCTGCTTAGATCTACACAACCACGTTGTTGTTTAGTAGCTGAGCCGTGTCCAACTCTTTGTGACCCCATGGACGTCTTCTACATTAACAGATGTGTTCTTTACCACTGAGCCACCTGGGAAAACCTTGCACAGCCATATTTTTGAGCAAACAAGCCCCCACATGTGTGAAGCTACCCACAGACACACCCCAGTCCATAAACACCGAGATCCCTGCTTATCTCTTCCCAGCTTTGAAGCTAGGAATATGAGCAGGAGTACATATTCAAAGAGGGGAAGAAATGAGCTGGCTTTAGGAACAGACCAGAAAGCCCTGTGACTGGGTATGAAAGAATGTGTAAGCCCAGGCAGGCTCTCTGTGCACATCTGGTTTTCCCTTTTATGCTTCTGTGATTTCTATGACACAGGAAATCCACTCTGGAACAACCCTGTCTGCTTTCTAGTGAGTACATAAAAAATGAGGATTAAAAGTCTGTTTATCTCACTGTTGAGGGCAGGAAGATAAAATCCAGAACAGTACCGATTTGGGGGTGGACCAGCTCCGGCTTCATTCTCCACTGTGCCCCAGGGGAGATGCTAAGTAACTGAGACCAGAGGAATGAGAGGCGAGCAAAAAAAATTCTGCACAGGCTTAAGATTATCTAGGCATGGCTCTCACTCTGAAGCAGACCAAGTACAGGAAAATACCACGTGGTGAAAAAAGCAGTTCAGTCAACTCAACCAACATTAATACTATTGGAACCACTCTCAGTCTCACTAGGAGCCCTTCTCCATTTGGCTTTCACAGTGTAACCTTTTAAAAAAAAAAAAAAAAAAAAAAAAAAGACAGAGAGAGTCTTCTCATAAAAAGTCCTTAAAGTGGGCAGAAGCAACCAGCTTTCTCACTCCCTGAGACAACACAGAGCTGTTTAAGAGAGGAGCAACATTAAATCAGGTGGGAAAGGACAGGAAAACTTAGACTCCGAAAGGGAAAAAGAGGACTGGGTCTCACCCCAGTGGGGTTAGGGGTGAAGTTATCTCACGCCCTCAATAACAAATATGATAGAAAAACAGATTGGGAGAAAAGAGAGATCAAGCAAAGGCCCAACAAACAGTAAGAAGCCAAGAAGTGCCAGAAAATTGTGTACTGTGAATGCACACCTAGGCCACTCCTTATTTTAGTTTCTTGGGTTCCAATCAATGATAATTACTTTTCGGAAATTCCCTGGTCCAGGAGTTAGGACTCTGAGCTTCCACATTCAGGGGGCATGGTTTTGATCCCTGGTTGCAGAACTAAGATTCTACAAGCTGCCGGAGGCGGTTAAAAACAAAACAAAACAAAAACCAGTTGTTACTTTTTTGCCCCATGTTGCTCTGAAGCCTTTTGTTTGTTAGTTTTTTTCTGTGCCAGGCGGCAAGGAAGGTCTTCAGTCCCTGACCAGAGACCCAACCTGTGTCCTCTGCAGTGCATGCCTAGAGTTTTAACCTCCGGACCACCAGGGAAGTCTCAAGCCTTCTATTTTTATTCTCCTTCCCATGGCAGTAGAACTCCATCCCCTCCCCAGCCTCCCAGAGAAGGGGTTAGTGGCCTTTTCTCTGGAGAGTTCACCAGAGTTTCATTTTGTTAAGCTGTTAACTTTCATCCCCTCAAATACCAACCATTCTCTTCACTAGCCCCACATAAGCATTCTGCCCCTCTTTCTTGTTCTTCTGTGAGACCAAACTCCTGCCCAAGACAGGTGTGTCTGCCGCCACCCAGACTACCCAGATGGTTAAGAGTGGCTCAGGGATTTTCCCGGTGGTTCAGTGGCTAAGACTCTGAACTCCCAATGAACCCAGGTTTGATCCCTGGCCACAGAGAAGGCAATGGCACCCCACTCCAGTGCTCTTGCCTGGAAAATCCCATGGACAGAGAAGCCTGGTAGGCTGCAGTCCATGGGGTCGCTGCAAGTCGGACACGACTGAGCGACTTCACTTTCACTTTTCACTTTCCTGCATTGGAGAAGGAAATGGCAACCCACTCCAGTGTTCTTGCCTGGAGAATCCCAGGGACGGGGGAGCTTGGTGGGCTGCCATCTATGGGGTCGCACAGAGTTGGACACGACTGAAGTGACTTAGCAGCAGCAGCAGCAGGGACCTAGATCCTACATGCGAGACTGAGAGTTCGAACGCTGCCACTGAGACCGAGCTCAGCTAAATAAATTAATTAAATGACTCAGAGCCTGGCTACCTCCTCCAAGGCGGAATGATCATCTGGGAATACACAGTTTTGGACAAGTGACACGCAAAGGGCACAGGAAGATCTGAACCCAACATACATGCCATGGGATGACAGCACCAACAACCTCCACAAGGTCACACCAGTGATGTGCTAACCAACCATTGCCCAGGACAGGGGGTGACGAACTGAACGACTTCTTAACAAACAAAAATGAAAAAAAGAAAATTTTTGTTTGTTTCAGTCCATAAATCCATATACCAATTAGACAAAACCCCAACTATAAAAGCCAGTTTTAAAAAGCAATTTAAAGGCTGCCAGTCATTGGATGACAATTTCTGGCTCTTGAATTAAACAGCAGGCACTGTTCCTTATTTGTACCAGACATCTTACTGTATTTGCAGTCAGCACAGTTTTGTACATCCATCACAGGTTGGCTTCTATCATGACCTGGTGGGATGTTCAACTTCATAAGACCGGTTTCTAAATCTTTAGAGGCTAAAGGAGATTGATAGACACTTTGAATTCCCTCTTATTTTCAGCATAGATTGTAAGATCTGACGCTTAGATTCTCCTCCAAATTTAATTTTTTCAAGTTGAAATCATTTATGTACAGAAAGTTTCTACTCTTTCCATGTTGTTGTTATTGTCACTCAGTTGTGTCTGACTCTTTCCAACCCCACGGACTGCAGCACGCCAGGCTCCCCTGTCCTCTACTGTCTCCAGGAGTTTGCTCAAATTCATGTCCATTGAGTTGGTGATGCCATCCAACCATCTCATCCTCTGAGGTCCCCTTCTCCTCCTGCCATCAATCTTTCCCAGCATCAAGGGCTCTTCCAATGAGTCAGTTCTTTGCATCAGCTGGCCGAAGTATTGGACCTTCAGCTTCAGCATCAGTCCTTTCAGGATTGATTTCCTTTAGGATTCACTGGTTTGATCTCCTTGCTGTCCAAGGGCCTCTCAAGAGTCTTCTCCAACACCATAAATTGAAAGCATCAGTCTTCTTTATGGTCCAATTCTCATCATAGACCTCTTTCCATAGACCTGCCTAAACTAATTTAGATGAAAGGAGTGAACCTTCCTGATCTTTGGTTTTCTGAAGAAAGTCAAGCCAATACTTGCCTGTGAAACCCATAATCTTACCTTGATAATATATGCATATAATCACCATAGTGATTCTCTTAACCTACAATTCATCTAGCTTTCGGCCACATCCTGCCTTAATAATCCTAATATATTAGAGTAGAAATCCTGTGAGTTAACAAAATCCTGTCCAATTACCCTTTTGTGTTATCCACCTGGGAGCACTCCAGTTTGCCAATACTTGTTTTCAACATGGCCATTCACAATCTTCTCATTTATAAATTGTTGAACCACCAAATCTCAACCTTCTCCATCTGACAGTGTAATTGATTGTCTCTCAGATCACCTGTGACAAGCCTGAAATGATTCCCAAAGGTAAGAGAAATGGCTAGCACCTAGGTTTTCAGCCATTTGGCATCCAAACATGGGAGTGAAGATCTGCCATATATAGGAACCAGACCTCTATCTACTCCCAGACCATCCTAGGGTTTTTGTTTTATTTTTTAAATTAATTAATTAAACTTTTGGCTGCCCTGGGTCTCTGTTGCTGTGTGTGGATGTTTCTGTAGCTGCGGCGAACTGGGGCTATTCTCTCGTGCTGTGCTGACTTCTCATTGCAGTAGCCTCTCTTGTGCAGCATGGACTCCAGGATGCATAGGTTTCAGTAGCTGCAGCACACGGTCTCAGTAATTATGGTGCAAGGGCCCTAGAGCACAGGGTCAACAGTTGTGATGCTCGAGTTTACTTGCTTCACCGCATGTGGAACTTTTCCAGAGCAGGGATCAAAACTATGTCCCCTGGATTCTTAACCATTGGATTCTGAACCAGCTAGTGCCATCCCTCTGATATTTCTCTTCTTCCTTCACGGCTGATCTCCTGATCCAAACTAACGACCCAAAGAGAAGTTTGGAAATTCACTAGCTAATAATCTGCTGAGCTTCTTTGACATGAGTACTAAGAGCCAAAAATGACCGAGAAATCATTAATATGATGTACTTTAGTATCCGTTGGCCTTATGGCCAACATGCTAACCCGCCACTTGATAAATGATAGTTCTCACTGTCACTCTGATTTGCTACTGGGAAAGGTGCAGGAGGTGAAACGTGATATTACTCTCAGTGAGCCAGAGAGGTGATGAAATGCAGAGGACCGTCGTCTTAGGTGATGAAACGTGGAGGACCGTCGTCTTCTGAAACCTGGGTGACACAGCCAGGAGAAAAACCAATTCAGTTCAAAAAAGCCCTAAAAATAATACAAGTCTTTGCTGACATTTTCTTTAGGAGGAAGCCAAGGAGGAATTTCATCTCACCATACACAATGAAACTTCCAAAATTCCTCTTTTCAAGCTTATGTCCCCAATTTCTCCTCCTTCTGTCTTCCGCTGTCCTCCCCTTGTTCTCTTGTTTCCTTATTCCCCCTTCTCCTCTTTCTTCTCCTTCCTCAAGTGAAGAAAGAGGCTGCTACTGAATTTGGTCTCTTAACTTGGTCAGAGATCTGGCAGCTGACTGAGCCAGCCAAGAATCCTCCCCCTTGAAATTAGGGAGTGGCAAGGGATTGGTACTGTATACACTGAAATTTTAATGTTTCTCTTTTCTTCATCTCATGACAGCAGTATTAGTATCAGATCAGTTCCAGGCTCTCTGGGGCCTCCACAGTTTTATCCCCAGACCCTTAGAGCAGCTGACAAAGGATGGGAAGGAGGATTCTTCCCTGCTGTGTTCCTTGGACCACTGACCAGCTTCTATGTTGCTCCTCAAAAACTGACCACTTCAGGTTGAACCCACTAATACAGTAGTTGTGATCGGACCCACTCGCTTTCTTTACCATTTCACTAAAATCCTTCTAATAATCTCATCTCAAAAATCTCAATCTTGGGACTTCCCTGGTGGTCCAGTGGCTAAAACTCCGTGCTCCCAATGCGGGGAGCCCAGGTTCGATACCTGATCAGGGAACTAGATCCCACATGTCGCAGCTAAGAGTTCGAATGCCACAACTAAAAGATATCCCACATGGAACCCACGACTGAAAAAACAACGGCATGCTGCAAGGAAGACTGATGACCCCAAGTGCCAGAACTAATGCAGCCATATAAATATATAGATATTAAAAAAAAGAGAAAACCCTCAATCTTATCCTCTCCATGATTCAGACTGTCACACTAGCCCAAGGTTAAATGTTATCTACCCAACTCTGAATTCAGGTTTGTTGGCTGGTGTCCTGTTCACCATACAATAATGTTGAAGAAGAATTCTATTTTCTTCTGTTTACCCATATCCATGGGACTCACAGTTGGTGTGACTCATGGGAACTAGAATGCTGAAGTGGTAGTTGTTGCCAGCACCCAACTTCCATTATTTTCTGAAGGATAAAGAAATAATATTGTGCCAAACTTATTAGTCAAGCCTCTCTTTGGAGGCAAGTGACAGGAACTCAATTCATGCTAACTTAAGCAAAAAAAAAAAAAGAGAGAGAGAGAGAGAATTTGTTGGCTCACTGAACTGGGAAATCCAGGAGTTTGGACTGGCCACAGGCACAGCCAGACCTCAGGTTTAAACAAAATTGTCAGGGTGTGTACTCTAAATCTCTCCTTTCTGCTTGGCCCTTCTTAGGAGTCCCCTTCTTTCTTATCTCAAAATAGCCTCCCATTCCCGATAAAAACAGCTTCCTTCATACACTTGGGAATCCTGTTTCTGGCAGCTACCAACTACAACATCCCCATTCAGCAACACCAGCAGAAAAACAAAACTAACTCAGTATTCACATATTCGTTCCAGGGAGAGCCTCTAATTGATTCTGCTTAGTTAAAATGCCCCACTTTGGACTACTGCTGCCAGAGGGATGGTTTACTAGGCTTTCGAGGCTAAGTCAAA
>SJYV01013295.1:4196171-4261028 GCA_006410875.1 Neotragus pygmaeus | reverse complement strand
TCCCAGTCCGCCCCCGGAGCCTCCTCCTTGGGGACCCCGCGGCCTGCCAGCCCGCCCGCGCGCCCCCAGCCCAGGCAGAGGGCGGGTGCGTGGCGCACACGTGACTCGTGTTGTGGGCGGGGCCTGCGCGAGCCTGGGCGGCGAGGGCAGGGGCGGCGGGGAGGGCGGGCCCGGCCTCGCCTCCCTCACTCCCTCCAGCCCGCCTGGGCCGCGGCCCGCGCCCGCGCCTCCTTAGGCCCGGCTGGGGCCCCGCTTTGGCCCCGAGCCCGGAGATCGTTGCGCTAGGCCTCCCAGTGACTTTGCCACTGTGGCTGCTCCTCCTCGCGCAGCCTCCCGGCGCAGCCCGGCCGCTGGGCTCGCCCCCGACTCCTCGCCCCCAAGTCCCCACTCGGCAGAGCCTCTCAAGTTTCCTGTCCCATCTGCAGCCCTGCGTACTCACAAGCCTGCACGGACACACCGCCTTCCTGCCTCCACCAGCGGAGACGCCCTCCTGCACACAGACCTGATTGTACAGTCTTCGCATACTTCTCCGTTCATCACCACTCCGTAACCCGAACATGAGAGGGACCCGCTAGCTAGCTCACCCAGCCCACCTCCCTTCCCTTTCTCTTACTCTGAAGGTGGGGGAAAACCTGAGGTTCAAAAGGTGAAAAGATTTCCTAGAGCCGGAGCCAAAACCAGACCTCCGGGTGGCCAGGGCCTTTCTGTCTGCCCTGATCCTTGCCTGCTATTCAGGGTCAGACTGACTATCCTGAACCGGTAGTTCCAGCCTCGGTTATCAGTTAATACCCTCTAGATCTTCCTCTCCCGGGGGAAAATGTATCTGTCCTCTAACCTCCTGTCTGTCCCAGGGTAGCTGAGGAAATAGATCAGAGCTGGCAGAATAGAAAACCTTTATGAGAGACAGTTTGAGCCAGAGGTTGGAAAAGAAGACTTGGAGGCAGACGGCCTGGAGGCCGAGCCCTTCCCCCTCCTTAGGTGTCCTGGGCAAGCCGTGTGATTTCTGTCTGCCTCTTGCCCCTCATCTGTAGATGGAAAATAATGTGAGGATGAACCAAGTTAATATGGAAAGAGGTAGAACTGGCGCTTTGCATATAATAAAGCCATCAAAGAAATTACTCTGGGGTAGTCATTGTGCTGGGTCTCTTTAAGTCCTGTCCCCTCCTGGTGCTTCCCTCCGGGTATTGCAGCCAGAGGAATTTATTGGGCCAGGCTCAGCTTTGGAGGAGTGACTTCAGGCTCCACGCAGATAGTGGCTGGAAGGGCAGAGGCTGGGGGACCCTGTTGGCTGGGACCTCCCCAGGCTGAGAGCCCCACAGCTGAGTTCTAAGCCAAGGGGAAAAGGTTGTGTGCCACAGGGAGGGCCAGGCAGGGACCGTCCGAGCTCTGCGCTTTTAGAGTGCCCAAGGTGGGGTGCTTGAGTAGGGGGAAAGCTGGGATTCAGTGCAATGGGGAGACAAAGGTCACTGCCAGATAGAATGTCAAATACCCCACTAGTTTCTGACCTTTTAGCTCCTGACCCTTCATTCAGTAAATTCCACAAGTGAGTATGTGCATCTGATCCTCCCTTGCAAATTTCTTGAGAGCAAGCTCTGTGTTTTGGTCTCCTTTTCTCATCCTAGCTGAATACTATGGACCTAAGTCATCAACAAATGCTTGGATTTTTTTTTTCTTATGAAATTATAACGCGTATCACTGAGTTGGGGGCTTGAGGAGTGGGTCCTAATTTTTAAGAAAAGGAGTTAAGAGTTTCCCTATCCAGTACCCTGACTTCTGAGTTAATTTGCCCTGGGGTTACACAGAAAGTTAGAAACAGAAGCCAAGTCTCTGCTTTCGGTCTGATGTTATTTCCATGACATTGCACTGAACTTACAATGCAATTGGAAGGAAAAACAAACTCCCTAAAAGCTATAAAACAAAATAAGGTAGTGCATGGTTAATTCCTGACTGCATGGTTCAAAAGGGAGGACTGCAATCCCCAGGGCCTGGGATCAATCGGAAAATGCTCCCTGCAGGAGAGGGCACCAGTCTTAAAAGATGGGTAGGATCCAGGACTGTGAAGAGAAGAGACAATTCCTGGCTTTCCCTGAGGCCCTGGTGGTATTTAAAGATCAGTGAAGAAACCAGTCTGGTTAGAAGACTGGTTTGGGTTGGGTCCCGGGGAGCGAGGGTGCTGTCAGAAGGTTAAGTTGAATCCTTTTTTTTTTTTTTCTTTTGGACACACTGCTTGCAGGATCTTAGTTTCCCAACTGCGCATTGAATCTGGGCTCTCAGCAGTGAAAGCAGAATTCTAACCACTGGACCTGCAGGGAAGTTCTAGAAGGACTAAGTTGAGATTTCAGGAAATTTCAAATACCAGGATAAGGAGTTTTGACCTTGGTCTGTGGATAACTGGGAACCCCTGAAAATAGACACCAAGCTAGGTGCTGCACCAAGACGAGACACCAACCAGATATCTGCCAACTTGGTCTGATTTGCATCTTTCGTAGACAGTTGCTTGCCATATATGTGCATTTATTTATACCCACACAAGAAGGAAACTCCACTTACCAGTTCATCTATATTTGTTTCGTCTCCAAATGTACATGATATCTGTGTGGGAACAGAGGAAAGAGGGAGATTCAGAGAGTGTGCGTGCCTGCTGTCGAGCAGACACTTTCATCTGTTGATATCTCAGACATCCCTGTGTGTAACCCTCACGATCCTGTGGGGTATGAGTTTTACTGCTGCCGTAATACCAGAGATGGTAAGTGGTAAGTGACTTACCCAGATCACGGAGCTAGGAAGTGGTGGAGCCAGAAGTCAAACTCAACTTTGATGCTGAAGCCCTTTCCAGCCCCCTGAGAAGGCACAGGGGCTGTCTTCCCATTCTCAGTTTCCTGCTTAGAGAGGCCAGGTGTGCAGATGACCCAGCTGGACTCACGTTTCTAGGAGTGCTTTCTCTTCCCTGGTTTCCTATTTTTATCTTTCCAGGCTTCCCCAGTGGTTCAGAGGTAAAGAATCCACCTGTAGTGCAGGAGACTCGGATTCAGTCCCTGGTTCAGGAAGATCCCCTGGAGCAAGGAATGCTACCCACTCCAGGATTCTTGCCTGGAGAATCCCATGGACAGAGGAGCCTGGCAGGGCAGGGGTCACAAAGAGTCAGATGTGACTGAGCGACTAAGTAAAAACGAAATGCTTATCTATTCTCACCTTTTCTAGTCTTATTTTTAAGATCAGAACTCCTCTTTGAATAAGCTTCAGCAAGCCCTCGACCCAATTTAGCCTTTGACCTAATTGTGCATTATTTTATGTACAGAGGGCTCCAACAGTTGTATAAGCTTCAGGCCAGATAAAACCTGGGTCAGCCTCATCTGGATGACTTAACTCAGCTATTTAAAGTAACTCAAGTTACTGTCTGAGACTTAATTTCCTTGTCTGTGTAAAAAACATCATAGACTCTGGTGTACCAGCTGAACATCTGTTGACCCATAGGACTGAAGATACTGAAGTAACTTAAAGAGCCTGATCTTTCCTCACCTTAGGTATAAAAAAAGAAAACCTCGTGGATCCAAAAGACACATGTATCCCACTGTTCATTGCAGCACTATTTACAATAGCTAGAACATGGAAGCAACCTAAACATCCATCAACAGATGAATGGATAAAGAAGTACATATACACAACGGAATATTACTCAGCCATATAAAGGAATGCATTTGAGTTAGTTCTAATGAGGTGGATGAACCTAGAACCTATTATACAGACTGAAGTGAGTCAGAAAGAGAACGATAAATATTGTATTCTAATGCACATACATGGAATTTTGAATAATTTATTTACAAGGCAGCAGTGGAGAAACCGGAGAAGGCAATGGCACCCCACTCCAGTACTCTTGCCTGGCAAATCCCATGGACAGAGGAGCCTGGTGGGCTGCAGTCCATGGGGTCGTTAAGATTCGGACACGACTGAGCGACTTCCCTTTCGCTTTTCACTTTGATGCATTGGAGAAGGAAATGGCAACCCACTCCAGTGTTCTTGCCTGGAGAATCTCAGGGACAGGGGAGCCTGGTGGGCTGCCGTCGCTGGGGTCGCACAGAGTTGGACACGACTGAAGTGACTTAGCAGCAGCAGCAGCAGCAGTGGAGAAACAGACAAAGAGAACAGACTTATGGACATGGGGAGAGGGGAGGGGAGAGTGCGATGTATGGAGAGAGTAACATGGAAACTTACATTACCATATGTAAAATAGATAGCCAATGGAATTTGCCATATGGCTCAAGAAACTCAAACAGGGGCTCTGTATCAACCAAGAGGGGTGGGATGAGGAAGGAGACAGGAGGGGAGTTCAAAAGGGAGGGGATATATGTATATCTATGGCTGATTCATGTTGAGGTTTGACAGAAAACAAAATTATGTAAAAGCAATTATTTAAAAAAAAAAAAACAAAAACACACCCTAATGGATCTATTTACCAAGCAGTTAGGTCCAAACAATTTTTTTTTTAATTTTAGCCATACTGGGTCTTTGTTTTTGTGGGGTGTGGGGGTGGCTTTCTCTAGTGTGGGCTGCCCCCTAGTTGGGGTGCCCAGGCTCCTCTTGCTTTGGAGCACAGACTCTAGGGCATGCAGGCTCAGCAGTTGTGGCACACCAGCTTAGTTGCTCCATGGCATGTGGGAGGGCATGTGGGATCCTCCCGGACCAGGGACTGAACCTGTGTTCCCTGCATTGGCAAGTGGATTCTTAACCACTGGATCACCAGAGAAGTCCCCACCTAAATGCTGTTCAAGGTTTGCCACAGCGTTATTATCCAGCTATGTGCCTGTGCTCAGTCCCTCAGTTGTGTCCAACTCTTTGCAACCCCATGGACTGTGGCTCACCAGGCTCCTCTGTCCATGGGATGTCCGAGGCAAGAATACTAGAGTGGGTTGCCATTTCCTTCTCCAGGGGGATCTTCCCAACCCAAGGATTGAACCAACATCTCTTGCATCTCCTGCATTGGCATGCGGATTCTTTACCACTGTGGCATCTGGGAAGCTCTTCTCACTTAACCATATACAGGAAATCTTCCTGAAGTTGCACTTCCTGCTGCCTCTCCAATCTGGGTCAACAATATAAGGAATAATGGTGGTTTGTTGGAAGGCCTGGGCTCCAGTTCTGGATCTGTCACTTGAGAGCTCCAATGCCTTGACCATAAGTTTCTCTTTCCAAAATTCCTTCCAGCTTTAAATATGTACAGATCTACACTCAATCTTTCTCCTGAGCAACCAGAGTTTTTTAATGAACTTGACTTTAAGTTGACCTTAAAAGACCACTGTTGTTCAGTTGCTCAGTTGTGTCCAACTCTTTGTGACCCCACGGACTGCAGCACACCAGGCTCACCTGTTCTTCACCATCTCCTGGAGCTTGCTCAAACTCATGTCTGCTGAGTCGTTGATACCATCCAACCATCACGTCTTCAGTCGTTCCCTTCTCCTCCTGCCCTCAGTCTTTCCCAGCATCAGGGTTTTTTCCAATGAAAGGGGAAATATTTCTTCTGTTGTGCATATGTTGGATGCTAGGAAGCTGCAGAGTGTGCCATCTGCAAGTCAAATAAAAATCCCATTTTGAGGGAAGGAGAGGGTGAGACAAACTGAGACAGTAGCACTGAAACCTATGCATTACCATGTGTAAAACAGATAGCCAGTGGGAAGCTTCTGTATGATGCAGGGAGCTCCAGCCCAGTGCTCTGTGACAGCCAAGAGGGGTGGGATGGGGTGGGGCAGGGGGGTGGTTCAAGAAGGAGGGGACATGTATGTACCTATGGCTGATTCATGTTGATGTATGGCAGAAACCAACACAATATGGTAAAGCAATTATCCTCCAATTAAAAATAAACAAATTTTTAAAAATCCCATTTCACATCAGGTAAATTTATGAAAAGAGGGAAGAAAAAAATAACAAAAAGTCTATGCAGGGGGGCTCTTGGGGTGATGGAAATGTTCTTTCTTGATCTGAAAACAAGTAACTGGGTGTGTTCAGTTCAGGAAAATTTATCACACTGTACACTTTTGGTATTTGCAACTCTATGTCTCTCTGTGTGTGTGTGTGTGTGTGTAACACTTTACAAAAAGAGAGGAAAGCAAATTGCAGAACTGAAGCAATATATAAGTTACATAAAAATATAAGGGGTTTTAAAATTAAAAACCAAAAAATCCTGACAATAAACTGTCAAGATGTTCCTGTGTTGTTTGTGATAGGGTTGGTTGGTTTGTTTTTTTAATGGTACATAGTATGCTGCTGCTGCTAAGTCACTTCAGTCGTGTCCAACTCTGTGCGACCCCATAGACAGCAGCCCACCAGGCTCCCCCGTCCTTGGGCTTCTCCAGGCAGGAACACTGGAGTGGGTTGCCATTTCCTTCTCCAATGCATGAAAGTGAAAAGTGAAAGTGAAGTCGCTCAGTCGTGTCCAACTCTTAGCGACTCCATGGACCGCAGCCTACGAGGCTCCTCCGTCCATGGGATTTTCCAGGCAAGAGCACTAGAGTGGAGTGCCATTGCATTCTCTGGTACATAGTATTCCATAGTACAAATGCAGAATAGTTTTTGTTTTGTTCGGTTTTTATTTAATTTTGGGGGCTGCACTGGTTTTCATTGCTTTGAATAGTCTTTCTCTAGTTGCGGTGAGCAGGGGCTACTCTCCTGTTGCGGAGCATGGGCTCTAGGAGCACAGGCCTCAGCAGTTGTGGCATACGGATGCAGTAGTTGTGGTGCACAGGCTTAGTTGCTCTGCACCGAGTGGAATCTTCCTGGGCCAGGGATCAAACCCATGTCCCCTGCATTGACAGGCAGATTCTTTACCACTGGATCACTAGGGAAGTCCTGTGATAAGGTTTTAAAATAAATTTTAAATCATTTGAAAGAAGAAATAAACCTCTTGTCAGCTCCCAGGAAGCTTTAAGACTTGGACCAGGAAGAGGCAGGCTCTGTTCCTTCTGCGTGAAATAGTAGGATTTTTGAAAGGGGCTCCTTTATGCCTGCTCTTCTTCCTGTCATACTACTGACGGTCAGATGCTGAGCCAGTGCAGGCCCATTATGGGAACTCCCTGGCAGTCCACTGGTTAGGACTCTGCTTTCACTGCTGAGGGCCCGGGTTTCAATTCCTGGCTGGGGAGCTAAGATCCTATAAGCTGGGAAGCCTGGCCAAAAAAAAAAAAGAGAGAGAGAGAGAGGAGACAGTTTATTAAGATATTCTGCAGAATAAGTACAAGCAAAACCCACATTGCTCAAGAATTCAGGATTAGCTAAGCAATCATCCTGAAAAGCCAGGAGACAGAAGTTTCTGCTCATCTCAGGGCACTGGTGGGTTACCCGTGCTCATCTCCAGAGCTTGGAGCCAAGGAAGCAACCAGTCCCCAGAGGCTGCAGGAAAGAGCACTGGACACCTGTATCCTAGCCTTTGCCTAGCCTCAGTGATTCAACTAGCTGAGTGAACACCTATTCTTTAAAATGACGAGTAGAGGGCTGCCCTGGAGGCTCAGTGGTAAAGAATCTGCCTGCCAATGCAGGAGACACAAGTTCAATTCCTGATCAGGGAAGATCCCANTAGTGGAATGATGGGTACTTTTTCTTTTTCCCTCTTTCTTTTCGGTCTGATTACTTACACTTCTTTACTGGGCCCAGTTTATACAGTAAGAACATTTTACTTTGATTATGTGGCGGCAGGCGGAGGTTGAGGCCGACCTCAAATCTGCTTGGGTTCCTTCCCAATTCTCCGAATCAGGTTAATTTCCTCCTGGTTAATTTCCCCCTTTTAAAAGTGTGGAAGCCCCCGCAGGGCCCTTCAGACAAGCTCAGGGAGGCTGGAAAGAAGATTCGAAAGTCTGCGGCGCAGCGAGGAAGGCGTGCTTCCGCGCGTTCCTGCCCCGCGCGTCNCCTGGTTAATTTCCCCCTTTTAAAAGTGTGGAAGCCCCCGCAGGGCCCTTCAGACAAGCTCAGGGAGGCTGGAAAGAAGATTCGAAAGTCTGCGGCGCAGCGAGGAAGGCGTGCTTCCGCGCGTTCCTGCCCCGCGCGTCCTGGCTCGTTGGCACCCGGGACGCCCCCAGACCGCGCAGGGGCGGCTGACGGCCGCGCTCCGCCTCGCCCCAGGCCCGGCGCCCACGCCCCGGCCACGGCTGGCGGAAGCGCCCGGGCCCGGAGGCGGCGCGAGGCTCCTCCCCGCCAGCTCGGCCCCCAGGCGCGCGGGGCGGCGAGGGCGGCGGCGCGGACGTGCCCGGCCCCACGGAGGCCTCCCTGCGCCGCCCCAGGCGCGCGGCCCGCGGGCGGGGAGAGCGGAGAAGCCGCGGGGAGGGAACGCGAGGCCAGGCAGCCCCGCAGCCCGGACGCGCTGCCTTCCCTGCGGCCTGCGAGGCCTCTTTGTTCCCGAGTCGTGCTCGGCCGGCAGATGGGACTGGCGTCTCCGGGCCTTGGGTGCGCTTCTGCGCCCGGGTGGCAGGCCTATCCCGGCGTGCGCCCTCGTGCCTAGTCCTGCGGACTCTCTACCAACCAGGTCGATCGTTAAGGTCCGCTAAGTCCTAGACTCCAGACAAGAATTTCAGTGGGCACTTGGCTTGTCCTCAGCCAGTCCCCTCACCTTCGTGGCCTTAGCTGTCTTTTCATCGACTTTGCTCCTGTCTCGCTGTCTGTCCAAGGCTAATTCTACCTCCCCAAGGGCCTTGAGGTCACTTTGGCCCTGTCTGTAAATCCATCCTCCTTCCCCAGCTTCGGTAATCTCCTTCCACCATACACTACCCTCTGCCAACACACGTATCCAAAGCTAAGTGAAATTTCACCTGTGCTTTGCTCCTGGGACAAGGTACCACTCTAAGCCTGCTACTTACAAATATTCCCAAAGGAAAGAACAGTTTACACTCTGGGGTCACTCAGAAGCAGCTACATAATTTTGCAGGGTCCTATGAGGGACCTCATGCTTAAAAAGAATTTCAGATGAGAGGGAAGTTCAAGAGGGAGAAAGCATAGGTATACCTATGGCTGATTCATGTTGATGTTTGGCAGCCTTAGTTGGACTCGTATCCAACTCCTTGAGACCCCATGAACTGTAGCCCGCCAGGGTCCTCTGTCCATTGGATTTTCCAGGCAAGAATACTGGAGTGGGTTGCCATGCCCTCCTCCAGGTTTGGCAGAAACCAAACCAATACAGTAAAGCAATTATCCTTCAATTAAAAATAAATGAAAAAAAAAAAAAAAGAATTTCAACAGCATTAAACCAAGCCTTTGACTCTTCTAAAGGGCTTCCCAGGTGGCTCAGGGGCAAAGAATCTGCCTTTTAATTCAGGAGATGCAGAAAACGTGGGTTTGATCTTCCTTGGGTCAGGAAGATCCCCTGGAGTAGGAGATGGCACCCCACTCCAGTATTCTTGCCTGGGAAATCCCATGGACAGAGGAGCCTGTCTGCTACAGTCCATGGGGTCACAAATAGTTGGGCATGACAGAGCTTGCACTCACACACACAGGTTATACATCCAGGATGCTGGCCTTGGCAGTACCCTTTCCATCCTCAAGACTATGCCCTAACCACTCCCTACCCCCATCCTCACCATCCTAAATACCCCTCCCAGCCATGTTTGTCTAATGCATACAAGAAAGAACAGAGACTGTCTTCATTGTGGCTAGGAACTAGGGTTCCTTCCTTGGTCAGACATCTCCTTTAACTTCTTTGCAGCACTCACATGGCTGATGTTTCTTTTCCTTAGGAAGCCCCCTTTCCTTTGGTTTCTGTGATGCCACACTGTTGGGTTTCCCTCCCTCTCTAATGCATTCCTTTAGGAGCTTTGCAGGCTCCCCTTCTCCTTCTATACTGCATTTGTACATGTTCCTAAAGGTTAGTTCCCCAGTTCCTCTTTTCTGATTCCCTTGGAGAGATTACCATTTCAGTCATCACTTTTGTGCGTGTAACTCCCCAGCCTTGATCTCCAGCCCAGATTTCCCTCCAAAGCCCGAGTCTCGCTCTTGTAACTCTTAGGTATCCTGGCAACTCAAATGTCACAAGTCAAAATTTGAATGTTGGGAATTCCCTATCTGTCAGGTGGTTAGAGGGCTTCCCAGGTGTTGCTAGTGGTAAAGAACTTTCCTGCCAATATAGGAGACCTAAGAGACTCAGGTTCAATCCCTGGGTCGAGAAGATTCCCCAGAGGTGCGCATGGCAACCCACTTCAGTATTCTTGCCTGGAGAATCTCATGGACAGAGGAGCCTGGCAGGCTCAGTCCATAGGCTCAAAAAGAATTGGACAAGACTGAAGGGACTTAGCATGCACGCATGCCCTCGCCCAACAGGACTCTGAGCTCTCACTGCCAAGGGCAGTGGGTTTGATTTCTGGCTGGGGAAATAAGATCTCCAAGCAGTGCAGGTCAATAAATAAACAATAAAAAATCGGGAGGGACTTCCCTAGTGGTCCAGTGGCTAAGACACCATGCTCCCCATGCAGGGGTCCTGGGTCACCTGGTCAGAGAAGTAGATCCCACATCCACAGCTAAGAGTTCTAGGGCTGCAAGTAAAGACTGAAGATGATACACACCTCAATTAAGACCCAGTGCAGCCAAGCACATACATATTTTTTAAAATAATAATTTAAGAAAATTTTAAAGTTGAGTATATTCTTCTTTGCCCCTTCTTTCTCCCCCTCTTTCTTTGTAAGAAATGAACAAAAATAAACCAAACCTGGGACCCATCTAAGGGCAGGGCCTGATACAACGACATAGGTGGTACTTTCAAAGAATCTCTTCACAGTGTATTTTAGCCATTAGATGGGAACCTGGCAGATACAGATTAGGATCAAACCAGGAAGTTAACATGACAAGTAATGAGATAAATCACTTCATTGATGCAGTGAGAACAGTCACTTCTGTGACAGTCCAATCAGAGATGTATCGCCGGGATCTAATATGGAGGAAACCATACACAAACCCAAACGGGGGGACAAGCCTACAGAATGGCCTGTACTATTAAAAAATGTCACAGCCATGAAAGTAAAGGAAAATCACAGAGCTTTTCTAGATGGAAGGAGATTTGAAAGGTGTAAGAGCTGAGTGCACTGCGTGGCCCTATGTTGTGGCCTTTTCTTGAGAAGGGCATTATTGAGACAAGGCTGAGTCTTATCTCAAATATCTTGCACGATTCATTCCATGTAAATTCTTTTTCTTATCTTTTTTTCGTCGGGGGAGGGCTGCATTGGGTCTTCATTGCTGTGCTGTGGCTTCTCTAGCTGCAGTGCTCACACTCAGTAGCTGCAGTGCTCACACTCAGTAGTTTCAGTGCTCACACTCAGTAGTTCCAGTGCACGGGCTTAGTTGCTCCGCAGCACATGGGATCTTAGTTCCCAGACCAGGGGTCAGGATCAAACCCGTGTCCCCTGCATTGGAAGGTAGATTCTTAGCCACTGGACCAGCAGGGAAGTCCCTCTTTCGATATAACTTTTCTCTAACTTTGAAATTATTGCAAAAGATAAAGAAAACTGGCCACTACACATCCCCCTCCAAATCAGCTTTTCCTCTAGGCATCTGTTAATAGCAGCAACTGTCTCCCAAGTGCCCAAGTTCAAAAACTTTGAGATCACCATGGATTCCTCTCCCCTACTGCTCTTTACCCCACCAACCAACCACTCACTAAGTGCTGTCAATTAAAAAATATATATATTGCTCACAAGGACTTCGCTGGTGGTCCAGTGGCTAAGACTCCATGCTTCCAATGTCGGGTGCCAGGGTTCCATCCTTGGTCAGGGGACTAGATCCCACATGCTGCAACTAAGAGTTCCCATGACACAACTTAAAAAAAAAACACAAACCCGTTTGTAGCAACTAATAGACTGAAAATCCTGAGTGCTGCAACTACGATTTGGTGCAGCCAAATAAATAAAAATGAAAACAAAAAAAATATTGCTCACATAGCCACCTTTTAAATTAAACTTCCATTTTTGTTTGTTTGTTTGTTTGAATGACATTTCTTTCCTCACATAATTGTTTTAGGGAGTGCCTGTGAAAAGAATGTGTATAACGTAAAGCAGGATAGATTATAGATAGAAGGTCCCATCTTCAGTCTGGATTACTGCTGTTTACTGCTGTCATCTCCTAACTGGTCTTCTTGTCTTTGGTTGCTCCCTTCAACAACCCAGGGTGTATATGGTTACCAAATTAATCTGCCTAAAAGCACACCTTTATCCTTTCCGGGCCTTACTTCCCACAGTTGACAGTGGGACTTAATCCATTTTCTCTGAGAAGTCTGATGTTCCATGAGCTGAACCAAGGTGGTCTGCCCTTGTGACCTTTCCCCAATTCATAGAGAAAAGAACACTTAATGGGTAGAATTCCTCAACTTGTAAGTCCCCCCTGCCCCATTTGTTTTGCTATAGTAAGGATCCAAACTTTTATCTGTTAGCACTGAAGTGTTAGTCGCTCAGTCATGTCTGACTCTCTGCGGCCCCATGGACTGTAGCCCGCCAGGCTCCTCTGCAATTCTCCAGGCAAGAGTATTGGAATGGGTAGCCATTCCCTTCTCCAGGGGGGGTCTTCCCCCTGAAGAAGACCCAGGGATCAAACTGGCGTCTCCTGCATTGGCAGCCGGATTCTTTACTGTCTGAGCCACCAGGGAAGCCCATCTGCTCGCATTAACTGATGACAAACCTGACGAACAAGCAGCAAGTGAATAATAAAAGATTGGCAATTGCAGGTCATATTTATTTTAACAGCTTGATTTTCTCCCAGGCACTCAGGCTGGTAGTTGCAATCATTACAATGTTAAAGATATGGTCTTTTTCTTTCTTAAAAATTGTTTCTCTTTGGGATGATGGAATGAAATATATCAAAATTTCATCATAGCACATTAGAGAAAACACCGCCCTCCCGAGTAAATACTTTGGCCTCTTCTTCAGAGTTTATTCAACCTTATCACTACTACTCCCCTTTATGAATCCTTGACTTCAGAAAAAGTTTTCTAATCTCTGTTCACATTTGCTTTTTTTCCCCCCTTTGCATAAACAATTTTATCTCCCTGGAACTCTGTCCTGGCCCACGCCTTGCATACAAATCCCATCCAGCCTTAAAGGAACAAATCAACTCTACTTGGTGAAAACCTCTAAAATCCTAACAATCTCTTCTTCTAACTCACAAATCTATGTTGCTATGAAAAGTGCATGGGAAGAAACCAGAATGGTATACAACAGTGTTCTTCAAACATAAAAAAACATAAGAAATATCCAGGAATCTTTTAAATCAAAATTATTTATCTATTTGGCTACACTGGGTCTTAGTTGCTGCATGTGGTATTTTTTTTTTTTTTTTTTTTTAAGATGCAGCATCTTAAAAAGAGATCTCCGTAAAGGGATCTTTAGTTGTGCCATGTGGGATCTACTTCCCTGACCGAGGATCTAACTCGGACCCGGGCATTGGGAGCAGGGAGTCTTAGCCACTGGACCATTAGGGAAGTCCCTTCAATTGTTTCTTTTCTATAAGAAACCTTCCTGTTACATTATAGTTCCCTTACTTGCAAGGATCCTGTTCGCCTTTGGAATCCTTTATGGAGTCTCAAAGAGAAACAACTTTTTTAAGTACAAAAGGATGGTATCTTTGTTAAATACACTGATGACAAGTGGATGGGGGCTCATGAAAAACTCAGTTATTAGTGTTTCAATGATTTAGCAAGGGAGTAAATAAATAAATAAATAAATAAAGTTGGTCTTTTCCACAAGACTATCTTGTAATAGAGCCATCATTCTCAACTCAGGGTGCATGCCCTCCCAAATTATAGATCACATTATGCACCCGGATTTTTATGCACTCTCCCAGAATCATCAGCAGAGAGTCATAGGAGCGTCATATCCCTTGAGTATATTGGGGTTGAGAACCATCATCATAGGAATTGAAAGTGTTGGTGGTATTTGTTAAGATAAGATTATTTCAGTCCTACTGGGTTTGAACTATGCCTTTCTGAGAGTATATAACTTCTTAGTTCTTTGACAACCGATGAGTAAAGGAGTCTGCTAGACAAAGTGGGGGAGAATATGCCAGGTCTAGGAGTTAACCTGTGTCTCCACACCAGCAGGCAGGGCAGACCACCCCGACAGCTCACCTGCTCTTGCCACAAGCATTTCTAGACCACCTGAGCTTCCACTCGTGTGCGACGGTGCACTCAGGAGAAGGCAAAGCCTCTCATTCCCAGCTTCTGCCACTCATTGGCACCTGTGTATTTTTCCTTACAGTACACACACACACACACACACACACACACACATATATATATAGGCCATACCGCTCAGCATGTGGGATTTTATTTATTCATTTATTTGGCTGCACTGGGTCTCAGTTCCAGCACTCAGGATCCTAGTTCCCTGATCAGTGAACCCGCGCCCCCTTCATTAGAAGCGTGGAGTCTTAACCATGGACTCCCAGGGCAGTCCCCAGATTATTTTTTTCTTATTCCTCACAGGTAGGATTTCTGGGGAAGTAAATCTCTTCCTCTGTAAGGAAACTGAGAAATTAAATGGTCTCTCCCACCCAACCATGAAGCCGAGTGGAGCAACCCTGTCAGAAGTGCCTAAGACCCCTCCCGCCCCATCTCGTGTTTAGGAAATAAACGAGACAGCCTCAGCGGCTGAGTGTGAGGTGCTGGCAGAACACCCAAAACAAAACACCCTATAAATCGGGGGAAAGAGAGGATGACGCGAGGGAGGGTGGCTGTTTTCAAGGACAGAGATTTGGGAGTCGTCATCACAATCGGGTGAAGCTGACAGAGCTGAGCACCTCTCAGGCAAGACCGCGAGAATGTCCACGGAGTAAGCAAGAGCTCGCTGCAGATTCAAGGAACAGACCACGATTAAGGCACGGACCCCCATGGACTGTGGGCTGCCAGGCTCCTCTGTCCACGGGATTCTCCAGGCAAGAATACTCGAGTGGGTTGCCAAGCCCTCCTACAAGGGATCTTCCCAACTCAGGGATCAGACCCGAGCCCCCTGCTTCTCCTGCATTGGCAGGCAAATACTTTACTGCTGAGCCACCCGGGAGGCCCAGAGGCGAGGACACAGAAAGGAGGTACAGGGCCTGACCAGACATGGAATCTGCGGCACCTTGTTCTCGAACTCCAGCCACCAGAACTGTGAGGAATAAATGTCTGTGGTTTTTAAGCTCCTTGATCCACAGTATTTTGCTTTGGCAGCCCAGACTGGACTGACGCACCATGAGAGTAAAATTGCCACGAGGTGAGGGCTGAGACCCGGTTTCCTGGTTTAAGGAGCTGAGGGAGATATTAAAGAACAAAAGACAGACACACATCGAACTTGCAGGGAAGTGTTTAGTGAGATGAAGGAGAGGAATAGGGCTGAGTCCAATGATAACAGTGTACAGACGAGTGGTTACGTGTGGGGTGAAGCATGTAAGGAACCTGAAAGATGCTGAACTCAGACAGTGTGGTCCCAGCACCAAAGTGGACGGAACCAGGAGCCCAGATGGGTGGGACACCGGTCATCCCAGAGGCCATGCCAGAGACCTTGGCTCTCTACCTCACCAACATGCACGACGCGCGGTCACGAGCGTCTTCACTACTCCAAGGCACCTCGGCAAGAGCTAAGGCTGTACGTGAAACTGGGCTTAAAAATACATCTTTCTCTGTCCTTTTTAAAAAATTAATTCTTCCATTTTTAAATGTTATGTTTTAGTAGAATCAAGTAGATTCATATTGCTGTGCAACCTCCAACATCTTCCATCTCCAGAACTTTTTCATTTTCCCAAAGCGAAATTCTGTATCTATTAAGTGCTTGGTGGGACTTCCCTGGTGGCCCAGCCATAAAGAATCTGCCTTGCAATGCAAGGGACGCAGGTTCAATCCCCGGTTGGGGAACTAAGGTCCCACATGCTGCGGAGCAACTAAGCCCATGCACCCCAACTAGAGTCTGGGCACCAAATCGAAAGATCCTGCGTGGCACCATGCAGATCGCGCATGTCGCAACTCAGACCCGATACAGCCAAATAAGCAAATAACTTAAAAGATACAGTCTTGGTTTTAAAAATAAAATAAATGCTTGGTACCCCTGGTAACCCCCATTCTACTTTCTGTCTCTATGAATCTGACTACTCTAGGGACCTCCAATAAGTGGAACCACACGCTGCCCTTTGCCATCCACATTACAGGATGCGTCAGAAGTGCTCTCCTTTTTAAGGCTTGATACTGTTCCCTTGCATGTTACGGGCTTCCCTGGTGGCTCAGTGGTAAAGAATCTGCTTGCCAATGCAGGAGACTCAGGGTCAACTGCTGGGTCCGGAAGATCCCCCGGGGAAGGAAATGGCAACCCACTCCAGTATTCTTGGACAGAAGATCCCCCGGGGAAGGAAATGGCAACCCACTCCAGTATTCTTGGACAGAAGAGCCTGGTGGGCTAGTCCATGGGGTCACAGAGTTGGACATGGCTGTGCATATGTTGCCCTGCATTTTGTTTATCCATTCATCTGTCAGTGGATACGTGGGTTGCTTCCACCCTTTGGTTATTGCAAATAATACTGCTGTGAACATGGGTGTCCAAACAGCTCTTGGAGTTGCCACTTTCAATTCTTTGGGGAACACACCTAGAAGTGAACTTGCTTGGATCGTATAGTAATTCTATGTTTGATTTTTTTGAGGAACCACCATACTGTTTTCCATAGCAGCGGTCATTTTACCTTCCCTCCAGCAACACAGAAAGCTTCCAATTTCTCCACATCCTTGCCAACGCTTGCTATTTTTCGTTTTTAATAAGAACCATACTAATGGATATAAAGTGGTTGGTGGGTTTTTAAAATAGATGCTTCATCCTTAGATTATAAATTCTTCAAAAATTATATGAATATTAGTTTGATTCAAATGGAATCAAAGGCTTGAGCTGAAAAAAGATTTTCCTAAGTGTGGCGGTGTAAATATTCAAAACTCCCCCNGCTCTGGCTGGTGGAGCTGGCGGCCAGTGAGGAGGGCTGTGACCTGCGGTCCGTGGGGCCCAAGCTTTGCAGGGGTCTCAGGGGCTAGGAGGATGGGGGCTGGCCATGGCATCCTGTGGGAGGAGAGGGCAACCCCAGGGAAGCTGGACAACTTGGGGGCTCCTGCCAGGCTAGGGTGCCATCTGCCAGGGAGGAAGGTCGTCCAAACAGGAAAGCTGGCAGCAGGTTGACCGAAGAGGTTTCTGTGGCCGTGTCTAGATGGGGCTCCCACCTGCTGCACAACCCCAAGTCCCTGTGATAAGCCTTCCCTGCTCTCCCAGTTGGGTCCTGGCCAGAGGCACAGGCGGGCCATCCCTGGGTGCATCTGGCCAGCCAAGGACAGTGCCTCTGGGGACAGTACTGTCCAACCTCTGAACTGTGTTGTGGGGGCGGGGGGGGGAGGGCGGACAGAGAGGCCCAAGCAATCTGAGCACAGCGTCCCTCCTCTGTCCAGCAGAGCTCTTGATGCAGACCACAGTGTTGCCATTTATGACTTCTGTGTACAGTTATTACAAAGAAAAAACACATGTGGAACAAAACACAAAGATAAGACATCTGGGCTTCCCAGGGAGGGGCTAGTGGTAAAAAAAACCAAACACAACGCCTGTCAATGCAGGAGATATAAAAGGCAAGAGATGTGGGTTCAGTCCCTGAGTCAGGAAGATCCCCTGGAGGAGGGCATGGCTACCCACTCCAGTATTCTTGCCTGGAGAATCTCATTGGCAGAGGAGCCTGATGGGCTGGAGGCCATGGGGTCGCAAACAGTTGAACACGACCAAGTGACTTAGTAGCATGAGGACATCTAGCTCTCAAGTGTAGGTTGGGTGTCTCTCCTAGGCTAAGGCAACCTCACAGCCCAGCCTGGGCGTCCAGAGTGGGTTCCCCGCCCTGGCTCTGCCTTCCTTCAGCACCACCCCCTCCCCCGCCCCACTGATACTGAAATGGGGAGAAACTAGGGCTTGCCCAAGGTAGCTTCAAGGTTTTTCTCCTGCCCTGAAACCCCAGAGCCCTTTCTTCACTTGCTCTACCCGGCTGAGTTCTCAGACCGTCTGTTTGCACTGGCAGCCAGGACCCAGCTTCACTGACCTGCGGCTTAAACAGAGAACCTACGGACGCCCAGCTTTGGAGGCCGGGACCGGAGCAGAGTCTCAGGGCTGTGAGTGCAAGTCTGCTCCAGGGTCCTCTCCATTCCCAGTGTGTCTTCTCCTGTGTGTTCCCATCACCTCTAGGTGTGTGTGCATGCGTGTGCGTGTATGTACATGTGTGTGTGTGTCTGTGTGTCCTGATCTGTGCTCCTACAAGGACCCTAAGGGCCCATCCGACTCCAGCACGCCTCATCTAACTAGCCTCATCTGTAGTGTTGGTAATTCCCAATATGGGGGGTTCAGGATTAGGACTTCAATATATGAATTTAGGGGGACACAATGTGACCCATAATAGGCATGACCCCTGCTGGCCTTTCCTTCCCTGTGCTAAGCACCAGGCACAGTGCTGCCACCTGGCCCAGCCCATGTCACGCCCCCTTGCTGATGAGGGGCCAGCGTCCAGCACAGGGCGGGGGCAGGTACCAGGGGGACAGGACAGTGGGGCGTCTCAGAGGCCGGCAGGTCACGTGGCTGCTCTGACGACAAGGCTCTCCATAGGAGCCGCATATTTCAGGGAGGTGCCAGAGGGGACCCGAGGCCAGGACTGTGGTCCTCAGGGCGACCTTCAAGTGGACTGGGCTCAGTGCAGCGTGGTGACACTCGAATGTCTTCAGACCCCTCCGTGATCCATGCCCTCTGACTTGCAGCTGCTCTGGGAAGGGGTGGGGGCTGTGGGGCTAGGCACACCTCTTGAGAGGCTCCTGTTGCCAGGGACAAGATTGGGCCCGGGGCCACCTCCTTGGCCTCCCGACACCCCCACCCCACCTCAGTTCCCCGAGGCCCCTCCCAGCTGTGTCGGCAAGCCTAGGTCTGGGGGCTACGGGGCTGAAACACTGGACCACAGCTCCGTGGAAGGCACTGGCTCTGAGGGGCCCTGATCAGAGGCAGCCCGAGGGCTTCAGGAGCAGGACAGGGACCCGGGCCAGGAGGGTCCCAGGAAGATGTGAACTGGAGGCCCCCAGGGGGAGAAGAGCCAGAGGAACAAGGACCAGTGGGCGAGGCTGGGTGGGGTGACCACCCCAGCTTGCCCCCACCCTCCACCCTTGGGGCACAAGGAGAGACCCAAGCCTGGCAGCCTCACCCTCCTGCCCACAGCAAGGAGCTGGGCCGCTTGTGGGCTTCCTGGCCTGGCAGCAAGGTGGTCTGCGATGGCGGGGCCCCAGAAAGGTCCGGCCACAGGCCAGCTTGGGCTCACTTCCCACGGACATCGTGGACAGGGTCCTGGAGTCCAGTGAGCAGGCCCGGAAATGAAGGCAGCTGGCCCGACATGTCCTAGGGGACGGGGCCCAGCTGGAGCTCACGGGGGAGGCCAGGTCAGGCCTCCTCAGCGGCCAGCACAACACGGCCAGGACGGACGATTGGGACCAGGACACAGGCGGCCAAAGGTCAGCTCGGAGTCCAGGAAGCCTGGGCGAGCAGGTGTGAGTGAGGGCCTGGGCCGGCAGTGAGGGCAGAGCCCCGGGAGCCGCCCTGCACCCTCCACCCTGGAAGCCTGGCCCCCACCCTGCCAGTGTCCTGAGGTGCCTCCGTGGTCTGCGCTGGAGGCAGCTGGGTGGCCCTGGATGAGTATCCAGTCAAGAGCGGCTAGGGCAGGAGAGAGACGAAGGACAGAGGAGGACAGGTCACAGGGCTTTGCTCCACCCCATCCATCGGGGACCGCTGGGCAGCAAAGGGGAGAACCGGCCGCAAGCTCCATGACTGGTTCCTGTCCTGGGAGTTGTGACCGCCAGGCTCTGGGCCTCCATCCTTTGCACCTCCCGGAGCCCCTGCCCCAGGGGTGTGTGCTGGGACAGGGGGCACCTGCTCCGAGCCCAGGCTGGGGGCTGGACCCACGGGGCAAGGCCTATCCATCGGTTCCGGACAGACTGGAAACCCGCTGGCCACACAGCCCTCATCCCTTCCTTGGTCGAGGGGACGCCACTCAGTCACGGAGGCAGACCCCCTGGGGCGGCCCGGGTTCTCCGCAGCGGCGCAGGAGAGGGCCCCAGGGCGTGGCACAGGACCTGGCACGCAGGAGGACGCGGACCGGAGGGCGCTGGCCGCATGGCCCGCCGCTGGCAACGAAGTCACGTTTGTGAAGCGAAACCGCCCGCACGGCAGGCGGAGCCGCATTTCCCTTGCAAATACCATTCAAAGGCCGTCCGGGCGGCGCACCCTGCTCGCTGCTGCCGCTGCGTTCCTCCGCCGTGACTCCAGGGGAGGGGTCGAAAGGGGCTGCGCGGCAGCCGCCCCTTCCTCACCGAGGACGCCCTCAGGCCGCGGCGGGCGGGAGCGACCGTGGGGGCGTCGGCCGGCCCCGCGCGGGACTCCAGGCCCGCGTCACGCCCTAAGGGAGCCCCCGCCCGAGGGAAGCCCAGCGTGTCCCTCGCCGTCCCTAGANAGGCAAATACTTTACTGCTGAGCCACCCGGGAGGCCCAGAGGCGAGGACACAGAAAGGAGGTACAGGGCCTGACCAGACATGGAATCTGCGGCACCTTGTTCTCGAACTCCAGCCACCAGAACTGTGAGGAATAAATGTCTGTGGTTTTTAAGCTCCTTGATCCACAGTATTTTGCTTTGGCAGCCCAGACTGGACTGACGCACCATGAGAGTAAAATTGCCACGAGGTGAGGGCTGAGACCCGGTTTCCTGGTTTAAGGAGCTGAGGGAGATATTAAAGAACAAAAGACAGACACACATCGAACTTGCAGGGAAGTGTTTAGTGAGATGAAGGAGAGGAATAGGGCTGAGTCCAATGATAACAGTGTACAGACGAGTGGTTACGTGTGGGGTGAAGCATGTAAGGAACCTGAAAGATGCTGAACTCAGACAGTGTGGTCCCAGCACCAAAGTGGACGGAACCAGGAGCCCAGATGGGTGGGACACCGGTCATCCCAGAGGCCATGCCAGAGACCTTGGCTCTCTACCTCACCAACATGCACGACGCGCGGTCACGAGCGTCTTCACTACTCCAAGGCACCTCGGCAAGAGCTAAGGCTGTACGTGAAACTGGGCTTAAAAATACATCTTTCTCTGTCCTTTTTAAAAAATTAATTCTTCCATTTTTAAATGTTATGTTTTAGTAGAATCAAGTAGATTCATATTGCTGTGCAACCTCCAACATCTTCCATCTCCAGAACTTTTTCATTTTCCCAAAGCAAAATTCTGTATCTATTAAGTGCTTGGTGGGACTTCCCTGGTGGCCCAGCCATAAAGAATCTGCCTTGCAATGCAAGGGACGCAGGTTCAATCCCCGGTTGGGGAACTAAGGTCCCACATGCTGCGGAGCAACTAAGCCCATGCACCCCAACTAGAGTCTGGGCACCAAATCGAAAGATCCTGCGTGGCACCATGCAGATCGCGCATGTCGCAACTCAGACCCGATACAGCCAAATAAGCAAATAACTTAAAAGATACAGTCTTGGTTTTAAAAATAAAATAAATGCTTGGTACCCCTGGTAACCCCCATTCTACTTTCTGTCTCTATGAATCTGACTACTCTAGGGACCTCCAATAAGTGGAACCACACGCTGCCCTTTGCCATCCACATTACAGGATGCGTCAGAAGTGCTCTCCTTTTTAAGGCTTGATACTGTTCCCTTGCATGTTACGGGCTTCCCTGGTGGCTCAGTGGTAAAGAATCTGCTTGCCAATGCAGGAGACTCAGGGTCAACTGCTGGGTCCGGAAGATCCCCCGGGGAAGGAAATGGCAACCCACTCCAGTATTCTTGGACAGAAGATCCCCCGGGGAAGGAAATGGCAACCCACTCCAGTATTCTTGGACAGAAGAGCCTGGTGGGCTAGTCCATGGGGTCACAGAGTTGGACATGGCTGTGCATATGTTGCCCTGCATTTTGTTTATCCATTCATCTGTCAGTGGATACGTGGGTTGCTTCCACCCTTTGGTTATTGCAAATAATACTGCTGTGAACATGGGTGTCCAAACAGCTCTTGGAGTTGCCACTTTCAATTCTTTGGGGAACACACCTAGAAGTGAACTTGCTTGGATCGTATAGTAATTCTATGTTTGATTTTTTTGAGGAACCACCATACTGTTTTCCATAGCAGCGGTCATTTTACCTTCCCTCCAGCAACACAGAAAGCTTCCAATTTCTCCACATCCTTGCCAACGCTTGCTATTTTGCGTTTTTAATAAGAACCATACTAATGGATATAAAGTGGTTGGTGGGTTTTTAAAATAGATGCTTCTTCCTTAGATTATAAATTCTTCAAAAATTATATGAATATTAGTTTGATTCAAATGGAATCAAAGGCTTGAGCTGAAAAAAGATTTTCCTAAGTGTGGCGGTGTAAATATTCAAAACTCCCCCAAATTAGTTTAAAAAACTTTTCTATTAATGTCTGTCCTGTTTCCAAGACCTGAACTCAGATCAGTGGGGGAGGAGCGCCCTCTTGTGTCCTTTCTCTGCCAGTGTCAGTGACTAAAGAAAGTAGTCGAGAAAAAACCCTTTCACTCCAAGGCCAACAAACGCCAGTCACGTATCTACTGGGTAAAAGAACTTGTGAAAACTTGGACAGAGTGAAACTAGGGTCTTTTAAATAAATCCCAATCTAGAAGGGGTAGAGGAACAAAATACATGCAGAAATAACAATAGAAGACTGCAAAATGGATGGATTATCTATTAAGGCTCTGCAGGAATTAGGTCAAGAGTCATATCAAAATACAAGTGTGGCTGGTAACAAAGGAGCTCGGGTTGGCTCTCGGGTTTCTCTCAAGGCTCCAGTTCTAGAAGGTCCCTGACCTATGAGGGCAGCCTTCCTATCGGGACTCCTTTCATGACAAGCTTGCTGTACACTCCCATCTTTGGGAGGGAGGCCCTGGAGACTCCTCCTGTGGTCCTTCCGTGTAGTATCCTGCTCACGCCTACCTGTCTCTTGAGTTTCATCTCCTTCCCCCAACCCTCTGGGTTTCCCTGGTGGCTCAGATGGTAAAGAATCTGCCTGCAATGCAAGAGATCCAGGTTCGATCCCTGGGTGGGGAAGATCCTCTGGAGAAGAAAATGGCAACCCACTCCAGTATCCTTGCCTGGTGAATTCCATGGACAGAGGAGGATGGCGGGCTCGAAAAGAGTCAGACATGACTTAGCAACTAACACACACCTCCCTACCTCCCTAAACAGGCTGTTGATGGGCACACTGTCTCCATAGCCTTGATGCTCACAAAGATAATTACACAGAGAGTACGGCTTTCAGAGTTTTGCAAGTTTCATCAGCGTGGGGACCAGTTACAGAGGATGAAGATGCTCTCTTGCAAACCTTGCTCCATCGGGCAAGCAGCCTTCAGCTGGCCTCTGAGGGTCCTGAAGGAGACAGTCCTTACCTTGTCCGCATCCTGCTGGACTGCTGAATGAAGACAGAATCAAGGCACGGCGGTACACCGACCACATATCTAGCTGGGTAGAAACTAGGGAGCTCATTGGTGGAAAGAGCCACTCTTCAGAGTCAGACACAGGTGAGTTTTTAATTTTTTAAAAATATATCTTTAAAAAAAATTTACTCATTTAACAATTTTGGGCCACACACTGTAGCATGTGTGATCTTAGTTTCCTGCCCAGGGATCGGCCCACACCTCCTGCACTGGGAGGTGGAGCCTTTATTATTTATTTTGGCTGCACTGCATTTTCACTACTGTGTAGGCTTTTCTCTAGCTGTGGTGAGTGGGGGCTTCTCGCTAGTTCTGGATTCTTGGTGAACCCACTGCGGTGGGTTTTCCAGTTGGGAAGCATAGGCTCTAGGGCGCACGGGCTTCGGTAGCTGTGTTCTGTGGCTTGTGGACTCTTTCCCGACCAAGGATTGAACCCACATCCCCTGCATAGCAGGCGGACTCTTAACCACTGGACCTCCAGCGAAGCCCCCACAGCTGGGTTTAACGCTCAGCTCTGCTGCTCTGTCCCGTGGCCCCCCAGGGCATGTTACTTTATCGCCATTCAGCAGCTCTGAGAATAACAGTCCCCACCTCCTCTCTGGTAAGATTCTCATGAAGCTTAAACAAGACAGAGTACACAAAGCTTGAGGAAGTATCTAGAGTCATAAATGCCCCTCTGCTTCCTCCTCTCACTGCAAACCTCCTCTCCAACCTGAGCATGCCGTAAGTCTCCTGGCTGCATGGGCCCGAGACCTCTGGGGCAATTGCACAATAACTGAGATTTTAGGTCACCAAGAGCTGTCTGGGAAGCAGAAGAAAGGCTGCTTTGTTTCGTATTCTCACACAGGGTGCAGTGGGGAAGGTATTTCCAAACTGTCTTAATTACTTCCCAAGACTTTTTCCAGTTGCCCAAGCCAGCAACCTGGGAGTCATCCTTGACCGCTCCTTCTCTCTCACTTCCCATTCGTGTATTTCTAAGGCCTGTTACTCCTCCTTAAGACATTCCAAATCCTCTGGGTCTCTCCGTCTCCCTCCATTGTTTTACTTTCACTCTCCATTGCTGCTCCCTGGAAAACCACCACAGCTTCCTGAATGGCCTTCAATATCGTCCCTCTTCCTCATCACCCAGCAGATAGAGCTCTTTCTAAATGCAAGTCTCTGGGGATGATGGGAGAAGTTGGGAGATTGGGACTGATGCATATACACTACTGATTTGCATGCATGCCTGCTAAGCCCCTTCAGATTTGCATGTGTGCCTGCTAAGCCCCTTCAGATTTGCATGCATGCCTTGCTAAACCCCTTCAGTCGTGTCCAACTCTTTGCGACCCCATGAACTGTAGCCCACCAGGCTCATCTGCCCGTGGGATTCTCCAGGCAAGAATATGAGAGTGGACTGTCATGCCCTCCTTCAGGGGATCTTCCTGAACCAGGGATTGGACCTGCGTCTCTTGGTCACCTGCAGTGGCAGGCAGGCTCTTTACCACCAGCGCCACCTGGGAAGCCCCACACTATTGATACTATATATAAAATAGGTAACTAATGAGAATCTGCTATAGAGCACAGGGAATTCTACTCAGTGTCCTGTGGTGACCTAGATGGGAAAGACATCCAAAAAAAGACAGCAAGGAGATCCAAACCAGTTAATCCTAAAGGACATCAACCCTGCATATTCATTGGAAGGACTGATGCTGAAGCTCCAATGCTCTGGCCACCTGAAAAGCCAAACTCACTGGAAAAGACCCTGATGCTGGGAAAGATTAAAGGCAGGCAGGAGGCGAAGGGGACGACAGAGGATGAGATGGTTGGATGGCATCACCGACTCAATAGACATGAGTTTCGGCAAACTCCAGGAGATGCTGAAGGACTAGGCAGCCTGGTGTGCTTCAGTCCATGGGGCCGCAAAGAATCAGACCCGACTGAACAACAATATGTACAGCAAAGTATACAGCAGAAAGTAACACAACATTGTAAAGCAGCTATACTCGGATAAAAATTTAAANACTCCAGGAGATGCTGAAGGACTAGGCAGCCTGGTGTGCTTCAGTCCATGGGGCCGCAAAGAGTCAGACCCGACTGAACAACAATATGTACAGCAAAGTATACAGCAGAAAGTAACACAACATTGTAAAGCAGCTATACTCGGAGAAAAATTTAAAAATAAATAAAGTCACACTGCAGATTACAAAAAATAAATATTACAATAATTTGCTGTAGAAAAAAAAAAAGAAATCTGGTCTCAGCAAGTTGCTCCCCTGCTTGAGATCACTTACTGATTACTTGCTTCCCTGGCAGCTCCCTTGGTAATGAATCCGCCTGCTAAGCAGGAGACTCTGGTTGGATTCCTGGGTGGGCAAGATCCCCTGGAGAAGGGATAGGCTACCCACTCCAGTATTCTTGGGCTTCCCTGGTGGCTCAGGTGGTAAAGAATCTGTCTGCCATGCAGGAGACCTGGGTTCAGTCCCTGGGTTGGGAAGATTCCCCTGGAGGAGGGCATGGCAACCCACTCAAGTATTCTTGCCTGGAGGATCCCCATGGACTGTACAGTCTACGGGGTGACTGAGTCAGACACGACTGATCGAGGAAGCATAGCACAGCGGCACTGAGTACTCAGCTGGCTCCAAAAGAAAGCCTTCCCTCCTGAGCATGGCTCAGTTCCTGTTTGGGCTCCTGCCTACTTTCCAGCTTTTTTCTCATCAACCCTGCTGCAACCCTCCTCCTCTGTGCACCAGCTCTCCTGCACTATTGACACCTCTACATATCAGGCTCAGCAACACCGAGCTTTCCCGGATGTGGGATTTTTAGTGCTAAAACCAGGACAGCCCCGGGCAAACCAGGATCCCGGTCACCCTAGTTCTGTGTATCGTCTTCCTCAATCCTGAATGCTCCCCCTTGTCTTTCCCACCCCGTGTTTACTATCCAACTCCTCACCTGTTTCTGCTTGCACATCACTTCTGCAGCCCCCGGGGAGTGGTTTATTCGTTGCATCTAGGCACTCTGGGGGCTTCCCAGGAGGCACTGAACAGAAAGTGAAAGTGTTAGTCGCTGAGTCGTGTCCTGACTCTTTTGCGACCTCATGGGCTGTAGCCTGCCAGGCTCTTCTGTCCATGGAATTCCCAGGCAAGAACACTGGAGTGGGTACCCATGCCCTCCTCCAGGAGATCTTCCTGACCTGGGGATAGAACCAGGTCTCCCGCATTGTAGGTGAAATCTTTACCATCTGAGCAACCAGGGGTGCTAGTGGTAAAGAACTCGATGCCAATCCAGGAGACCCAAGAGACGTGGGTTCGATCCCTGGGTCTGGAAAAGGCAACCCACTCCAGTATTCTTGCCTGGAGAATCCTATGGATAGAGGAGCCTGGCGGGCTACAGTCCATGGGGTCTCAAAGAGGTGAACACGACGGAGTGACTTAGCACAAATGCTCAAGCTCTCCTGGCAGCGACCACTGTGTTCTAAGAGCCACTCTGTCTCTCTTCAAGTTATAAACTCATTAAACACTGAGGCTTTTTTTTCCCCTTCTACCTATAATCTCAGAGCCTAGTGGAGATTCTGGCGCACAGTAGGTGCGCAATGAAGTTTTCTTGATTTAATGACTATCAGTATCAAGGTATCAAGGGTCATCTATTTCATATCACTATGCGGGATGTTTTGGATTGAATGTTTGGGGCCCCTCCAAAACTCATATGTTGAAGTCTTAACCCCCAGAGGGGGCTGTATTTGGACGTGGGGCTTTTAAGGAAATGCATGAGTGTGTGTTAAGTCGCTCAGTCATCTCCAACTCTCTGTGACCCCATGGACTGCAGCCTCCCAGGCTTCTCTGTCCATGGGATTTTCCAGGCAAGAATAATGGAGTGGGTTGCCATCTCCTCCTCCAGGGGATCTTCCTGACCCAGGGATCAAGCCTGTGTCCCAATGCAGGGGGCCTGGGTTTGATCCGTGGTCAGCAAACTAGATCCTACATGATGCAGCTAAAGATCTCACATGCCTCAACTAAGTCCTGGTGTGGTCAAATAAGTTTTTTTAAAAATTCAAGTAACACTAAATTCAACACGACACTTTAAAAACAGCACGTGCAGATTGAGCCTATTCCTGTTACAGTCACTCTATCTGTGTAGCTCTCTATCCATCCCTCTATCTGTATTTGTTATAATGGTTGTTCACCAATTGTGGATATTTGTAGTATTTCTGTGATCATAAAATCAGGATGATTTGAACTTAGAAAAAAAAAAGAAGAGACAACAAGAGATCGCTCTCTCTCCTCCTCCCTCCATCCCCCTCGCCTTTTCCCCCTGCAAAGTCACCCAGGAAAGACCATGTGAGCACATACTGAAAAGGCAACCCAAAGGGAGCTCTCAGCAGACATCCATCCTGTCAACACTGGGTCTCAGGCTTCCAGCTTCCAGAGTGGTGAGAAAACAAATTTCTGTTGTCAAAGCCACCAGCCTATGGTATTTTCTTATGGCAGCCCCAGTGCGATAACACAGGGGTCGTACCCAGTTCATATAACCATGCTGTGACCACTGATGGGTGCGGTCACACAGGCACTCTCCTGAGGCAGACAGCTGCTTTCTATTCCAAAACAGTTCCAGTAATACTTCCCATCCCATTTTAAGAACATAAGTGTTCAACATGACAAGATTGACAAACTTATTTTTCTCTCATTCTGCTTTACTTCTGCAAACAAGTATCTTAGAATAGTAACTTCTGGGACTGGAAATGGTTGCATGAATACGTGGTTCAGTTTCGAATGTATGACTAATAATTTTTGCAGCTAAGTAGCATTTTCTATTTTCCGATGACACTTTAAAGCCCATTTATGTTACCTGAGTATGCATAATTAATTCCTCCTTTGGAAATGTCTGTTTTCTCTACTGAGCTGGTGATTCTTCATCATCCCACTCAAATTCCACCGCTCCCCTCCCACCCCTGGCCACATTTGTCAGCCCGTTCCCTGCCTCAAAGCCTGACATCTACAAGCTGCAGCCCCCAGGCTTCGCTGTTCTCAGCGCCTCTTTCTCGGCTCTTGACCAAAGGGAAGCACTATCAGAGTGTGAATGGAGGAGTGTGAAGGGTGGGGAGAGAGAGGGCTGGGTCTTCTCCCTCCCTCCCTGCCAGAGCCCGGTTTCCACCACAGGTGCCTTCCTCTGTCATATAGCACCCATGCTGGGCGGCCCCTCTCCTATGACCACCGCTCTGGATGGGTTCTAGGAATAACACGCCCTTTCTCTTTTGTTTCTCCAGGCCCAAGGGTGATAGAGGCTTCTGCTGTTAATAGTTGCCAGTGGCTTCTCCATTCATCTTGATTCTCTTTACCTTGCCCACAGTGTGAATTAAGGGTTGAGTTGTAACTCCTGTCTCCCATTCTTATGTTGAAGTTCTAAGGTGACAAGACCTCAGATCCAGGTGACAAGACCTCAGAATGTGACTGTCTTAGGAGAGTGTCTACAAAAAGGTAATTAAAGTTAAACAAAGTCATATAGGTGGATCTTAATCCAACCTGACTTGTGTCCTTATAATAAGAGGCCCAGGTGGCGCTAGTGGTAAAGAACCCGCCTACCAATGCAGGAGACGTAACAAATGTGGGTTCGATCCCTGTGTCGGGACGATCACCTTGGAGGAGGGCATGGCAACCCGCTCCAGCATTCTCGCCTGGAGAACCCCATGGACAGAGGAGGCTGGCAGGCTACAGTCCACGGTGTGCCAAAGAGTCGGACACAACTGAGCAACTTAGCATATGCACAGTAAGAGAAGATTAGGACATCGAGAAGCAGAGAAGGAAGACAGTCTGTGGGGAGGGCAGCCGTCTGCACGCCAAGGAGAGAGGCCTCAGAAGAAACCAACCCTGCCCACATCTTACTCTTGGACTTCCCAGCCTCCAGAAAATAAATGTCTGTTGTTTTTAAGCCACTCATCAATGGTGGTGGTGGTTTAGTCACTCAGTCATGTCCAACTCTTTGTGACCCTGTGGGCTGTAGCCCACCAGGCTCCTCTGTCCGTGGGATTTCCCAGGCAAGAATACTGGAGTGGGTTGCCACTTCCTTCTCCAGGGCATCTTCCCAACCCAGGGATCAAACTCAAGTCTCCTGCATTGCATGCTGTTTCTTTACCTCTGAGACATCAGGGAAGCCCACTTATCAATGGTACTTTTGTTACAGCAGCCTAAACGGACTAAGACTTTGTTACAGCAGCCCCAGCAAACTATGACACACGGTTGATCATCCCATCTCTAAACCGCTTGTGGAGCCTTGGGGATGTGCTGGTTATATCCTTCTCGGACCTGGCCTCACACAGCCAACTTCACCAAGGACACTATCATATATCCCTTTATCCACTCCACGGTATCTATCATCACATTCCTAAGTTTATAAATATGTCAGCGTTTGTGCGGTGAATACCTGTTCCTGAAATACTGCGGGACTCGCTTTCACAATAAAGTTCCTAAGCCGTTTCTAAGCGAGGATCCAGGTGACATCCAAGTCTCTGTGTAGAGCATCTTATTGTTTTTGGAAAAATCTTTTCACATTTTTTCACATCAGCTGCTGCTGGAAGGCCTGGGGTGATGACTGAAGTCCAGAGAGCCTTTGGAGATGCCGTGTGAGAGTTTTTGTTGCTGCTTCAGTGGCTGGGAGGCCCAGTGGCTGGTGAGGAAGCCAAGCAAGGTAAGCTGGAACATGTAGGGAGGCCCTGGGTTCTGCATTTAAGGAGCTCTAGGGAGGAAAAAAGATGCCGCTAGAGTGAGAGTTGTTAGAACCGCAGAAAAAGCTATCTAATTCAACTTATTTAAGGAATATAAAGGGCTTCCCTAGCGGCTCAGTGGTAAAGCATCCACCTGCCAAGCAGGAGATGTGGGTTTAATTCCTGGGTCAGGAAGATCCGCAGGAGAAAGGAATGGCAACCCACTCCAGTGTTCTTGCCCAGGGAATTCCATGGACAGAGGGAGCCTGGTGGGCTACAGTCCACAGGGTTGCAAAAGAGTTGGACACAACCTAGTTACTAACCAGCGACAAAGTAGTATGAAACGGTTTTATAAAATCATAGGACGGGAGGGGATTTATTGAGACGTGCCAGTTTCACCACCTTCCCCCTCGTGCAACCCCTCAAGTATTGAGTTACTCCTAATAAATACATTTCTTTGTCTCCAAAGCACTTTCACAACCACATTTCATTTGATCCTCAAGGAAATTGTGTGAGGTAGATAGGGAGGTATTAATGTCTCCATTTTACAAATAAATGAAACCGAAGAGCAGGTAGTTGAAATGCCAGCGTTCGAGGAGCTAAAAGGTGTTAGAGCTGGGTCTGGAGACTCGTGATCCTGAGACCAGGTGGGTACTGATAGAATTCCCATCGTTTACCCTCCCTGCTAATCTGGGCATGCGCACAAAAGACTGATGTCACAGGTGGATACTCCATCCAAAACTCACAGCGAGGAGGGACTTCTCAACATCTGGCCGAGAGCAGAAGAGGCAGAGGAAGGGAGAGAGCGAGAGAAAGACATAATATGAGCTGAGTTTACAGGGAGCAGCAGGGGGCCCATGCACCCTTATCTTGGCCCCAGCTGGGCAGAGCAACACAGGAGAGCAAGCAGATATACAGAGGCTGAGCCTCTCTGAACATGGTCCCCCTCCCGACTCCATATTCAGCTGGCAGGTCCCAGGAGTCAGGTCATCCGTTACCTCTCTCTAATGCAACACACAGGGTTTCCATTAATCTGGGGGAAATCCTACTTTAGGCTTTCACTGAATCAGAAATTGCTGCAGCCACGACTGCTGTCTCCAGTGAACTGGGTCCCTCTTCCTCCACAGAGATGCCCCACACAGGCTGGTCTCACCTGCACCCTCCACCTGCCGTATCCCTCTCTATATTTTTAAATTGGAGGATAATTGCCTTACGATGTTGTGGTGGTCTCTGCCATACATCAATTTTAGTCAGTCATAATGAGATACACACACACACACACACACACACACACACACACACACACACATATCTCTCCCTACCCTCTTGAGCCTCCCTCCCCCCTCATCCCACCCTTCTAGATCATCACAGAGCTCCAGGTTGGGCTCCTTGTGCTATATAGCAGCCTCCCACAAGTTATGAACATACATGGGGCTTCCTTGGTGGTTCAAATGGTAAAGGATCTGCCTGTCATGCAGGAGACTCAGGTTTGATCCCTGGGTTGGGAAGATCTCCTGGAGAAGGGAATGGCAACTCACTCCAGTATTTTCTCCTGGGAAATCCCATGGACGGAGGAGCCTGGCAGGCTGCAGTCCATGGGGTCTCAAAGAGTCGGACACGACTGAGTGACTTTGAGAGTGAGTGAGTGTCTATACATCAATGCTACTTTCTCAAATTGTCCTAGCCTCTCTTCCCCCTGCTGTGTCCACAGGTCCATTCCCTACATCTGCATCTCCATTTCTTCTCTGTGAATAAGTTCATCAGTACTGTTTTCCAAATTCTGTATATATCTGTGGTGCGTGCATGCTGAGTCACTTCGGTCCTGACTTTGGTCATACAGACCCCATGGACTGTAGCCTGCCATAACGCATATCATACATGCGTTAATATACAATATTTGTTTTTCTCTTTCTGACTTACTCACTTGCTCTCTTTACTCCTTCTCTACATCTGTCCTTGGAGGCCCACCTTCTCCAAGAAGCTTAAGTGTTTCAGGCCTCAGGGACTTTTGTCTCGGCTGCATTCCTGAAGCCATTATCATGCAGACCCCCAAACTCAGCACTGAACACGTGCTCTTCAGGACTAGTTCCCTGATGAGACATCAGCCCCCGGAGAATCAAGCTGGAATCCCACACCCTCCTGAATCTCCGCTCCTGCCTTTAGAAGATCCATGCACGTTAGCTGTGACTTTTCTGGGAAAGAGTAGCCAAAATTGGGGTTAAACACAGCCAGCCATTGTAATCCAAGAGGAAAGGGGGAAGGAGTGGGAATTAATTGTCTTCCCGTGTTAGAAGTTTTTGGTGTTGTTTCAAGATCCGCATACAGTCAGCATTTTCATGTTGCTCTAAGATTAGCACAAGGTAAGAGAACAAACAGAAGCCTTCTTTTGTGCTATTTTAGGAACAAGGGACATAAAATAATACCTTCCAAATGGAGGAATAGCCTAGCTTTCTGTGACACAAGAATGGGCTCGTAACACCTCGGCTGTAACAGTTTCAAATGGAATCCTATTACAGTGCAAAATACATTTATCACTGTATTTGAGGAACGCTTTCTCCTAAGTCCCCCCGGGGGGAGATCCACAGGCCCAGGCAGGCTCCTCTCAAGCTCTCCTTTTCCACCCTGGCAGGTCCCAGGCACTCCCCCGCCCCACCACGTCTCCTGTTGGTAACTGTCACCACCTCCCCAAGCTGTCAAGTTTCTCACCGCTTCCTGAGGGGCTCTGGAAGCTGGTCTCTTTATGCCCACCTGTTGGACTGCACCTCACAGGCCTACAACGCCTGCATTTGCCCAGCTTCAAGACTGAAGAAAGCCTGGATTGGGCAACAGAGGGCTTCCCCGGCAGTTCAGCAGTGAAGAATCCACTAGCAATGCAGGAGACACAGGAGATGGGGGTTCGATCCCTGAGCCAGGAAGATCCCCTGGACAAGGGAATGGCAAACCCAGAGAATCCCATGAGCAGAATTGCCTGCTGGGCTACAGCCCATAACGTTGCAAAGAGTCAGACGTGACTGAAGTGACTTGGCACGCACACGTGCACCAAGCAACAGAGACATCAGTGGTTTGACAGAGGGGGAGCTTCTGTGTCTGAAGCAAAGTCCTGGAGCGACCCCCCACCCTGTGCAGCAGACACCTGCAGGATGTGGCAGCAGCCTTTGCTCCTGGTGAAGGGGGACACTGCCAGTTACAGGGGAGTTGATGTCAGATGGGCTCATCGATTACCAGGGAAACCAGCAGAAGGGCACACCCCTCACCGCCCCTTTGATAAGAACAATCACTAGCTGGGGCCCAAGGCAAGTATGTAGGAAGGCCAGAGTCAGTGCAAGTGAAGCGGGCACTGGTCGGGCAGGGGATGGACAGAGAGCAAGAGTGGGCTGGTCAGCCACCACCCTTCCTGGTTGTCCCTGAAAACAAGTTTGTAGACCCTCTTCATTTTAAGACTTTAATGCCCATCATGAGAAGAGGAAAGACAAAATCTAAGGAGGAAAGACAGAATATGGGGAATTCTATGTGTGTGTGTGTGTGTGTGTGTGTGTGTGTGTGTGTGTGTAGTGGCTAAGTTGTGTCTGACTCTTTGCAACCCCGTGGATTGTAGCCCGCCAGGCTCCTCTATCCACAGAACTTTCCAGACAAGAATACTGGAGTGGGTTGTCATTTCCTCCTCCAGGGGATTTTCCCGACCCAGGGGTCAAATCTGTATTTCCTGCCTGCATCTCCTGCATTGGTAGGTGGATTCTTTACCACTTGAGCCACCTGGGAAGCCTGAGGAAATATACAAAAGGTACAAATCTGACAGTCTTGAGTTTGGTCCAGAGCATCTGATGATCTGGTTGAATTAACTCGAAATTTCTTTTATGTCAACGTTGGGTGTTGTAAGCAGATAGGGGAGGGGGTCCCTGGAGAAAGAGAATCAGGCATGAGCTCTTTGACATAAGAGAACCCATTTTGGTCCAAGACATTTTGTGATCTAAGCCTGGCCACAATGCTTGCCCTTAAATAGGTCTCAGTAATTAATGATCTTAAGGGAAGAAAGGACTGCAGGAATGAAAGGAAAGCAGTCAAGATTGGGTCTATGATTCCCCTGGTGGTCCAGGGGCTAAGACTCAGCTCCCAATGCAAAGGGGCTGGGGTTCCATCCCTGGTCAGGGAACTAGATCCCGCATGCCACAACTAAGAGTTTGCACGCCCCAACTAAAGATCCTGCATGCTGTATGAGGTGGCCATTAAAAAACAATTGGTCCACATTAAAAAATATATACCTTAAAAATTTTTTTAAATAGAGAAATAGAGGTGAGCGAGAAATAATCAACACAGCAACAGGCCTGTTTTTGTTCTTCGTTTGTCTTTAGCTCTGGGGTAAAACCGTCAGTTGTCGTGGAGAGGCTAAGCAGAAAATTCTGGCCAGGGTTTTGAAATTTAAGTCCAAGATTATATGATGCCACCATTCAGCCTCCGAAGTAGGTGACATAAAGTCAGGATGTGCCGCCAAATGTGCACAGGACATAGAATTCCTATGGTTGTTTGTTAGTAGGGATTATGAATTTACATTTCAAAGTATCCATGTCTGAAAAAATTGGCTTCTAATGTAGTTTGCTGTAAAAAGCCAAACTATTTAATACAAAGGGTTATGTATGTGCACATACATATAGACTACATACACACATACATATATTTTTTTAAAGATTTTTTTTTGATGTGGACCATTTTTAAAGTTGTTTATTGAATTTGTTACAATATGGCTTCTGTTTTTTGTTTTGGTTTTTGAGCAGTGAGGCGTGTGGGATCTTGGGTCCCCCCCATCAGGGATTGAACCTGCAGCCCCTGCATTGGAAGGCATAGTCTTAACCACAGCAGCACCAGGAAGTCCCTTTTGTTTAACTCTTAAGTAAAAACAAGAAGCCATTTGGCCCCACTCTAAATATTCAGGGAAAGAGAAGCAAGGAGAATTACTCCTGTTGGAAATGCCACATTAATTTATTATGCATAGCATGATCAAACAAGAAGCCACAAGACAGAACAAGCAGACTATGCTCTTTCAGAGGCGAAGGAGAAATGCAAAGATGCTAAGCCGTGGTCCTCCATGAGAATTAATTTTGCCCCCAGGATTCTTAGCAATTAGGTCTTTTCATCTTGGAGGTATCAGAGGCAGAGGAGGGCGCACAGCACCAAATCCATGGCACAGAGTTCAATACACAGTATTCTACCTGGGGGCGTGGAATCAAAAACCCAGCACTGAGAAGGAGTCATGCACAGACACAAGATTAATGGAGGCCATGCGGGGAAAGAAAATATATGGGTTACACGTCATACCACTCTGGATGCAACCATTTTTCACACAGCAGAAACTGTGAGAGAGAAGACAAAGGAGAAAGACAAAGAAGAGTGGGGAGGGGCTGTCCCTGGCGGTCCAGTGGTTAAGAATCTGCCTTCCAATGCAGGGGACGAGGGTTTGATCCCTGGTGCAGGAACTAAGATCCCACAAGCCACAGGGCAATTAAGTTTGCAAGTCACAACTACTGAGCCGGGGAGCCACATTCAGAGAGAAGCCCACGCCCCACAATGAAAGATCCCACATGCTGCAATTAAGACCCACCACAGCCCCAAAATAATCAATTAAAAATATTTTAAAAAAGAAAAGTGGGGAAAGTAAAGGTAAAATCGAGAAAGAGAAGGTTGGAGCCTCATCCTGGCCACCTGGCTGACCCCTTGTCAGCAACTCAGCAGCCACTCAGCATCAGCACTCTCTCAGCATCCCTGCTGTCTCCATGGTGATCTGATGTGATTCTGATGGATGTGACTAGTTCATAAATGCTTCCTGGAGCTGGGCCCTGTTGTTGCTAACCCCATTTTCCAGATGAGAAAACTTCCAAGATTGTCAACAACTTGTCCCAAATCACTGAGTTGCTGAAATTGTGGGATCAGGCATTGAACCTAGACTGTTTCAGGCCCACATGTGCAGGTCAGCAAAGTGAGAAATAAGATGGTGTTTAATGGAGGAGAACGTGAACATGTATTGAGTACTTAATATATACCTGGCATGTGATCCTCACAACAGTCCTGCAAGGGAGGTATCATTATTCCCATTTTATAGATGAAGAAATTGAGGCTCAGTGCTCACTTCGGCAGCACATATACCTCAATTGGAGTGATACAAAGAAGATTAGCATGGCCCCTACTCAAGGATGACATGCAAACTGGTGAAGCATTTCACGTTTTTACGGCAGAAACCATCACAACACTGTGAAGCGATTTTCCTCCAATTAAAAAATAAAGTTTAAAAAGTATGAATAAAACAGGGAAATTTTTTTTTAAAAATTGGGGCTCAGAGAGCTTAAGTAACTTATCTAAAGTTGCAGTGCTTAGTAAAAAAGCCCCGATCTGGGGCACATCACCCCCTCTCAGTGTCTATGCTGAGAGTTTTGTACTTTCTCTCTGAAAAAAATCCTGTTTGCTTGCTACCATGAAAAAAAAAAAGAGGCCATGTCTCTCAGACTGCAAAACCCATATTCCATTAAAAAAAAAAAAATACATTGTTGTTTTGCTCCCAAATTTTATTTATTTACTTGGCTGCTTCAGGTCTTCACTGTGGCATGTGGAACCTTGTTCCCTGACCGGGGATCAAACCCAGGCCCCCTACATTGGGAGTAGAGTGTCTTAGCCACTGGACCACCAGGGAAGTCCCCCATATTCTTTCTTCCAAATGGAATTCTCAGGAATTTCACGGATTGGACTATGTAAGTAAAAATCTCTCCTTTAGATATTTTTAGCTCTGCACATCCAAACTAAACACCTCGGGTATCTGTCAGAATTTGAAAGAAGTCTATTGAAGACTGCTTGCAAGAAAACCACTGTATAAACTATGTTTTATAAATTCTTCTGTTTTAATTAATCAGGTTTTCTAAAGTTCGAAGAAAAAGAAAAGGAGACAGAAACCAGTTTTTAATGATTTAGAATTAGGATTCATGGATACACTGGATTCTTTTTTGGTATTAGGGGAAAGCAGAGAGTAAACGTGGTGGGAAACTATGAGGGTCCAGAGATTCAGACTTTAGCCTGGAAGAGACATTAAAGAGGTATTTCAGGGACTTCCCTAGAGGTCCAGGGGCTAAGACTCTGTGCCCCAATGCAGTGGGTGTGGGTTCGATCCCTGGTCAGGGAACTAGATCCCACATGCCACGGGGAAGATTGAAGATCCTATGTGCTGCAACTAAGACCCGGTGCAGTGAAATAAATAATAAATAAGATAAATATTTAAAAGAAACCTCAGTTACTAAAAAAAAAAAAAAGATGCAATTCTAACTTATTTTNGTAACCACAGAGGCTGGAGTTAAGGGGAGGAGCACCAGGCAAGATAAGGTCTTATCTAAAGCAATTAGAGTAAGCAGGCAATTAGAAGCTTTTGTTACTTGTATTTAGCTGAACACTGAACAGAAAGCTTTTTGAAATCCTTGGCTAAATCAAAACCTGGAAAGTGAGGACTTCTAACCTTCAAGAAAAAAAGCTGAGCATGAAACAAAAAGGTATTTGTTTTTATACTTAACTTGGTAGGAAAAAGGAAAAACAAAAAACAGACAAAAAACAAGATGTCAGCTCAGCTGGGTCCCAATTCCAGCCCTGGGAAGCCCAAAGCCCACCCCTCTTGGTTTTATTTTTAAGGATAGCATTTTTTCCTACCTCCTTGGCAAGCTCAGTGTGTGGGATTTTAGTTCCCTTACTAAAGATCAAATCTTCACCCACTGGAAGCATGAAGTCTTAACCACTGGACTGCCAGGGAAGTCCAGCCCTCCCCACCTTGGTTTTTGTAAATAGTCCTGAGGGGCTTTCTTGGTTTCTAGACTACTGAGATCTTGCTCCCATGTGTAAAATTGAGTGTAATTTCCTAAAGAGATGGGAGGCAGGTTTTTTACATCCCAGTAATAGGGAACAAATTTGACTGGGAATGGCTGGGTTACCATCTAACACTGTCATTTCTCCCTGCCCGGGCTTAGCTTCCCTCTATCCGGCTGGCTTTTCTTTCCCGGTCTTATTTCTCTCCTCTCCGCCCTCTGCCCCACCTCCCCTCTAATCTCCAGCCTGGCAGGTTTTCCCTCCCATGGAGTCCAGGTGCTTGTAGCATTTGCTCCTTAGTGGCTCCTTAGAGACAGCTCCCTCCTTCTTTTCCCCCAAAAAGGAACCGTGGGGCCAGTTGTTAAGATTTTTTTAAAGTATTTTTTTCATGTCTTTACTCAAGATGGGAAAATCTCTGAAGTTTAAGATGGCACCTGGCTGTCCCATGGTGCTTATATTTTTTCATGGCTTTGTTCTGTCTGGAATTTTATTATAATTAATGACGGGACTTCCTTAATGGTCCAGTGGTTAAGATTCTGGACCTTCAATGCAAGGGGTCACAGGTTCAATCCCCTGGTCAGGGAATTAAGATCCCATATGCCACATGGTGTGGCCAAAAAGCAAAACAAACAAACCACCACCACAACAAAAAACTAATGGTAATGAACATACTTTGATGTTTATATAATTTTAATAAATCACCTTCAAAATGATAAAGCATTAGTGATCAAATAGACAGAGATTTGCTTAGTCATGTCCAACTCTTTGGGATCCCACAGACTGTAGCCTGTCAGGCTCCTCTGTCCGTAGGATTTTCCCAGGCAAGAATATTGGAGTGGGTTGTCATTTCCTTTCCCGGGGGAATCTTCCCGACCCATGGATCAAACCCGTGTCTCCAGTATTGGCAAGTGGATTCTTAACTACTGAGCCACGTGGGAAGCCTAGCTTCTATCAATGGTTCACACCAAAAGGTGGTTCAGTGAAGCAGCTATGATGAGGCAGTGCTAGAATTAAAAGGGGAATCAGGTACCCTTGAAACTCAAACCTAACAATAGTAGAAAACATCACCCACTCACAGCAATAGACACAGATTTGAAACTGTTTCCTTGAGAATGTTTCTGTTTGGAGGGAGAACTCTAACGACTCATTCTAAGTAATGACAGGCAAACAGCGAAGATGCCTCAGTGACCTGATAGCCATGCCCTCGAGAGATAGCCCAGAGAGGGGTCCCCAACCTCCAGGATCTAATGCCTGATGATCTGAGGTGGAGCTGATGTAATAGTAATAAAAATAAAGTGAACAACAAATGTAATGCCCTTGAATCATCCCGAAACCATCCCCCCTTCCCCAATTCATGGAAAAACTTCACTTTCATGAAACTGGTCCCTGGTGCCAAAAAGTTTGGGGATATTCAAAGGAATGTTCTTTGTCCTTCACACCCGCGCTGTTTTTCTTCTAACCGCCCCATCTTACAAAGCTTGAACCTCTCCTAGCGTCACACGCCTCTTCCCACTTTGAGGGGCAGGGTGCACGCCAGGGCTCAGGCCTCAGGTCCTCCCTGGGCGCTGGTGGTCTGTCCTTCTCATCCTGGCTTTGTCAGGCGCTCCCCTAAGTTCTTCCTCCTCCCCTGTTTCTCTAGTTCCTCCTGAATCTTCCTAGATAAACCTGTCTAAATGATGCAAGAACTTTCTACCTAATGAATCTGTGATTTTCTCCACTTTAATCCCACCTGGGCTGTGTCTACCACACCTCTCCACAGCTGCACTTGTCGTTTCTGTTTCGTTTTCAGCTTTCTATTTTATACTGGAGGTTTCTGTTTCGTTTTCAGCTTTCTATCTTACACTGGCGTACAGCCGAGTGACAATGTTGTGATGGCTTCAGGTGGACAGCAAAGGGACTCAGACATACGCACTCATGTGTCCATTCTCCCCCAAACCCCTCTCCCATCCAGGCTGCCACGTAACATTAAGCAGAGTTCCCTGTGCTGTACAGTCAGTCCTTCATTATCCATTTTACTGTCAGATTTTATTTACTCCCTACTTTCTTTATGTCCCCTAAACGAATTTCCTCAAAACCCAGCTCCTCTCGTCTCAGGCTCCATAGCTAGTATTTCATTTTCAAACACCTTGCCTCATGTAGGAGGTTGCTCCCTTCCCCCGAGGGAGGGGGGCAGGGGGGCAAACTGGCGCAGTGGAGGGAGGGGGCCTTAGCCACCTGCAGCCTCGGCCTGAACAGCCACAAGGCTCCCCCAGAGGCAGAGTGGTACAGACTCTGCCTGCCAAGGCAGGAGATGCAGTAGACTCAGGTTCGATCCCTGGGTCTGAAAGATCTCCTGGAGTAGGAAATGGCAACCCACTGCAGTATTCTTCCTGGAAAACTCCATGGAAAGGAGGAGCCTGGCAGGCTACAGTCCGTGGGGTCGCAAAGAGTCAGACAAGCCTGGGCATACACGCACATCACAGACACCAATGTGGAGTCACACATCCCAGCTCACTTTTGGAGGGTTTAATTATGTCTTAATGCTCCCTATCATAATTAAGCAGAAATAGTGATTCTAATTAGCATATTTACAGAAACTACACAGGTATGCTTCCCTGGTGGCTCAGATGGTAAAGAACCCACTTGCAATGCAGGAGACCCAAGTTCGATCCCTGAGTTGGGAAGATCCCCTGGAGGAGGAAATGGCAACCCACTTCAGTATTCTTGCCTGGAGAATTCCATGGACAGAGAAGCCTGGTGGGCTACAGTCCATGGGGTCACAAAGAGTCAGATACAACTAAGCAAATAACACACACAAGTAGATCCATATAATTGCACACTTCACCTACTCATTGTTTAATGGTGTTCCATCCCTGTTTACTTTGCCCTGGTTTCCCTTTCAGCTTGAATGAGCACAACTTTTGAAGTCTTATTTCAACTTAAGCAAGCCCTGCTAGAGGATGACAGATGGTGAATGTCAAAAACCCAGAGGGAGGGTTTCTGTTTAGCCTTTGATTTTTGTTTTGATTTTTCAAGCCAGAGAAATGTCCGACTGTGCTCACAGTTTGTAAGCATACGTCACCAACTTTTATCTTCCTGCAAATTCCCTGTTCTCCCCCAGATCTCTCCTCTACTTCTGGCAAAGGAGGGGCCGGCAACTAGGCGGCCGCATGCCTGAGTGGCTCAGATGATAAACCTCATAGTTATTTTTCCCAATTAATGGTTTTCACTGACAATTTTACTGCTCTATTTTAAGCTTCCTCATTCCCTTGGGCCTCCGTACATATGTCTGTGATAAGTCTCATCCCGTCCAACCAGATTGTTTCCTCAGAATATAGACTAACCTATTTCAAAAAGCTCATCTCTCTNAATTAATGGTTTTCACTGACAATTTTACTGCTCTATTTTAAGCTTCCTCATTCCCTTGGGCCTCCGTACATATGTCTGTGATAAGTCTCATCCCGTCCAACCAGATTGTTTCCTCAGAATATAGACTAACCTATTTCAAAAAGCTCATCTCTCTCTCTTTTTGGAACATAACACTTGAAAATGCGTTGAAACAGAAAGTAATTAAGCTTTAAAGGAGAGCTATTTATTCATGAGTACACACTTATCCTTCTCCCAACTGACACCCATTTGATATTAATTTTCCTTTAGTGTGTATCTGCAGCCTTTTTCTAAATCTTTACTACTAATAGAAACTTTTTATTCCACCCTTATTCCCTTCTACTTGGCTCCAAAGACTCTCACATGTGCTGAAAGAGATCCACTGGGGGTACAGAACCACAATTTGGGAAATTCTGCTCTGAAATAATAATGCTCTCTAGTTACAACCACTGACTTTTATTAGGTTGTCAGTTAGCTATTTTTTAATTAGGGGAAGAAAAGTTCTTAATTCATTTTTTTCCCTGAAGTTATTTAGAATGCATTTTTATCATCGTGTTCCACTGGTGACAGAACAGCTATGCAACGCGTATCAGGCTGGCCGAAAAGTTTGGGTTTTTCCATAAGATGTTAAGGAAAAACCAGAATCAAGTTTTTGGCCAACTCAATATCTTTTTCTTGGGCTTGCCAGGTGGTGCCAGTGGTAAAGAATTCTCCTGCCAATGCAGGAGATGCAAGATCCCTGGGTCAGGAAGATCCCCTGGAATAGAAAAAGGCAATCCATTCCAGTATTCTAGCCTGGAAACATCTGTGGACAGAGGAGTCTGGTGGGCTACAGTCCATGGGACCGCAGAGTTGGACACAGCTGAGCAACTAAGCACAGCACAATCCCTTTTTCTTAGGTCAGTGAACTTGCATTCTACAGATAAGTAATTTCTACAGAGAAATTTCTATAGGCTTCCCTCTCTGACCCCAAAGGACTCACAGAAAAAGAANCACAGCTGAGCAACTAAGCACAGCACAATCCCTTTTTCTTAGGTCAGTGAACTTGCATTCTACAGATAAGTAATTTCTACAGAGAAATTTCTATAGGCTTCCCTCTCTGACCCCAAAGGACTCACAGAAAAAGAAGAAACAATGATAATAATACTTCCTTTATATTGTATAGTTTTCAAAGCAGATTCACACACATCAATCCATCCAAGCTTTTCAAAAAGCCGAGGCTCAGAGAGATTAAATAAAGGGCATCTTCAAGGTCACACAGCTAGCCAGTCGGTGTCAGAGACCAGAATTTAAACCGTTACTTGATGATTCCCATAAAAAAAAAATCAATAGGATTATAGAGGTCCAGCATTTTTCATTAACATGAGGGGGAATGTTTTGGAAGCAATACTTACCAGCGACTGTGCTTTTCTTAGTTTAGATCTCTCCTGTGATTTATTTTTCTTATCACGTGACTGTCGGTTGAAAGCTGGAGTCATTGCATGTCTTTTCTTTCTTCTGTTAATTGGAGAGTATTGGGAAAATTATAAATATCATTTTAAAGCTTTGGTGGTTGGCATAGTTGTTTGTCTATTTGATTTTGTTGTTCCTGCGGTTTAAAAGATTATCTTCACTCAGCTGGAAACAAGCCAAGTGTCTATCAATAGAGAAGAGGTTGAATAAACTCTGACACATCCACACAATGGAGGACTGTGGGCTGTAAAAAGGAGGCCAGAGTATTTCTTCATATACCTGTGGAGTGAGCTCCAGGATATATTGTTACAGGAAGAAAGAAAGTGGGATATGGTGGTATGTATTGTGTGACACCATTTGTTTCAGCAAGGGGTGCATGTCTCTGTATTTGTTTATATTTTTTTCATCCACCCCACACCCCTCCTTTATGATTTTTTAAATGTAAGGACATTTAAAAAAATAGTTACCTATCCATAGGATTCCCCTGTGACCCAATTAGGAACACAAAACAGTATTGGAGACTTCTCCAGATACTTTGTTTTGTATATTTGACTTTGGAACCATCTCAAAATTATGAAATAAAAGAAAAAAATTCCAAAAATCTAAAAACAGTTGGTGGTGTTACCCCACACAAAGGAATAACTTCATGGGACTTTAACATAGTCATTTGTCTAAATAGCCTTAATAGAACATATCCTAAGGACAAAAACACAGGCAAAGACATCTTAAACTGTTTTCAGTAATCTTATTGTTTGTATCAACATTAATATTTGTTTTTTAAAATGCTTGCATGTAATAGGATAAAGTATGGATCCACATTATTATTATTATGAGTATATACCCCCAGGCTAAAGGAAAAATGAACCAGACACAAAACATTGAATTCTAGTTAGCAAATTTGTTTTGACAGTGATAGGAGTTAGCAATTCAGAAATTACTTCCAGAATTTGTTAAGTAAATATATTCTCTGTGTGTATACTTCATATATTTTTTATACAAAATTATGCTATACTGTGCTTAGTCGCTCAGTCATCTCCAACTCTTTGGGACTCCATGGACTGTAGCTTGCCAGCCTCCTCTGTCCATGGGGATTCTCCAGGTAAGAATACTGGAGTGGGTTACCACGCCCTCCTCCAGGGGATCTTCTCAACCCAGGGATGGAACCCAGGTCTCCCACACTGTATGTGGGTTCTGAGCCACCAGGGAAGCCCATACAAAATTATGTATGTACATATATAATCAAATGTATATATAATATAATTATATATAATCAATCATCTAATATAATCATTTATTTTATATATAATCATATAATATATATAAAATCAAATATATATATGTATATCAATGTCACAGAAGGGAGGCGCAAATACAGAAAAGGAAAAGACTATAATGAACTCTATGGTTCTGGATTGGAATCTGAGGTATTAAAAATATTAAAAGAAGCTGTAAGGAAAGCATTACAGCTACAAAATGCAAACAAATCCTAAAGAAAGGGTCAAATTTACCAATAAGGGTTCACTGACTTTCAATCACTTTTTGCTTCTTGGGGCTTCCCTGGAGGCTCAGCAGTAAAGAATCCACCTGCAATGCAGCAGAAGCAGTTTTGATCACTAGTTTGGGAAGATCTCCTGGAGAAGAGAATGGCTACCCACTCCAGGGTTCTTGCCTGGAGAGTCCCCATGGGCAGAGGAGCCTGGTGGGCTACAGTCCATGGGGTTGCACAGAGTCCGACATGACTCAGTGACTAAACCACCACCACCAGTGAAAAGCATTTGTATTTCACAGTAGCTGCTGTTTTCATCTTTTCATATACCAAAAAGCCAGTAAATTGTTTCTAAAAGGAAAGAAGTGGAGAAGGGCACAGTTCTTACCCTTGCCAGCTGTGTTCAATAGGGTCACAGTTGTCCAGGTAATTGAAGCGAATGATATCAGTTGGATGCTTGTCAGAAGACCTCCAGGGTGGGAGTTCTTTCTCCCCTGGGTGGTTCTTCTTTTTTAAAGAGGAAGAGGATCGGAAAGCGGATGAAGGAGACAGCTTTCCCCCTGGAGAACTGCTTCTAATGGGTTGAACATCCGCGATCACAAACCCATCTTTTGGAGGTGTCTAGAAGAAGAAAATTATTTCTGTTCTCAAAACACTATAATAAAAACAGAAGTAAAACAAAGAACATGGACTTCCCTGGTGGTCTAATGATTAAGAATCTGCCTGCCAACGCAGGGGACACTGGTTCAACCCCTGGTCCAGGAAGACTCCACCTGCCCATGTGCCGCAACCACTGAGCCAGTGCTCTAGAGTCTGTGCTCTGCAACAAGAGAACCCATGGCAATAAGAATCCCGAGCATGGAAGGTAGAGAATAGCCCTGCTCTCTGCAGCTAGTGAGTGCCCAAGGCAGTCACGAAGACCCTTTGCAACCAAAAATGAATAAATAAATAAATGTTTTAAGAAAGTCATCATCATCATCATCACCATGATGGCACTGATATGGTGGCAGTGACTACAGCAGCCACCAACCCAGAGGAACTTGTATGTGCCAGGCAGTGTCTCAGAAGTATTCCTGCGTTCTTATTATTTTTTGAGGGGAGTTATACACTGAGGCATGCGGGATCTTAGTTCCTCCTACCAGGGAGCAAACCTGCACCCCTTACGTTGGAAGCATGGAGTCTTAACCACTGGACCACCAGGAAATTCCCCTTCTTACATTACTTTATTTAACCTTCATAATAACTTTAAAACGTAATGATAACTACTTCCATTTTACAGAAAACTGAAGGTAGCATAAACTGATTAATTTTTCCACTAGTACTATTAAGACACAAGCAGTAAGATTTGAATCCGGGACTCTCCAGCTTCAAGCTCACACAATGAACTTCTCTATCCTGTATTGACACCTCTCCTGTCACATCATTATACAGTTATTCCATAGCTGCAGTTAATTTGTTCATAAAAATATACATTCTTAAAAACGGTACCCTGTCCTACCTAAAACACAGAGACAACTTCCATTATGCAGGTGTAAACTATAGATTTTATCAATTATCAAACCTTCAGCCATTTCCATAGAATTGGGAAATGAAAGTCTATTTTTTTTGAAAGTTTATTTTTTAATGGCCCCAAATGAAAGTTTGTTTTTTTGTCTGTATAAAATTTGTAAGGGTTTTTATGCAGTTGTAGCCCAAAGGAAGAGGTACTGCTATGTGGAGAAGCCATTAAAGCCTTAATTTTTGTTCTTTAAGAGATTAGGGAAGCTTTGCTCAGTAAATTGGTTTGCTTAAATTGTTTGTGAAAATTAAAAAATTCCCCAAGTTCCTGCAAGCAGAATCAGTTTCTTATCCTTGTTTCAACTGCTCTTTGTACACATTTCTATTACAGGATAGTACTTCGTATTCAATGTGGTTCAATGTGTCCTTGGCTGCAGACTGCTGCTAAGTTGCTTCAGTCGTGTCCGACTCTGTGTGACCCCATAGACGGCAGCCCAGCAGCTCCCCGCTCCCCGGGATTCTCTAGGCAAGAACACTGGAGTGGGTTGCCATCTCCTTCTCCATAGACTAGACTCCCAGAAAGTGGGGTTAAGACCACTGTACTTAAGAGTATTTAATAATAACAGTATTTAATAAATATTTATTGGTTTAGTGAATGGTTGAATAAAGTAGTAGAGTAGTAAGTAGTAGAGTAAAAAGACATTTTACTTTCGTATAGTTGATGGCTCATTACTAGATTAGTATTTAATGTTTTGTGCAAATCCTGGAGGAGGGCATGGCAACCCACTCCAGTATTCTTGCCAGGAGAATCCCCGCGGACAGAGGAGCCTGGTGAGCTACAGTCCATGGGGTTGAAAAGAGTCAGACACGACTGAGCAACTAAGCACAGCACAGGGCTGATCTCATTTAAAATGGACATTCAAGGAGTTCCCTGGTGGTCCAGTAGTTAGGATTCTACACTTTCACTACCGAGAGCAGGAGTTCAATCCCTGGTCAAGGAACTAAGATCCCACGTCACATGCGGTGGCCAAAAAATAAAAAAAAATAAGATGGACATTCATTTCATTTTTCTGAGTTTATATTGAATGAAATCTATTTTTGCTGGAGGAGTCTAATTTAACACCACTGGTAATAAAGAATACATGATAATAGAAAAGCAGTTTCAGGGGATAAAATTTAGTCATGAATGCTAGTAACTANCGTCCTGGATCCGGTGGGAGGAAGATGCTGGCCGCCCCCTGCAGGCCTGTCCGGGAACTGACCCGCAAGGGGCCCAGGGAAGCCCTGGCCCAGACGAGAGCCCCAGGACTGGCCAGCCCCCTCCCCTTCCGGGTGCCCAGCCCTGTTGTTGACTGTGAATCTGAACTCACTAGACTCTGACTGCTGACCGCTGGGCCTCCCCTTGGCCTCCTGTCCCCCGACTGCACAGGGGACCCCCACCTGCACCCTCCAGCTCCCCCCAGGGCTCTACGGGCTCGGGCTCCAGGCCCCCGCTCTACTTTCTCATGTCCACACACTTGCATTTCCTCTCTCCCCTCTCCCACCTGCAGGGATAAGGACAGGCTGTGGGGACGTGGCCCCTGAAGCTGTCCTAGGCACTAGGGGTCTGTGTCCCGTCCCTGCAGGGGTCATTGATGCTTTCCCGGCAGGAATGCTCTGCCTCTCTGAACCATGTTGGAACGAGTTCCACAGGCTGCCCCTTAACCCCTGGCCCCCGTCCTGAGGGAGGCACGGAGACACCCAGGGGTGGGAGCCCCCAGAGGCACCAAGGGTCTCGTCCAAGGTCAGCCCCCGTGACCAAGGCGTCCCCAGACTCTCTTCTGAAGGTAAACAGCAGCACACTTGTNGCTGAGTGCCAAAGAATTGATGCTTTTGAACTGTGGTGTTGGAGAAGGCTCCTGAGAGTCCCTTGGACTGGAAGGAGATTCAACCAGTCCATTCTAAAGGAGATCAGTCCTGGGTGTACTTTGGAAGGACTGATGCTGAGGCTGAAACTCCAATACTTTGGCCACCTCATGCAAATGGTTGACTGATTGGAAAAGACCCTGATGCTGAAAGTGATTGGGGGCAGGAGGACAAGGGGACAACAGAGGATGAGATGGCTGGATGGCATCACTGACTCGATGGACATGGGTTTGGGTGAACTTCAGGAGTTGGTGATGTACAGGGAGGCCTGGCATGCTGCGATTCATGGGGTTGCAAAGAGTCGGACACGACTGAGCAACTGAACAGAAATGTTAATGCACTTAACTATTTAACTCTGTACTCAAGCTATTTATCCTAGACTCTGTCTTCAAGTCCGTTGCCTAAAGGCTCCTAAAGTTTCTGCCTAAAGGTCCAGAACCGACTTAACAAACCAATANCAACTGAACAGAAATGTTAATGCACTTAACTATTTAACTCTGTACTCAAGCTATTTATCCTAGACTCTGTCTTCAAGTCCGTTGCCTAAAGGCTCCTAAAGTTTCTGCCTAAAGGTCCAGAACCGACTTAACAAACCAATATGTTATACTCATACATTGTTCTCCTAATCTATGTTAATGAAACTATATATTTGTTTGGAAATCTGCCTTTCTGCAAGATTCATGTCAATCGTTTTATGGCCTGGGTTGACTCACGTGATGCCAGTAACAATGCATGTTGTGGGTGAGGTGCCTGGTGCCATTCTCTGAGTCTTGAGACATTTCCTTTCTCTAATTAGCAGACTGCTAGTATCTATGTAACATCCAGCTAAAGACTAGCAGGGAGGCACTCTTTCAGCCCCCTTCTGATGTCTATGTCAGAAGCTTTCTCTATCTCTTTTATACTTTAATAAAACTTTATTACACNGACATTTCCTTTCTCTAATTAGCAGACTGCTAGTATCTATGTAACATCCAGCTAAAGACTAGCAGGGAGGCACTCTTTCAGCCCCCTTCTGATGTCTATGTCAGAAGCTTTCTCTATCTCTTTTATACTTTAATAAAACTTTATTACACAAATGCTCTGAGTGATCAAGCCTTGTCTCTGGTCCTGGATTGAATTCTTCTCCTCCAGAAGCCAAGAATTCCAGCATCTTTTGTGGTTCAACAACAACCTTTCAATACTAGTAGCTCTTGGGCTTCCCAGGTAGTGCTAGTGGTAAAGAACCCACCTCTAATCCTGGAGATGGAAGAGACATCGGTTTGATCCCTGGGTCAGGAAGATCCCCTGGAGGAGAGTATGGCAACACACTCCAGTATTCTTGCCTGGAGAATCCCATGGACAGAGGAAGCTGGTGGGCTACAGTCCATGGGGTCACAAAGAGTCAAATATGATTGAAGTGACTTAGCACTCACACACAGTAGCTCTTTCTCTGTGTAGCCTCTTCTCTTTAGTCTTTCTTGGGGGCTGGATTCCTCACCTGAGGGGGTCCCCCATTGTTCCAGTAAACCACAGACTCTTGCTTCTGGGTTGCCACTTTGGCACAGGCTGATCCCCCAAGCAGATGCTTTATTTCTTTATTTTTACATAATTTTTTTAATGTGAACCATTTTTAAAGTCTTGATTGAATTTGTCACAGTGTTGTTTCTGTTTCATGTTTTGGTTTTTCTGGCCACAGGGCATGTGGGATCTTGGCTCCTCGACCAGGGACTGAACCCCTACCCCTGGCATTAGAAGCCAAAACCTTAGCAACTGGACCACCAGGGGTGTCTCCTGGGCAGAGGCTTTAAATTACAGACAAGCCCAGTTGCCTTCCAAGGACCACCGTTGTTCCAAAGACAGCTGAAAGTGCTCCTTGCTCCTGCCCTTGTCCTCTCAGTGCCCTGACCTCAAGGAAAGCTGTAACCAGCCTCTGTCTAGGTGTGAGCCTGACCCCAGCTGCTGTATCCTCCAACACAGGAGGACATGCCTCCAGGAGTTATTGAGAATCCCCTTACTTGGCCTCGTGTAGGAGACGTGAATGGGTTTCCCAGGTGGTGCTAGTGGTAAAGAACCCACCAGCCAATGCAGGAGACATAAGAGATGTGGGTTTGATGTTTGGGTAAGAAAAATCCCCCGGAGAAGGTAATGGTATCCACTCATGTACTCATGCCAGGAGTATCCCATGGACAGAGGAGCCTGGCAGGCTCTAGTCCATGGGATTGCCAAGAGTTAAGCATGACTGAAGCAACTTAGCACANGGGTAAGAAAAATCCCCCGGAGAAGGTAATGGTATCCACTCATGTACTCATGCCAGGAGTATCCCATGGACAGAGGAGCCTGGCAGGCTCTAGTCCATGGGATTGCCAAGAGTTAAGCATGACTGAAGCAACTTAGCACACAGAGATCTCTAGTCTTTCCCATTCTGTTGTTTTCCTCTATTTCTTTGCATTGATCGCTGAGGAAGGCTTTCTTCTCTCTCCTTGCTATTCTTTGGAACTCTGCATTCAGATGCTTGTATCTTTCCTTTTCTCCTTGCTTTTCACTTTTCTTTTCACAGCTTTTTGTAAGGCCTCCCCGGACAGCCATTTTGCTTTTTTGCATTTCTTTTCCATGGGGATGGTCTCAATCCCTGTCTCCTGTACAATGTCACGAACCTCCGTCCATAGTTCACCAGGCACTCTATCTGTCAGATCTAGTTCCTCAAATCTATTTCTCACTTCCACTGTATAATCATAAGGGATTTGATTTAGGTCATACCTGAATGGTCTAGCAGTTTTCCCTACTTTCTTCAATTTCAGTCTGAATTTGACAATAAGGAGTTCATGATCTGAGCCACAATCAGCTCCTGGTCTTGTTTTTGTTGACTGTATAGAGCTTCTCCATCTTTGGCTGCAAAGAATATAATCCATCTGATTTCAGTGTTGACCATCTGGTGATGTCCATGTGTAGAGTCTTCTCTTGTGTTGTTTGAAGAGGGTGTTTGCTATGACTAGTGCATGTTCTTGGCAGAACTCTATTAGTCTTTGCCCTGCTTCATTCCACATTCCATGGCCAAATTTGCCTGTTAGTCCAGGTGTTTCTTGACTTCCTACTTTTGCATTCGTCCCCTATAATGAAAAGGACATCTTTTTGGGGTGTTAGTTTTAAAAGGTCTTGTAGGTCTTCATAGAACCGTTCAACTTCAGCTTCTTCAGTGTTACTGGTTGGGGCATAGACTTGGATTACTGTGATATTGAATGGTTTGCCTTGGAAATGAACAGAGATCATTCTGTCGTTTTTGAGATTTTATCCAAGTACTGCATTTTGGATTCTTTTGTTGACCATGATGGCTACTCCATTTCTTCTAAGGGATTCCTGCCTGCAGTGGTAGATATAATGATCATCTGAGTTAAATTCACCCATTCCAGTCCATTTTAGTTCGCCAATTCCTAGAATGTCGACGTTCACTCTTGCCATCTCTTGTTTGACCAATTCCAATTTGCCTTGATTCATGGACCTGACATTCCAGGTTCCTATGCAATATTGCTCTTTACAGCATCAGACCTTGCTTCTATCACCAGTCACATCCACAACTGGGTATTGTTTTTCCTTTGGCTTCATCTCTTCGTTTTTTCTGGAGTTATTTCTCCTCTGATCTCCAGTAGCATATTAGGCACCTACCAACCTGGGGAGTTCCTCTTTCAGTATCCTATCATTTTGCCTTTTCATACTGTCCATGGGGTTCTCAAGGCAAGAATACTGAAGTGGTTTGCCATTCTCTTCTCCAGTGGACCACGTTCTGTCAGATCTCTCCACCATGACCCGCCCATCTTGGGTGGCCCCACACGGCATGGTTTAGTTTCACTGAGTTAGACAAGGCTGTGGTCTGTGTGATCAGATTGACTAATTTTCAGTGATTATGGTTTCAGTGTGTCAGGGTTTCTGATGCCCTCTCACCACCTACCGTCTTACTTGGGTTTCTCTTACCTTGGACGTGGGCTATCTTTTCACAGCTGCTCCAGCAAAGAGCAACCGCTGTTCCTCACCTTGGACGAGGGGTATCTCCTCACCACTGCCCCTCCTGACTTTGAACGTGGAGTAGCTCCTCCCTGCTCTCCTGTGCCCATGCAGCCACCGCTTCTTGGACGTGGCATTGTTCCTCTCAGCTGCTGCCCCTGACCTCGGGAATGGGGTAGCTCTTCCCAGCCAACGTCCCTGGCCTCAGGTGTCGGGTAGCTCCTCCCATCCGTCGCCCCTGACCTCAGATGTTGGTTAGTTAGAACTCTAGTAAGACCCACTAATTCCTCCACCCTCCAATGCCTATAGAACAGAAGTGAGTGATGGGCTACGTGAGATGAAATTTGTTCTTTGGAACTCCCTTCAGGAAGGATTGCATGGGTGGTCTGGCCCCTCTATTTTTTTTTTTAATAATTTTTATTATAGTATAGTTGTTCTGCAATGTGTTCCTTTCTGCCCTACAGCAAAACGAACCAGCTATATGCTTACATATATCCCCTCCTTTATGGATCTCTTCACCATTTACATCACCACAGAGCACCGAGTGGCGTTCCCTGTGCTGTACAGTAGGTTCTCGTGAATTATCTACTTTATACATAGTATCAGTAGTGTATAAATGTCAATCCCATTCTCCCAATTCATCTCATCCCCCATTTTCCCCTTGGTGTCCACATGTTTGTTCTCTATGTCTGTGTCTCTATTTCTGCTTTGCAAATAAGATCATCTGTACCATTTTTCTAGATTACTCATATATGCATTAATATACTATATTTGATTTTCTCTTTCAGATGTACTTCACTCTGTATGACAGTCTCCAGGTCCATCCACATCTCTGCAAATGACACAGTTTCATTCCTTTTATGGCTATGCAGAGTACATCATGAGAAACACTGAACTGGAAGAAACACAAGCTGGAATCAAGATTGCTGGGAGAAATATCAACAACCTCATATATGCAGATGACACCACCTTTATGGCAGAAAGTGAAGAGGAACTAAAAAGCCTCTTGATGAAAGTGAAAGTGGAGAGTGAAAAAGTTGGCTTAAAGCTCAACATTCAGAAAACGAAGATCATGGCATCTGGTCCCATCACTTCATGGGAAATAGATGGGGAAACAGTGGAAACAGTGTCAGACTATTTTGGGGGGGCTCCAAAATCACTACAGATGGTGACTGCAGCCATGAAATTAGAAGACGCTTACTCNGAAAAAGTTGGCTTAAAGCTCAACATTCAGAAAACGAAGATCATGGCATCTGGTCCCATCACTTCATGAGAAATAGATGGGGAAACAGTGGAAACAGTGTCAGACTATTTTTTTGGGCTCCAAAATCACTGCAGATGGTGAGTGCAGCCATGAAATTAAAAGACCCTTACTCCTTGGAAGAAAAGTTATGACCAACCTAGACAGCATATTTGAAAGCAGAGACATTACTTTGCCAACAAAGGTCTGTCTAGTCAAGGCTATATTAGAACTTGTGAAATTTATGAGTGAGCAACTCTGTTTTTTATTTCATGAGTTCACATATCAGTGGGTGTACATTACTTATATATTTGCATATGTGCGTCTCTGGGCTTATAGCTGTGTTTATCTGTATAGGTGTGTTGTTATATACCATTAAGGACAGAAATTATGTCTTATTCACCTTGACTTCTCCACTGTAGAGTGCTGTACATTGCATATTACAGGTGCTCAAGCTTGCTGGAAGGAATGAATATGCTTGTGACAAATGAATATCCTTTGGATGTATCGCTACCATGGGAGTGTATTTACATATTAGTGGAGAGGTGTTTTCCTGAGCTTCAGTCATTGTATACCTGTCTGAATGGGTGAGGAAGGGACAATTCGAGTGAGAAGCTTTTGCAGAAGAGGGCAAGCTGGAGCCAGGAAGCAAGAGACAGCAGGTAACAGGTGTGACTGTCTCTCTCACGCCCACCCTGCACTCTGTCGGCTTTCAAAATTGGGCTCCATGTTTTTCCCTTCCTCTTGGCACTTTCTAAATTCTCTCACACTGTAAGAACATTCCTATTTAGAAACTAGCTCAGGCCTATTTCTTCCGTTTTGTGGAGGAGGATGAGGAGCTGCTTTCATGCTTCCAACAGATCTGTTTTCCTTCCTTTTTTTAGACTCTCAAATTCTGCTTTCAAAGGGCAGGCAAAATGGAGACTGAAATAATTGATTCAACAACCCCAAGGCCTGTAAAATGTCATCTTTGCTACTAACCAGGGAATATCATATATCACAGGTAGACACTTTTTATACTTTAGAAAAGAAAAAGAATATCATTTTCTCCTCCCTCCTAATTAACTGCTCCCTGGGCTACTAGGACCCTCAAATAACAGTGACAGATATTCTCAGAATTTCTAGATGACAGTAGAAGAGGGGATTTCCCTGGCGGTCCAGTGGTTAAGACTCTATGTTTCCGCTGCAGAAAGCAAGGGTTCAATCTCTGGTTGGGCAATTAAGGTCCCACAGGCCAATGGAGTGGTCAAAACAAGCAAACAAAGAAAAAGGAAACAGAAGAGAGCCTATTTAAAAAAAAAAAAACTATAGAATTTTTCAGAAGACTGAAAAATCAGGATTCAGGGCTTTCATGGTGGTCCAGGGGTTAAGAATCTGCCTGCCAATGCAGGACATACGGGTTCCAGTACTGGTCGGGGAAGATTCCACATGCCTCGGGGCACCTAAGCCAGTGATCCACAACTATTGATCCTTCACGACCTAGAGTCCACATACTGCAACTAGAGAGTAGCCCCCACTCGCTGCAACTAGAGAAAGCCCTCGTGCACCAATGAAGACTCAGTGCAGCCAAGAAAAAATAAAGAATAACCAAAAAAAGAGAGAGAAGTCAGGATTCACACATTTCCTGAACCTTTCTCTTGTGTCTAACAAAGTCCTATCAAGCATCTAATTCCCCTCCCAAGTCTCGGGCACCAGCAATTTTCTGGCACCCACTGGTCTCACTCTTCCCAACTCCTCCTCCACTTGCAGCCCTTGCTCCACCTGGCCTTTCTAGGATTTGTTATTGCACACCAGGTGATTCTGTTCATTTTCGCTTCCCAGGTAGATTACAGCTACTTTCCCTTACATGATCCCCAGGTTCCAGGGGAGGCTCTTAGCAAAACACCTGCTGACTGAACAACAAGAGATTCAGGTGTCATAGAATTTTAGGGCTAAAAGGAATCTTAAGATCTTTTTGTTCAATTTTCTGTTTTAGAGAGGATAAGCAGAGGCCCAAAGGGTTACCTTTATAGATTAAAAAAAAAACATCATTGGTTCCAGACTGTATGTTCAGCTGAATAATATACTTGGTTCCTGACTAGAAAGCCACGCGGTGCAAGCTTACTTAGTCATGTCTGACTCTTGGAGACCCCATGGACTGTAGCCTGCCAGGCTCCTCTATCCATGGGATTTCCCAGGCAAGAATACTGGACTGGGTTGCCATTTCCCACTCTAGGGGAATCTTCCTGACCCAGGGATCAAACCCATGTCTCTTGCATCTCCTGCATTGACAGGCAGATTCTTTATCACTGATGCCCAGGAAACCCTGCTAGAACCATGGTCTTTCTATTCTGACCTCCAATCTTGATCTTCCCTATTCTGACCTCAAGCCCTACATTCTCAATGAATTGCTGCCCATGGTTTGACCTGACAGTGGGGAAAAAAAAAACAATTAGGTCCCAGGATGACAACCTCCTTTCAAAAGGAGGTTGGGAGGACCATCGTGGTGTCCAATGACAACAGAAGGCACCAGAAAGAAAGGGGCACTGACTTGAAGGGGTGTGGAGAGTCAGCAAGAAAGTGGCAGGGGGACTTCCCTGGTGGTCTAGTGGCTAAGACTCCACACTCCCTATGTAGGGGCCCGAGTTCCATCTCTGGTCAGGGAACTGGATTCCACATGCTGCAGCTACAAAGATCCCACACGCCACATCTAGAGACCCTGCATGCCGTAACAAAGACCCAGTGCAGCCAAATAGATAACGAAAATAAATATTTAAATAAATAAATAACAGATAAAGTCAGTTATTGATAATAAAATCAAATAAAGAGGGTAAGAGATAGGGTCTTTAGAGGGCCAATGAGCAAGTCTAAGCAGAGTCCAAGCAAATCCAGTTCTTCACCAAAAGGCGATTAGAGTCAGGTAGGAACTGATAGACATGAGGGGCAAGAAGAGAAACACTAGACAAACTTAGTACTGGTTCTGACTCTACCCTTGACAAGAAGTATAATTTGGAACAAATTATTTAACGGTCAGGTCCTCAGGCAGACTCAGAATCTTATAGCCTCTGGCTGGGAGCAAGTCTTCATTCCAAGGATTTGCAATCAGATTTTTGATCTTAAAAAGCTGGAAGAGGGTTGAAAGGATAAATTGGGAGTTTGGGATTAACTGCTATATATAAAATAAATAACCAACAAGGACCTACTTATAGTACATATACTACTTAATGCTGTGTAATCACCCATAAGGGAAAGAATCTGAAAAAGAATAGATATATATATGTATAACTGAATCACTTTGCTGTACACTTGAAACTAACACAACATTGTAAATCAGCCATACTTCAATTAAAATAAAAAAGAGCCCGGAAACAGTATCACTTCAAGTGGAAAACATTAGAGAGAATCGTCTTTCCTTGCAGAATGCTGCAGTTTGTTTACATCACAGTTTACTCAGAGCCTGATGTTAAGTCAAAATCCCACGGTTGTTATATGAGTCTGTTGACACTGTGGTTGCATATTTCACCATGTGACATCATTACCATGGAGGAGTAAGACATTCTGGGGCTCCTAAATGATGACTGATGGATGGTGGTTAGGTGCTTTTTCTCAGAACACCCTTTTAACTACATGTGTACTGTACTACACGTGTGAACCATATTAAAGAAAAAAAATGTTGATCACTTTCAATTAAAACACTAGATGGAAAAAAAAAACCTATACTAGACAGCAAAGAAATACATACTTATAAAACATTCCTACTCCCAAAGTTTTTACAAGGCCTGAATTATTTTGTAATCTGATAATGCTATAATTTTGGCATCTACATTTGAATTCAATCTCTCTGCTTAAAGCCTCTTGTGAAGTTAAACTCCTATGAGGTTTATTTTAGACTGAAACAGTTTCATATTTCTCATTTTACTACAGAATAGAAAAAAAGCAAAATTAAAACAAAAACCAGGGACTTCCCTAGTGGTACAGTGTTTAAGACTCCACGCTTGCAATGCAGGGTGCATGGGTTCTATCCCTGGCCAGCAAACTAAAATCCCATATGCTGTGCAGTGTGGCCAAAACAAAAAAAGAGGACCTCAAAATTACGCTGATCATTGGCAAATGCCCTGCTGTAGAAGTGTAGAAAAGCCCTTGAAGTTATCGTATGGACACGGTCTGCCCAGCTGTAAACTTAAGCATCTATTTTTACCCCTTTCACACAGAATGTTAGACCTGGAAGGGACCTTTGAGGTCATCTGATCCAAGCCACTCAATTTCCAAAGGCAGGTAGTAAAGATCAGAGGTATAAGAGACTTGCTGAAGTCAAGCAGGAGATTATTTAGTGCAGCTGATCTGGAACCTGTATTTTATAACTCTCAGCATTACTGTTCTTTGCTTGCTTTTACTTATATTTGTTTTTTAAATTGTTAAATATCATTGCACTGTATACAGGAAAAAACAAAAACTCTCTCTTCTAACAGACTTCCCTCCCACTCTTCCATGTCGTCCAACTTTTTAGGGGAAACCACTATTGATAGTTGGGCTTCTCTGGTGGCTCAACTGATAAAGAACCCACCTGCCAATATAGGAGATGTAAAGAGATATGGGTTTAATCCCTGGAATGGGAAGATTCCCTGGAGGAGGGCATGGCAACCCACTCAAATATTCTTGCCTGGAAAATTCCATGGACAGAGGAGCCTGGAGAGCTACAGTCTATGGAGTTGCAAACAGTTGGACAAGACTGAGCACATGTGCACACACTATTAACAGTTTGCTGTATACATATGCAAATTCCACGTGTGTATCTAAGCACTGATACATTCATTCACATACATATGGGTATATACACGGGCCAAGATTTTTTTTGGTATTATATTTAATTTTTATTGAATTATAATTGATATATAATATAATTTTAGTTCAGGTGTACAACATAGTGATCTGACAGTTTTTAAATTGTTTTTTATTGAAGGATTTTTGCTTTACAGAATTTTGTTGCTTTCTGTCAAATCTCAACATGAATCAGCCATAGGTATACGTATATCCCCTCCGTTTTGAAACTCTCTCCTATCTCCCTCCCCATCCCACCCCTCTAGGTTGATACAGTGTGCCCCTGTTTGAGTTTCCTGAGCCATACAGCAAATTCCCATTGCCTATCTATTTTATNTGTTTCTAGAAGATGTGTATAAGAGACAGCGTATATCCCCTCCGTTTTGAAACTCTCTCCTATCTCCCTCCCCATCCCACCCCTCTAGGTTGATACAGTGTGCCCCTGTTTGAGTTTCCTGAGCCATACAGCAAATTCCCATTGCCTATCTATTTTATATATGGCAGGCTAGGATTTTTGAAAATACTTTTACTTCAAACTAGAACCTAACTAAACCAAGATAAAAATGAGGGAAGGAATAAAATGGGAGTTCTGAACCACAAAATAAATATCATTTCTAACAGAGAAATGGTTATTTTTCTTATCATTGCTCATCTAGAAATTATCATGAAATTTTAAAACATTTTCATTTATTTGACTGCACTGGGTCTTAGTTGTGCCATGTGGGTTCTTTAGCTGCAGCATGCAAACGCTTGCAGCATGTGGGATCTAGTTTCCTGAACACCAATGTAACCCAGGCCCCCTGCATTGGGAGCACAAACTCTGAGCCACTGGACCACCAGGGAATTCCCTAGAAATTCTCATAAAATTTGACAAAAGCTATGCAGGTTTCCCAGGTGGTGCCAGTGTTAAAGAACTCATCTGCTGGGACTTCCTGGTGGTCCAGGGGCTAAGACTCCATGCTCCCAATGCAGGGAGCCTGGGTTTGATTTCTGGTCTGGGAACTAGATCCCACATACTGCAACTAAGGTTTCACATGCTTCAACAAAAATTGCAGCCAAATGAATTTAAAAAAGAAAACTCACCTGCTAATGCAGGTGATATAAAGGACACTGGGTTCGATCCGTGGGTCATGAAGATCCCTTGGAGGAGGTCATGGCAACCTACTCCAGTATTCTTGCCTGGAGAATCCCACAGACAAGGGAGCCTAGCGGGCTACAGTCCGTGGGGTCTCCAAAAGTCGGACACGACTCAGTGACTAACACACACGAAGGGTCCTCAGTGTTGTGCATGGGGGGTAGAGTGGAACTTATCCTTGGGAGCAGTCTGTTATCAGTTTTGCTTCATAGATTAGTTTGGTATTTTAGAAAGATCGTTCTGGGACCAGAATAGAGGATGGATTAGAGACAGTGAAACCAGCTGAGGGGTTACTGCAATGTGCCAGGCGAAGGGGGGGTGAGTGTGTGAACTGAGAACGTGGAGCTGGATGTGCAGATGTCAAAGGAGAAGAGGGGTCTGGATGAAGAGACCTTGGAGGAAGACTCACAGAACCTGAAAACCAGTTGGAAATGGAGGTGAAGGGGAGCTGGTAGACGGGAGCTGGTAGACACTCCTTCCTGGCCTTCTCATCTCCTAAATCTTTAAAAAAATATTTATTAATTTATTTGGCTGCACTGGGTCTTAGTTGCAGCACACAAGGTCTTTAGTTGCAGTATGTGGGACTGAATTCCCTGGCCAGTGATCGAACCTGGGCCCCAGCCCTGGGAGCAGAGTCTTAGCCACTGGAGCACCAGGAAAGCCTAAGATCTTTCTTTCTAAGCAGGAACTCTGTATCTCTTGCCAACTCTGGCCATGTAACTGGGGCTCAATTAAAGTTTTCTTTTTGTTCTAAATTTTTTCAATTAAAAATTTTGAAGAGACCCTTCATTTTTTTTTTAATCCACTACACAATCCTAAGCAATTCCTGTTCATATTTTGATTACCAAATTTTTAATGCTTTTTTTTCTTTAAAGCATGATTTCAACTAATAAAATAGTTCTTATTACTCACCCGGTCATTCAAAAGCTGATGGTTTAGGGGTGTCCAGGTACTCATCTTTGTCTGCATTTTGGGACCATCTGTGTTTTTTGGAGGTGCAAATGCCATCATGAAATAACTGGATATTCTTCTGTAAGAAAAACTAAACCTGCAGAAGAAATGAATCATACAATCTTCAGAATACTAAAAATACTAATACCATATCATCTTTTTTTAGTACACTGGGGCAGGGACGAGGGGGAGAGTAACATTTACTGGGAGCATTTTACATCTCAGGCACTTAACAGGTTTGCTCAAATAAAACCCGTAACAATACGGTAAGGTGGTGGGTTTTAGATTATTTTACAGATGAAGAAAATGAGGCTCACTGAAGTTACACACTTTAACCAGAGTTATACAGACAGTAGGTGGTGAAACAGGGAATCAGACCCTGGTCTGTTTAACTGTTTGATATTCATTGGATCAAGGGGGAAAAATCAGAATCACTCTTAGCTAAGAACATACCATATTGGTCAGAGAGAAGGATTTATAAAATCACAGTGCAATCTGAACTACTCTATCTTTTGTCCCTTGTGACCTCCTTCTTCCTCTCTTAACTTTCTGACATCTAGCTAACAAGGGCTCTAGCTTGCTACCATATTTAAGAAGTAGAATGGTACAATGGACAAGGCCAAGAATTTACATATGGACAGATTTGGGTTTATTGGGGAAAATACACTGGTTTTGGATGCCCAGTACTGTATATGTCTGCCTTCATTTTTGTGGCCTCACAGCATGTGGGATCTTAGTTCCCCAACCAGAGATGGAACTCACATCCCTTGCATTGGAAACATTGAGTCTTAACCATGACTGTTGCTGTTCAGTCACTAAGTTGTGTCCAGCTCTTTGCAACTCCATGGACTGAAGTACACCAGGCTTCCCTGTCTTTCACTATCTCCCAGAGTTTGCTCAAATTCATGTCCATTGAGCTGGTGATGCCATCCAACCATCTCATCCTCTGTTGCCTCCCTTCCCCTCTTGCCCTCAATCTTTCCCAGCATCAGGGTCTTTCCCAAGGAGTTGGCTCTTTGCATCAGGTGGCCACAGTAGTGGAGCTTCAGCTGCAGCATCAGTCCTTCCAATAAATATTCTGGGTTGATTTCCTTTCGGATTGACTCATTTGATCTCCTTGCTGTCCAAGGGAGTCTCAAAGGTCTTCTCCAGTACCACAATTAAAAAGCATCAATTCTTCAACCCTCAACCTTCTTTATGATCCANCTTGCCATCTCTTCTTAGTATCTTCTGCTTCTGTTAGGTCCATACCATTTCTGTCCTTTATCGAATCCATCTTTGCATGAAACTTTCCCTTGGTATCTCTAATTTTCTTGAAGAGATCTCTAGTCTTTCCCATTCTGTTGTTTTCCTCTATTCCTTTGCAATGATCGCTGAAGAAGGCTTTCTTATCTCTTCTTCCTATTCTTTGGAACTCTGCATTCAGATGCTTATATCTTTCCTTTTCTCCTTTGCTTTTTGCCGCTCTTCTTTTCACAGCTATTTGTAAGGCTTCCCCAGACAGCCACTTTGCTTTTTTGCATTTCTTTTCCATGGGGATGGTCTTGATCCCTGTCTCCTGTACAGTGTCACAAACCTCATTCCATAGTTCATCATGCACTCTATCTATCAGATCTAAGCCCTTAAATCTATTTCTCACTTCCACTGTATAATCATAAGGGATTTGATTTAGGTCATACCTGAATGATCTAGTGGTTTTCCCTACTTTCTTCAATTTAATTCTGCATTTGGTAATAAGGAGTTCATGATCTGAGCCACAGTCAGCCCCTTGTCTTGTTTTTGTTGACTGTATAGAGCTTCTCCATCTTTGGCTGCATAGAATATAATCAATCTGATTTCATGGTGATGTCCATGTGTAGAGTCTTCTCTTGTGTTGTTGGCAGAGGGTGTTTGCTATACCCCAGGGATGTCCAAATATCACTGCCATCAGCATCTCAAGATACTGTCAAAAGATTGAGGTGTAATTTATGTGCATTAAAATGTCCAGATCTTAAATGTTGGTTCAATGAACCATTGCAATTATGTACAGCTATGTAAGAAACCACCCAAAACAAGATCTAGAACTTTTTTTTTCCCTGCAGAAAACTCTTTCCTGCCCATTTTCAATCAATTCGCACCCTTCCAACCTACCCCGGAGACAGCTACACTCTGATATTTGGTGGATAGATACTCTCCTAACTTTTCTTCTATAGTTGTCATCATTCTCGATGTATATTTAAATATAGAATTCATCTAAAATCAAATTTTATACACTGCATACAGGTAATTTTTACTATTGTATTCCTTTATTGTCTATCCATTTTCTCTTATCAATGTCTCTTGTTTTAATTATTTGCTTGCTTTTATGTACTTTGTGTTTAATTTATACTTTTCAAGTTTCTTGTGGTCAAAGATTAGACACTTGATTTCTTCTTTTTGAAAAGGGGCATTTGCATTTAAAGCTACAAATTTCTGTCTAAGCACCATATTACCTGCAACCAACAGTGTTTTGGTTTTTTTTTTTTTTTTGGGCGGGGGGAGCATAGTGAAGGCATGTGGGATCTTAGTTCCCTGACCAGAGGTTGAACCTGCAGACTACAGTGGAAGCACGGGGTCTTAATCACTAGACCACCAGGGAAGTCCCTTAACAGTTTTGTTACCATTCAGGTAAAAGTATTTTCTGACTTACCTGTGATTTCTTCCTTAATGCATGAGTTATTCATAAGCATGTTGTTAAATGTCAAAAACCAGAGATTTTCTAGATAATGCTATCAATTTCTAATTAATACTATAGTGGTCAGAGAGTATAGTCCGTATGATTTTGATTTTCAGATGTTTATTGAAAGCTGTTTGGTGGCTCAGTACAAATGGTCTGTCTTAGTGAAATACCACATGCACTTGAAAAGAATTCTTTAAATTGCCAACAGTTACCAAGAGTGATGCTTTATAAGAGTGGGTTTGACACCTTCCTTCAGGTCTCCTCCTCTTCCTGTGTTGTGGACATTCTCCTCTTGTCACTTGGGACTTGACTCCCAATTCCTCAAACGTCCCTGCTTGGGAAAGGCACTGAGCTACAGCATCTTGTTCTCTCAGCAGTAACTAAAGGCCCTTCATCTCACTGAGACCCATGGAGCCTATCTGAGGTCATCAAAATGCATCGTACAGCTTTGCCTGCTGCAGGGATGCTGTAAGTGGGCATTTATATCTCCTATTCCATCCAAGTCTGGGGTTGAAGAGCTAATTCCCCCAGCTCTTGGAAATATTGGAGGCTGGTAGATTTCATCTAGTGTCTCTGAGGATTGCCTTCAGCCAAAGAACCAGTAGAACAAGAGTTCAGAGTCGTGAGTGGAACTGATAAACCATGTAGACAGCGAGAAATAAAGGAGAAGGCTGATTGGGGCCAGAACATTACCTTTGTTTTATTTTCAAACATCTTTGCTGTAAAACAAATTTACCTGTCATAAAATTAACTTATTAAATACAATTCAACTATTTTGAGTAAAATTATGAGCTTGTATAACCATCACCATAGTCCTATTTTGGGACATTTCTGCGTTTGCGTATGTGCATGCGTGGGTGTGCTAAGTTGCTTTAGTCGTGCCCAACTTTTTGCAACCCTGTGACCTATAACCTGCCAGACTCCTCTGTCCACGGGATTTCCCAGGCAAGAATACTGCAGCGGGGTCCTCTCCCAGGGGACCTTCCTGATCCAGGGATGGAACTTAAATTTCTTACATCTCCTGCATTGGCAGGTGGGTTTTTTACCACTAGTGCCACCTGGGAAGCCCTGGGACATTTCTATCCCCACTAAAAGATCTCCTGTACCCATTAGCAGCAACTCCTCATTCACGCTCCCCAGCTATGTCAAAGCCACTCAGTCATGTCCAACTCTTTGTGACTCCACGGACTATACGGTCCATGGAATTCTCCAGGCCAGAATACTGAAGTAGGTAGCCTTTCCCTTCTCCAGGGGATCTTCCCAACCCAGGGACTGAACCCAGGTCTCTCACATTGCAGGTGAATTCTTTACCCCAGCTATAGACAACTTTCATTAACTTTCTGACTCTGTAGATTTGCCTTTTCTGAACACTCTGTAGATAGAGTCATACAGTGAGTGCGTGGTCTTTTGTGTCTGGCTTCTTTTACTCACCATAACATACTTTTGAGGTTCTTCTATGTTGTAGCATTTATTCATCATGCTACATTGGCAGGTGAGTTCTTTACCACTAGTGCCACCTGGGAAGCCCTGGGACATTTCTATCCCCACTAAAAGATCGCCTGTACCCATCAGCAGCAACTCCTCATTCACGCTCCCCAGCTACGTCAAACCCGCTCAGTCATGTCCAACTCTTTGTGACGCCATGGACTATACAGTCCGTGGAATACTTCAGTATTTCATTCCTTTTAGGTGTTGAATACTATTTTTCATTGTAGCGATCTTCCATAGTCTGTTTATTCTTTCACCAACTGATAGTTGGGATGTGTCTACTTTTTGTACTATTGTGGATAAAGCTGTTAGGAACATTCACATACAAGTGTTTGTGTGGATGTATGTTTTCATTTCTTTTGGGTGGATAGCTAGGAGTGAATTTGTTGGGTCATATGGTAAATTTATCTTTAACTTAGGAAATTGCCTAACTGTTTTCCAAAGTGGTTGTGCTCTCTACCAGTACTGAGTGAATATTTCAGTTTTCCCACATTATTGTTTCTTCAACTGAAATTTTCCATTTTTTCTAGTTATTTACTTCTGGTTGTGCTGGGTCTTCATTGCTTTGCGCAGGCTTTCTCTGGTGGTGGCAAGTAGGGGTTACTCCTTCTGGTGCACGAGCTTCTCATCGCGGTGACTTCTCTTGCTGGAGAGCATGAGCTCTAGGCGCACACGCTTCAGTAGTTGCAGCGTGTGGGCTCCTAAGTTGCAGCTCATGGGTTCTGGAGAATGGGCTCGGTAGTTGCAGACATGTGTTTAGCTGCTCTGCAGCATGTGGAATCTTCCTAGACCAGGGATTGAACCCAGGTTCCCTGCATTGGCAGATGGGCTTTTATACACTGTGCCACCAACGAAGTCCAATGTTATCTATTTTTAAAATCATAGCCATTCTTGTGGGTAAGAAGTGGT